>OY856410.1:524803405-525175905 GCA_963693085.1 Alisma plantago-aquatica
CCACCCAAGATGCCGTGCTGCACCCTCATCCAGGGACTGGTCGACCTCGAAGCGGCCGTGTGCCTGTGTACCGCCATCAGGGCCAACATCCTCGGCATCAACCTTAACGTCCCTGTCTCCCTCAGCCTTCTCGTCAACTACTGCGGCAAAAAGGTGCCCAAGGGGTTCATATGCCCTTGAACTAGCTCCGGTGATACGATTTGATCAGAAGACGCTAGCTCCGGTGCTACGATTTGATCAGAAGACGCTACTGGCGCAGCTGCTCGCTGCTTCTCATGAGAAAATACCACATGCTGGTGCATTCGGCTTCATCCACTGGTTGAAATATCAGTCATCTTGTGCTTGTGTATTCAATGCATTGCTTGAATGTAATATTTGTTGATTCTTGTACTTCTTTAGTTCATTGTTATAAAATGTCCGCGTTGCAAGGCAATTAATTACGTTCTAAATGCGTCGCGGCCGGCGGGTTCCTGAGTCCAATTATCTCCAATTGATTAAGTGGTTGATACGTAATAGGAAAGTGCATGTTTTTTTTCGCTTACCTTAGCACCAAATTGGTAAACCATGTCGTAACTATCTAGAAATGTTTAAACCCCTCAAAAAAAAATCTAGAAATGTTTAAAACAAAGTCTAACAATACTTAACTAGTTCTAAATTGAACCAAACCAAATCATTGTTTTGTGGCATCATTTGGTTAGGCTCGACTTCTCATACCAAACTAAAAAGTTTTTATGAATGTTTTACACATTTTTTAAAGGTAAAACTATTGCCATTATAGCTAGAGAAGTCATACATCATCTACGTCAATGAGAGTTTTAAGTAGAGGCCAAACTTTCAACAAAGAAGATTGGATACAAATAAGACATTTCAGTATATAAAATTGAAGTATCTATGAATTGGCATAATTATGCCTCAGAATCTCCTAATGGAAATGAAGAATCCATGTAGACAACCCCAATATAGCTGGGACTGAGGCTTAGATGATGATGATGGTGATGATGATGATGATGAGAATCTCCTATAAAGCAATGCTTACCGACTGCATAATTTTTATAAATTCTTAATTACAATTATTATCAGAATTAAATAGAAAATTTTGAAATTCCTAATAAATCGATGTTGTATTTCAATATGAACTACTTATACTATGAATTATATTAAATGGAAAATCTGAAGTACTTTTTAAATCTTGCATATATGAATTGATGCTAATATCTGCACATAAAATCTAAATCTTAATATCCATTCTAACAAGCACGTGGTTGCGAGTATATAGAAACTCAATTGATATGAACCTATTATTTGAAGAGAAAACAAAACCTTTCAAAATTGCAAATATGATTCTTAGCCAAGATATTATATAATAATGTCAATGGTTCTAGTAGGTTCATATTTACACTTCTAGCTAATAGTTCAAGATCATTTGTGGTTTGACTCGAGTTTTACGATTTGATGAGTTTTTTTTTTGTCCTAAACTTTATGATCTTGCAATGCTTAATTTACCAATTTTGATATCAGTTACTAATTTTTTATCATAATATATATATATATATATATATATTACTTCAGAAAAATCCTCAAAAGAACAAGCCATTTGATTGCATTTTCCAACTGAAATGGAATATTACTACCGAAATTGCTAAGGGACTAATTGCATGATCAATTTTCAATTTGCTATCCAATATAACATTTGTTTACTACTATCCATGTGTGTAGTAAGATCAAAGATAAATGAATCTATTGACTAAGGAGGGCACTAACCTTGAAACCTACCAATGAGCAGATCAAATCACCCGCCTGTCAAATTTGTGAGTCCCACATAAAATGGATTTTGTAAAACTAGGTGATCAACAAACCCCTCAGTGAATCCGTAGTGATTTGACCCAAAAAGCACACAAATTTTGCAGTTGGCTGCCTCATGTAGGGGATGAGAGAGGTTAACTTTTGTAGGGTTTCTAAGACCACATAAACTACCCTTCCTTATCCATAGGTATCACATCCTACCTTCCTTGTCCCTATCTCTATATCACTTTTTTCACTAGGGTTTCTAAGACTTTGGAGGTAAGAATAGATAAAAACAATTTCATTTACTACCACAATTACCCCTAAAGTCTGATATATACGGTAGAGAGAGGTTAAATTTCCTAAACCCTATACTATTAAGAAAAGTGATAGTGGTAAACTAATATTGTTTTTTTCCCATCTTGGTTACCACTCTCTCATACCATGAGTTCTAGATGACCAATATTTTGACAATCCAATCGAGTGGGTTATTCCAGTAGATTATGAAAATCCTAAGTATAATGATTGAATATCAACGTTATGTACTAGAAAATGGCTTTTAGGTCATTATATTTATAATAAACTTTTAATAAATTCAGTATCATCCTTTATTGTCTGTATATCTACACATGTGTGATCTTATTGTCTCCACATTACGTTATCACTAGATTTAATAATCTACATTAATGCCAAAAAGAAATTAGGGTGCAGAACACACATCATTGCTACAACAGTACCATGACTAGTCATAAAAAATGAGTCATTAAGGGGACTTCCTATTCTTCACCCCTCATTATCTATGGAGGCTCGGCATATGAGAATTGTCGTAAAACAAGTGCACCACCCATTAGTTCTAGACACAAACCATGTCAAAGATAAATTCAGGTTTTATTCGTCTCCATTACGACTTGAACCTAGAACCGCTACCTTTGGCTACAGCCCGATCACTAGTGAGATACACCCTTGTGAGCACTATGATTAGTCATAGATTTACTAAAGATATGTGATCACCTATGGCTTATAAGAAATAGATGAATCGGTTCACAATGATGTTATTTAATTTGGGATTGAAAAGTGGTATGGATTGGAAGCCACATTCTCATCCAAACAATGCACGTGCTCCATTGGAAAGTGTATTTGATAACTATAATACATAATTGAACAACTTTAACCTTGTATAGGACATCGAAAGAGAACAACCAATATAGTCCAACCATATCATGCTAAGGAAAAGTATTATATAGTAGTTAGTTAAATGTTGTCAATAAATTCATTCAATTTGTATTTGAATGTGTTAATGGTTGGTAGTTTTTACATATTGATCACCTGGAAAATTTTAGATGTTTTGCTAATATATATCATTTTGAACTGCATTAGTGGATTTCTAATATCAACATTCATCCTATTTAAAATTGCAGTTTATTGACGGTTTACCTATTAATAAGATTTCCACACATAATTGTGGTATTTATTTTCATTTAGCTTATGTTGATTATTTAATTTGCATTTCTATTCTCAAATTTTGTCTTTTTCAATGTATTCATTGACATGTTTGTTTTGTGTTAGTTTAATTGATGCATACCAGAGTCTAAACTTGGTTCTCCAATGTTCGTTCGTATCAAGGGTTTAACCTAAATTGCAAATTCCATAACCAATCCAATAACCTAAAATTGTTCCACCAATATCTTGGTTTTATATACCTTAGTTTAGAATGATCATTTTTAAGAGACAAATCATACAAAAATGATATTTAACTCCATTGCGTGCATTGTAATATAGAAAAATCTTGGATCAATCCATATTTCTATATTATATTGTTTCAATGTGTTGAGAAATATTTTAGATTTGGATATATTGAATTATGTTATTTCTGATTTCAATATTGAAATGGTGATGGCATCCTTGAAGCTAAACTCTCTATTTTTGAGTTCCACTTCTTATCTTTTCTAAGTTGGATTGGTATTCATGTTTCAATAATCTAAGTTCTATTATGATATAAAAATTTAGATTTTTTACTTTTAAGTTTAAGATTTGATCATTTCAGTGTGATTTTTTATGTAATAATGTGTATGAGTTCTATAAAATCAATGATAAACGTATAACCTCTTCCCTTGATTTGGGTTTCCAGCCCTATTTGATGACACCTATCAAAGTACACTTTATTCATTCGGATGCAAGTTGCATAGAGTCTTTTTGTTTTTATAATCCTCATGTTGGTGATTTCTGATTAAAGACTTATAAAGACAATTCCCACTCTACAACTCACATTGTATTTTAAATAATCATAGAAGGAACATTTTTAGTTTAAATATTGTATCTTAAAGGGCACATCATCTCAAAGAAAACTCAAATTTTTATCATGGCTCGTCATTGACAATAAAACGTACAACTAGGTATGATTCCCTCTTTGCTAAAGAAAATTATCATGTTGATCTTGAAGTGAATTCAATTATGATGCAATGCCACAACTGATAGGAACATAAAAGTCCTATTTCAAATTTATTTACCTTGTTATGATATGTGTTTTCAATCTCTATGTTTCAATTGATTATCTACCTAAACATATATTTACTTAAGCTTTAATAAGGATTTTGACTTGTATCTCATATGACAAGCATATTCATACCTATATAAACAATTATTTTATGTAATCTTACTCTAATTTTCAACTAAGAAAAATGCATATGTCAACTGATATGAGTACTAAAGAATCACTAGACATTTCACTTATACAAGTGAAACAAGGCTTTTACATGTTACCTAAAAATCAATATGAAATGGTGTAAAATGATTTAGATATAAACATGAGTAATATCAACCCTACGGATCTAAAAACTACACATACAACATATAGTTTTCATGAATGAATTTCAAATATAAGTTCCTTTGAGCCATTAACTTAATCACATTTGTATATTTATTTTATATAAAAACATCTCTAGACACGACAAGTAAAGAGTATACATGACTATATCACAATAGAAATACTTTTCAAAATGGAATATGAGCTTAAAAACTATTATAAGATATTATTTTTCATTATGTACAAGAAACAATAATAATTACTATGTTTTTGGCAAGAATAATATTTCTAATTTCCTAAATTTGTTAGAAAGCCCATTTAATGGGATGAATTGTAAGCTTATTTATCTATAGAAGCAAATCTCATGCCACTGATGAACCGCACATCCAAATTCTTCTCTTGGTGAGTCCAATTCTTTTCAAATCTTACACATCTAAAAATATATTATTTCAACATTTACTATCAAATACAAAAATAAAATATTATATAAATTTATTTTTATAATATAATACATGAGAGCACAATCTATTCAAATTAACAAGCCCTTTTCTTATAGAAGGATAAATATATTATTTATATAGTGCCTAGCTTTTATAAAGTATTCAGAATCCTTATGTGTATACTCACTTTATTTTATGAGAACACACTCATACTTATACTTAGTCTTAGATCCAATGTAAAATTTAGGCTTGTCCTTGGCAATCTCCTTCTTGACCAAAACATGGGAGAAATAATGATTTTCTTAATGTTGGTCTAAAACTATTCTAAAGATGTGAATAATCATTTTCAATTGTCTAAAATTTCGATCATGTTATAAATGATAAAATTTATTGTAACAATATAACAATGATTACATTAACAAGTGCATGACCAACTCTATGCTAAATGAAAAAAATATCAATAAGTCATCCCTTGGATAAATGTTCTAAGAAAATTAGTTATAATTAGGTCATCATTTGACCACTTCCTCTAGAATAATGTATTTTCATATCATAATCACATTAATAACTAAAAGAGATGACCTTCTTGATTTTTCATGTTTAAGATGTTCATGGTTTCATAATTCATTAACTTTAAAGTATCACAAATACAGGCATGCAGAATGTCTCATTGCTAGTATCAACATAATACTCCTTTCATGAGTCAGACTCGTTAGGAAATCTTATGGGAAATGAGTTCATGTATTGTGATTTTTTCTCTCTTGTACTTATGAAACAAATAAATAATAAGGTTGTGTTAAATTTATTAGTTTAGCTTGCCCTTCTTAATTATTTATAAAAATGACATATTGCTCGTTGTTAATGTTCTTTGATCTCATATGATTTTATATATTTGAATTTTATGTTACATTAGGCCTTACACTAAATATTGTTCTCACTATTTATATAATAAACTTTTTGACCTCACAACAAATTGAGAAGTAACAACAAATAACTTTTTATTTTTCCAAGTATAAGAATTCAACATGTTTTGAATAAAATTTGTCTGAGTGACCAATAAATCAATTATTTCAGTATCAAATCGATGAAGATTTCATTTTGTGAATGCCTTTGACATATGGGTGAAGAAATATAGGAACATAGTAGTGAAGAAAAATTCTTATTATGAGAATCAGGGTTACAGAGAGTGTTATATATAGCCTTGTCCCAAGGTATGATGTACCGAAGACACAACATAAACTATAATACTACTAATGGGCCTAAGGAGAGTTAGCCCAATTAGGTAATACAAGTGAAAATAAATAACCGAAAAGACCACCAATACCCCCCCTCAACCTGGAGAGTACACATCATATGTTCCCAAATTCCCATGCATATAGGAGAATGATGAAGAAGGAAGATCCGTGATGAAGACATGAATAGTTTGTTTTTCAATCTTTACATATGGCGTACTAATCTTCTAGTCAAGAATCAAGACTCTCACAAAGTGGAAATCATTCTTAATATGATTGGCATGCTCATGAAAACCTAGATAGGTAGCTATATGAATAGCTACTTGATTATCGCAATTTAGAGTTGCTAGAGAATGGAGAAGGAAACCTAATTCTTGAAGAATAGATGTTACCCACTAAATTTCACAATAGGCATGTGTCATGGCATAATATTTTGCTTCAGTACTGGAGCAAGCCTTCTTGCTCCGCCAACTAATGAGATGACCACTCAAAAGAATGCAAAAATAAAAAATAGATCTCATGTCATTTAAGTCTCCATCCCAGTCAACATTTGTATAGTAGTTCCAGGAAAAATTTGGTGATTGTGATTTCTTGTAAAGGAGACCTCTTCCAGGTGCACTTTTTAAATATCACAGAATGTGTTATACCTAACTCATGTGGCAAGAAAAAGGTTTTTCCATGTGCTATTAACAACACTGACAACAAAAGAAACATCCAGTTCAGTAATTGTTGGGTAGATGTATTTCCCAATTGTTTGTCGATATTGGTCAGGTTCAATAAAAGACTCCCTCTCGGTCAATACTTTGTTGTGATAGTTTATAAGAGAAGAGACAAGCTTAAAATTTAGTATAAAACATTCCTCCAATAGGTCAAGAATATACTTCCATTGAGATAAATAAGTCCTTTGATTATAATGTAGAACATGTATACTTAAGAAGTAGAGAAGTTGTCCAAGGTCCTTGGTATAAAAATGTTGTTGGATTGCCTAATTTATTCCTAAAATCTCAAGCACATCACTGTCAGTGGTAACGATATCATCAAAATACGCACCATGAATGATCGTTGCAGTTTGAGATGACATACACAATAGATTATGATCACTTGATGATCCAGAAAAACTCAGACTAGCAAGAACACCACTGATTTTTGTAAACTAGGCTTGTGGTGATTTCTTGACACCCTAGAAAGAGCATTTGAGATGACAAACTCTTTGAGAAGATTATCTATGAGTACAAAATCATGGGGGATTATTTCATATACTCTTCATCCTCTACATTACCATGAAGGAAGAAATTTTAAATGTCAAGCTAGAACAGAGGCCAGTCCATGTGAGTGACAAGGGAGAATACAATTATCACAAAATCAATGCAAGTGACGGGTGAGAAGGTTTCAAATAAATCCACACCATATATTTGGGTTAATTATTTGGCAACAATATAAGATTTAAGTATTTCAATCAATCCATCAAAACTAAATTTGATAGAGAATATCCATTGACATAAAAAATATTCTTATCTGGAGGAGAAGGGACAAGATCACATGTCTCATTCTCACACAATTTTATCTTTTACTGGAGCATCACAACCTTCCAAGAAATGTGTTGAAGGGCCTCATGATAGTTTTTAGGAATCTGGATGGAGTCAAGATACTGGAAACCAACTTAGTAGTATGAGATACCTTGGATAGGAAACATGTATGTGATATAGTATGGCAAAGAGTACAAGAGTGAATACCTTCCCGAAGAGAAACCAGGAAATCTAGGTTCTCTGTCATGGAAATCAGTTCTGGGCATTGTTCCATAAAAGGAGGAATGATAGGAGCATGTGGGATGGGTTCATGATCCATTAGATTAGAAATATTTAGTTCAAACAACTCAATTTGAAGATGAAGTTGATTCAGAGAGGATATGGATGTAGAATCAAAGAAAATTTTAGATTCATGAAAAGTAACATTGAAAGAGACATACATGCAACTGTGACATTGACTATAATAGTGATACCATTTTTGAAAGGCGGAATAGCCAAGGAAAGCCATTTTTATACAGTGGGGATCATGTTTATCCACTCTTGGTTCAAAATTATGCACATAACAAGTACACAGAAAATATTCAAAGGAAAATGAGAAGTCGTTAGTGTGGGAAAAAATGAAAAAGGGGTGTTGTTCAGAAGAACAAAAGATGGTTTTTGATTGATAAGGTAGTAGGATGTGAGAACGGGTTTATACCAATAATTTTTAGGTATTTGACCTGAAACATAAGAGCATGAGAGATATCAAGTAAATGACAATTTTTATGATCTGTCACCTCATTTTGTTATGGGATGAGCACATGAACGTTGATGAATGGTTCTAGTTCTAGAAAAAAAGAAAGATACCTAACCCAAATATAATCTAAATCATTATAGGTCCATTTTTTTAATAGATTTATTAAATTGTGTTGAAATCATTTTATAAAAATATTGGAAAGCATCAATCATTTCATCCCTAGATTTTAACAGATATAACAATGTCATGCAAGATATATCATAAATAAATGTAATGAAATAATAGAATCCATTGAAATTGATGGTTCAAAACGGACCACAAATGTCACTATGGATAACATCAAATGTAGATTTATAACAAATACTAGTTTTTCTAGGGAAGGAATTCCTATGATGCTTCCCAAACTCACATGAGTCACATGTAAGACTTAATTTCTAGACTAGATAAAGAGGGATCCATGTGTTTATCTTCTCAAGAGAGAGATTACTATAATGTTGATGTAGCTGAAGAGGTGTAATCACAAGAAGAATGGAAGATGGAACTGCATCACCAAAGTAATAAATGTCACCATCTTTAGAATCCAAATTAACCATCCCAAAAGTCTGTGAATCCTACATCATAAAATCATGACTACCAAAGGTGATGTTACAAGTAAAGGCATCAACTGACTTAGCAATAGACATTAAATTGAAAGAAAAATGAGGAACATAATGAATGGATTAAAGTTTGAGACTAGGAGAGACATTAACCCTGTTGAATAGTTTTAATTGACCCATCATCCAGAGTGACAAATGATGTAGGAATATGAGGTTTAATGGAGGAAATAAGCTATCTCATACCAGTCATATGTTGGGTGGCCCGAGAGTCAACAATACAAGGAGAGTTGGATGCCAACATGAAGGTCCCAACGTTACCTTCGTTGGAGGCCAGATGCATCGAAGATGTCACGATGGATTAAATGGTCACATGATCCTTAGATCCTGTTGTTTGTAGAGGAGTCTCTTGAGAGGCCTACAAAAGTTGGTCATACTCGGCTAAAGAGATGATAATAGACTGATTGTCTGATCCTTGGGTAACATGGATAGTTCTAATGCTATGACCATGCCATAGGGATAGCCGTGCTTTTGATATCACGTTTCCCCTAGATTTCCTAACTTGTTGTAGAAGGTGCATTGTGACCTAGGGATGTCCCCCACATCCAGGTCCTCTTCTATAGGCAATGACAATGATCACAAGTTATGAATCTAGTGAAATAGAGGCCAAGTGGTAGACTATTTGAGATGAGATAATACATCTTCTAGAATGGGAACGGCTTCACCAGCCAAGATAATGCTACAAACATGAACATAGGATTGATGGAGGCCATTGAGAAACTTCCCTACGGTAAGGTTGACCCTTTGTTTGGCTTGATCTTCATAGGAGATAGGATGAAAAAAGTCAAGCTACAGAGACAAGCTGATAATAAAATCAAAGCATTCATTAAGGGTCCTATCACCCTCATTTTCACCAAACAATCTATTCTAGATATTATAAAGCCTCAAAGCATTCTACATGTAGTGGTGTTGGACAACATCCCACAGTTCCTTTGTAGTTTTGTAAAACTTGTACTTTGAGGCAATAGAGGGTTCCATGTTGTTCCATTAACAATGTTTGACTTGACTATTTTCTGGTTTCTGTTCATGCTTATTCTTAGTAGGTTTTTTTAATGAATTTCACCTTGTATATGGAATCTAAGAAGGTTATATAGAATTCATCTGGAGTAGGTAATTTTCTCCATGCAACTTGATTATGGAAATAGGACCATTTCCCCTACAGACAATGGTCTGAAGTGAATCTTTGCTATTATCCATGTGTTCAGATAAGATGAAAAAATTCAGTCCACTAGGATGCCTATGGAGAATAATATCAATGTAGAATACTAGTAGAATAATGGTGGAGAAGGATATCACATAAGCACATCGTTTAGAATAATAATGGATGGCAAGATGCATAGTGAGAGGAGAAAGTTGGAAAGAAGCATGACTTGAAGTACTATAATAGGAAAGATGTATTGTAATAGGAAGGAAATAATAGGTCTCTAATCATTATTGAAACTCACTCATGTAATACTAGAAAATATATGAGATGGGAAAATAAAAAAATGGAAATCATGATGGAGTTACAACCTTGTTTTTAAAAATGATTTCCTACAATGTCAAGATCAACATGCCACCCAGAGGCATTTCATCTCCTCCCTTGACTCCTCTACTACAGGGGTGGGAATGCCTTTCAGGCATTTTATGTTGGGCTACTGTGCTAATAGCAGCTAATGGCGTCCATGTCATGGTAGGGTGGTGACTCCTGACGGTGCTCCCTCCTCCATGCGCGATCTGGTTTCTAATGGTGTCCCCTGCTGTGTTTCGGCATCCTTGATGCAGAAGGATTGATCAAGGCTTGTGTCTTGGTCCCTACTCGCCATCGATCTGGTGGGTACTCCCTATTTCAGGGACTAACCCCCAAAGGTGCTTGATGGAATGCCTTTAGGCGTTCGATGATCTGGGTAATGCTATTTGGGTTCTCTCTTTGGATGAATGCAGGGTTCAGTAGTCTTTCTGCGGTACATATTTGTGGGTGGTCAGTAATCGTAGTGCTTTAGTTAGGTTTTCTGATCCCCTGTGGAAATTCAAGGTGTGATCCCTTACCGGCCTCTCCCTAGATCAGGGTGATGACCATTCTGGTTATGGATATTGAAGTGTTTAGGAGTCTCAAAACAGTGTTGCTACCATCAGAATACTCCTAGAAGGAGACAAGGGGTGGCAGTTCTTGTCTTTTTTTCTCCTTTTAGGTGCTTCCAGCTACTGGACTACTTTGAGCCAGAGATAGTAGATGTCCTTCTGGGTTACTTCTATTAGGTAGGTGGAGTTTCATACTTACATATTTGTGGGTGTGATTATTGTAATGTTTGTATGGCTCTTTGTTTTATCTTGTAGGTTAGTCTAGGTAGGTGGAGACTTCTCTTGTTTATTTTTCTCCTGATAGTTTGGAGTTTTTTTTCTTTTTGTTCTCGACCCTCTTCACCTCACTATGTGGAGATTTAGGGATCAGGTTTTCCCTAAGGGGCACTTTTATACCCAAAGTTTTGGTTTATTAGTAACACGTTTTTTTGCCCATAAAAAAAATAAAGATCACCATGCCACCAGTCTGATTCAATGGGTGATAGAGAAGGGGAGGAGTACCATTCAGATTTTCATAGAGGTTGTCATGCCAAAGAACACCCAATCAAGGGGCCACAGGTGAAACTCCAAATGGGACAGTCACATACACATCCCATATTAAAGATCAAAAAAGTAGTGATAGGAATCACCCCATATGAGACAGTAACAACCGCCATGGTGGCAATTGTAGGAATGACATGCTAACACACAACTTCCAATCACACACCCAACAACTGGTTGTGGTAGCCGCCAATCATGGGTGTGAGGGAGGACGGGTACGGGCGGGAAGTGGGGGGCCATAGATGGGCTGGTAGAGAGGAAAAGAGAAGAAGAGGAGAAGAAGAAAGTAGAAGGGAAAGAAAATAAAAGGTGGCAATATAGAGAGTGTCATATATATAGCCTTGTCATAAGGTATGATGTAGAGGAGAACAATATAACGTAAGCTAGATTAATTCTAATGATCCTAAGATGAGTTAACCCAATTAGCTAGTACAACTTTAAATAAATAATACAAAATACCACAAATAATAATCATTTTATTCGATTGTTGATAACCCAAACACAACAACAATATTAAACATTTTTAAACTTGATTTATCAAATACAAAATCTATCAAAACAATAACAATATATCTCATTCAAGATTCACTTAGGTCCTTTATATGTACCATTCAATTTAAGAGATATGTCAAACAATATACTGACCAAGAGGTTTTTTTTTAAAATATATAATTATTAAATCACAACATATATCATAATATAGTATGTACCATACTCAAAAGTTCACCAAAAAAAGGCATATATATCAGCTTATGCTCATCTATCATAATATTTCTATGCTACATATGTGATTGAGGCCGTCCTTGTTTTCTTGCATCACTTGAACATAGAAACCATAAAAATATGGAAAATATTGGCATTAAAACTATGTTTATGGGAGAGTTGGTTTATATGCATGCTTGGTATATGGATAGGATAGACTTGTCATTTCTTTCACCTACCTATAAAATATATCATGATTCACTCTAACGTAATAAACAAAGTTGGCCCCATATGTAAAAGTGGACTTATTAAAAAATGAAATTAACAAAGGACATTATTTAAAATGGATAAAAATTGGAGAAGGCAAAAAATACAAGGTCTACCATACCAAAATAATGATTAATTACAATATTATTTTCATAAAATCACTCATTCCATAAAGATCAAGATCAGAGTAATGGAAAATTGATGAAATGATGTATTATAGAATATGTTGATTCCAATTTGGAACACATTGTACAAAACCTAGGGCTAAATGGGGCAAGGAATATAGAGGTAATCCATGCATAAATTCATAAAGAACTGCTATTATCTAATATAGTGATATGAATACTGTGTTGGAAGATTTTACATATAGATGTTTATCTCTTCCTTAAGCTCAATTGAAAGCAGATTTTTGCATACCCATCTTTTTTTTTTGAGGGTGGGACGGGAAGCCCAAGATGGGCTCCCCGACACACAATCTATTCACTAGATAAATCAAGGTTTACAAGCTCTAACAAGTTTGAAGGAAAAGAATGTGTGAAGGAAAAACTAGCTACTAGACCCCTACGAGCTAGATTGGCTACCTAATGAGCAACCCTATTACATCTACGATTGACATAAACAAAACTACAAGAAGAAAACTGGGATTGTAGCGCTTTGAAATCCTTGGTGATCGCTCCTAGGTAGTCCCTCCGTAGCTTCATGGATGTGCATGCTTGAACAACTTCCAGCGAGTCCGTCTCGACTTCTATGTTGTCATACCTCGCTTCCTTTGCCCACAAGAGTGCTGCTCTAGCTGCTAGCATTTCGGTAATGGCTACTCTCGTTCCTTGGGTAATTTTCTCACCCGCCATGGCCACTACCCGTCCCATCTCATCCCTAGCAACCAGGCCCGTGCCCGCTCCTTCATCCTCACCCACCGAGCCATCCACATTAATTTTAATCTTCCCATGCTCTGGCTTCCTCCATCTACACCTCACGTCCGTCAGCACCCCGTTCTGCTCTCCCTCACCCCCCTGACGCGCGTCTCCTGCTTCTTCCCCCATCTGATGTCCGTCGTGACGACTAACTTCCCCCCCTAAAACTCCTATCCCGGTCCTACGTCACCTGCTGGAATTCTTCAGCACCCCCCTTCCTGCTGCCCCTCGTTGTCCCCACATTGGCCACCATGACCTCTCCCCCGTCATACCACTCTTCCCCTCCTCATCCTTCTCCCCTTCCCGGACTGGTGTACCATCGCCAAAGCCCCACGTAGAAGAAAGTCGCAGCCTACCTCATCGTTTTGGAAAACTCGGTTGCATCTCATTTTCCAAACCGTCCACATGCCCGCTACCATTAGTTCAGCTTCATGTATAGGTTTGCCCACCATAGCTACTGTTAGCGCCGAGATGATGTCCGCATCCCTCACGTCGTGCGCCCACTGATGTACCTCCCTTGACGTCTGCTCCCACACCTCTGTCGCATTGGGGCAGCGAAAAAGCATGTGAGGAATCAACTCCTTCTCTGCCCCGCAAAGCATGCACGTACCATCATCCACGCAATGTCTGTCGAAAAGGCACCCCCGAGTCGCTAGACCACCCGTACTTGCCCGCCAAAGGAAGTGCGCTATCTTCGGGCTCCATCCATCATGCCATATGTGCTTCCATAGCGTATCCCCCTACTGATGTATGAATCTTCTCGTCTCTTCCTTCCCAAGCAGCCCCAACCAGTAAGCAGAACGGACAGTGAACTCCCCGTCCCTTGAAGGCCACCACATCAAAGAATCTTCGGGGTCCCTCATGCTGCGGTGTATAGCAAGAATTCTTCGAACGTATCTCACTGGAAAACATTCACTGATTTTCTCGGCATCCCATTGCAAACCATCTTCCGTCATTAGATCCCTCACTGTGTTAACATCTGGTCCCCCCTCCCTTTTGAGATGTGCAAGTGTTTCACCCTCATTTGGCAGCCATCTATCCTCCCAGATGTTCACCTGCGTACCATCCCCCACCCGCCATTGGGTGCCTTCTTTTAACAATGCTTTTGCTCCCCAAAGGCTCCTCCATGAAAAACTAGGATTGTGTCCCCTACGTGCTTCCCATATCGTCGTCCGTGGGAAATACCTCGCCTTGAGAACACGAGCCGTGAGAGAATCTGGATTGTTTGCTAGCCGCCACAACTGCCTTGCCAGAAGAGCTTGGTTAAAGGTATAGAGATCCCTAAAGCCAAGACCTCCTTGTCGTTTGTATACCCATCTACCTTTAGACCATTGTACAAATTGCGGTATCCTACTTAGATCACTGGCATATAATTTTTTGATGCTAATTTGGAACACATTTAAAGCACAATGAGTCCGAGCATTGTAGCCTGTGTGGTAAGAGCTTGGTAAGTCCTAATGAAGGACCCAGGTTCAAACCTCACCAAAGGCATTTTGCGAACAACAATTCACAATGATTGGCATGGGAGGGGGCTGATCGGACCACACTCTCTCATGCCTCGAGAGTTTTACCATGTCAGGTTTTCTCGGGGTGGGTTCTCTTGGTCACCAAAAAAAATATGGCACAATGGATTTACTATACCAAATCTAGATGTGACAGATTCAAACAATTCATATAGCTAGATATGTAGAATACATATTTCAAGAAATTCAAAGATATGCTAATTATCAATATACATAGACAGGATAAGAAATACATATCTTGAATGAAAATTAAGATTCTTGGGAAAGCATAAAAAATGGAAAATGGTGGTCTGTATCCCATATGACCCTTCAAAACAATGTGAGTAGAGAATCTAGTAGACTTAGGCTATATTAGCTACATCTTTTCATATAGAAAGTTCAAGAAATGTGCTTCTCTTAAATTCAAGGTAGAATGCATGTCACAAGTATGACTGCATTTTGATGTTGTGACATGAATAGTGGAACTCAATTGCATTGGATTTTTCCTAGAATGTCGTTTGGTACCTTATGTTGCAAAATAAAGGAAACAATTTAACAATCTAGATTTTTTACGGGTTTTGGCTTTAAATGTGCGCCAAATTGGCATCAACAAATTCTATGCCAGTGATCCAAGTTAAGCTACCACAATTTCTACAATGGTCTAAAGGTAGATGGGTGTGAAAATCTGCTTTTAGTTGAGCTTAAGGAAGAGATAAACATATATGTAAAATTCTCTAAAATAGTATTCATGCCACTATATTCAGATAATAGTAGTTCTTTGTTAATTGTGCAAGGATTGCCACTATATTCCTTGCCTCAGTTAGCCCTAGGTTTTTTAGATGCACCTAGATACATCTTTTTTAATCTTTACACCTCATTTTGGGTTTTATGTTAGTTATCTGATTATTTTCATGTAACTTGGCCAAAATATCATAAGATCTGACGTATAAACTAAATTGTGTCCTAGTTATTCTTCCATTCCATGATATTGAATAGAAAGTTATTAGTAGAAGGCTATGAGTGATTGATGTAGAATAGAGTTGTGAAAAGCAATATTTAGACCAATTATTGAACACATTGGCAAACACATTAATTGGTTCCTCCCTTTATCAATCAATACCCCAATCAAACAATGCTACATAGGAAAACACCTATTGTGACATTGATTGATGTCACTGGTTCTCCAAATCAATATCCATAATAATTCTTCAATATTGATCTCCATTGTCTTCAACACCTATTGTGACATTGATTGATGACATGTATACCACCTATGAAAACAATTATTTTCCATTTGAACACACAAACCTTGACTTCTACCTCTAGGGGAATCCATCATCATATCCAAATTTGATAAAATCATCACATATATTTTCCTTCTTTTTTGCCACCAACGACCTTCCCATATGGTTGTTTTAGTTAGTTGTGTGATACGAAGATATTCATATAGTATATATAAAGATTAATAGTAAAGTAGTTATTGGAGAATATATGGTTGAGATCCTTCTCTATCCATATTCTCTTCTTTGTATTCTCTATGTTTTTCCTAGCATACTTCTATCTTATATATTGATATGGTGCCATGTCTGCCTTGGTTTCTTTCCTAGTAATATTTTACATGGCTAAGAGATCTCACTGTCATGTTGGCCCTTCATGATGAAAACTCATTTTGGGTGATAAGTGGGTTACTAACAGTCTCAATTTCTTGGTTGATTTTTCTAGTTATGTTTGGTTCTCTTACTTCTCCACGATTTACTTACATACAGAGAATGCCATGTTGATATGTGTGATGTTTTGAGTTGAACTTGAGAGGACTGGCCTACTATGGACCAAGAGAGGGAAGGGTGTGACATACTAATACTAAGAATTTGTGAGTTAAGAATGGGAATTAGAATTTGTAGTGATTAAAAAGGTGATGACCAAATACCATTGAAGTTTCAGTTAATACTACCTAAGTTGCATTTTAGATCCACAAGTGGGATTTACAATATTTATGAGTGCCTTCTCAACCAACCCGCTAGAAATCTAATCAACTATGAGAATGATTGTAGATTTCCCACAGGTGAGATGGTAATGCATCAATATTATATTAACTACATCACATAAAATTTACATATAAACATGCGTCTTTGGGATAGTAGTGTCATTCGCCTGGGTTGGGTTGCGAGTCTTAAAGCTGACAAGTTGTGGGAGAAGGGATTGGAAAGATGGGACATGTGGCTTAAGCATGGATGTCGTGAATGGAAGGTATGCCAATCCAAGGCTGTTAAGGAGGTAGAAGACCTTCTCCTGGTCGGTGAGTGACTTGTTCATCAGTGTAAGATCAGCACAGATGGTTTTAAAGGTGGTTATATGGGTGTGTAGATAGGTGCTGGCTGTCTTTTGGAGCTGTTGTAGTCATTGGAGGAGAAGGAATTATCACTCGGTGGGCAATTGCACATGCTCGGTGTGGAGTGCTTTCCACACTTCATTGGCGGAGTCCATCCCAACTACTTCGGTCAGGCACTCGGGGGAGATTCGACTGAGAAGCCATCCGCTGATGAGACGGTCTATGCGTCGCTAGGCAGTATAGCTCACGTCGGTGGTGTCTGGTGTCGACACTCTCCCGTCGAGGAACCCTGTTAGCTCGTGGTTGTCGGTGAGCCTGAGCATTTGAGTCTGCCACGATAGGTAGTTCTCCCTAGTCAAGTCAAGAGATATGAAGTTGGAAATATTGAGATTGGAAGGGTATGTGTAGATGAGATCAGTATTATCCGTCGTGGAGGATTCCATTGAGGGAGCCATTTCGATACCAATCAGTATGCTTTGATACCATATAAGGAAACAATCACAATGTGTATTTGATGATTCATTATGTGTCAGATTACAACATGTATTTATTGCTGTAATAGCAATGGATTATCATGCACATGGCACCCCATGCAGAGTGGATTTATTACACAGGTAGCGAGATATTTACATACAGTTTGTTAGATATAATAGGAGTGGAAGACTTAGTCTAGTTTGTTTCAACTGTGACAACGTGGTCCTTCAATACTTGCCACGTAGTTTTCATGACATTACATATTCTAAATAAATGATCCCATATATTTATTTGTAATCCAATCCTGGAGGATATCTCAATCGCATGCACTACTACACACTGAAGTAGGATTTTCAATTTTATCAGTTTGTCCAATGTATCCCATTATGTAATATCCAGTGATATTTTAATCCACAATCCTCCTTCATCCTTCGTAAGTTCCAAACATACATATCTCATTGGATGGTAGTTACAATCCCAAAGAAAATCTACAATTCTTATTTCCATATGGTCCTGCGTCAGATCTGATATTTTCCCTTGTTTCACCCAGAAAATACATAGTCCTTGTAACACCCCTGACCTGGGTTATGCCTTAACCCTAGATGTTTTTCTTAATAAAGTTAATTATATGCTTGCTGATGCGATGATTTTGAGTCGCATTTATAGACTTCTTTTATATGTGTTTTATGCATTTATTAGTCATTTCTATGGTTAATGTTGCATAATTCATCTACTTTGGTCTATGATACTTCTCTACGTCAAATCTTCCTTATTTCAGTGTTTTGAGTATAATTTATCAAAAGAATATGTTTTGTGTAGACTTATGTGGTTTCATGTGTTGATTTCAGGAAAAATGAGTATCTGCTTCCGTCGATACCATCGACGGTGGTCGATACCATTGACCAGGCCACAGGTTGCCAGCCGCACGGAGCATCACAGAGTTGATACTATCGACAGGAGAGTCGATGGTATCGAGATACCTTCAGGTTGCTGGCGAGAAGACAGTCGATACTATCGATGAATGTCGATACCATCGACAAGTGGAGCTACAGCGACGGTAAAAGGACAAAATCGACGCCTAAGAATGTCGATACCATCGACCCGCGTCCATGGTATCGAGTCGGTATTAGTCGCGATAGAAGAAAAGAAAAGAAGACCAGCCGATACAGTGCAGGGTCGATACTATCGACTCACGTCGATAGTATCGACATCGTCAGATACATGTTTGATTCAGATTGATCTAAATCCGACGGCTGTGGTTATTTGACGACCTAACTCGGTGATTATACCTAATGACGGTGGCCAAGAGCAATCTATCACGTCATTAGTCGTTGCACACATCCCGATAAGGTGTGGAGAGAAGGACGGAGCCCAGAAGCATGCCCTAGCTGATCCGGACACTGAAGAAGACGATTTCTACCACCGAAAGGCGGGAGAACGCGTATTCTACGTCAAGGAGCGCTTGGATCATCTCCGTTCAGAGGTTTCACCACTCAATGACATTTTTCTTCATGTTTCCCTTTTTCTCTTCCATGTTTTGCTCAGAGATGAACATGCGAGGCTAATCCCCTTTGTCTTTAGGACTGGGAGTAGCTCGGGGATTCATTGTATGATGATTCTATCATAGTAATTCATATTTTATCTCTTAAATCCGTGGTATAATTTCGTTTTCTCAATTATATTGTTATGCTTGATCACCATAATTATAACCTAATGCCCTTAATTACTTTGAAAGAAGAATTAATGGTTGAAAAGAGATGAAATTCACATTAATTGACAAATCCCTTGAACAAGGTGGTGTAAGGTTAATGGTGGATACCGAGAGATTGATTCTAATGCACCTAGTTTAGGGTATAGGTTACTACGACGGTGGAACCGACCTAGACATAGGTAGTGAGTTGTAACACGACAGTGGGCAATTCTGATTTCAGGCCACTACCCGGATAGATAGATAAATTTGAATGACTACATAGAACTTAATACAATGGAAACCTGTGGTGAAACCGCAATCCTAAAGATCTCATTTTGAATTGATTAAACCAAACATTTAATCGATTGCTTTGCTTTGTTTTATTTTTGTTTTCTTTTAATTTTTAACAACAACTCTCAACTTTTTAATCGGTCCAGCTGATCGTGAGTAGTTAGTAGGAGTCTCCAACAATTTCACGTATCCCTGAGTTCGACTCGGGCCTCACAAAGGCCTATATTACTTCGACGCATTCACTTGCGTTTCTACGCACGATAAATTTGTGTAAAGTTTTGGCGCCGTTGCCGGGGATACGGAGGATTGTCGGCACTACGAGTGCTGCAAGCAGCCACTCTAGGCCACATTTTTTTATTTTCTTTATCATTTTAAAAATTCATAGCCTATTTTCTGAATTTTGTAATCGTCAAGCACGGTATTGAACTGAAACTACTATTTTGCAGGTACTGTGCATGGTGCAGACGCGTAGTACCGACTACACACAATAAGCACCAGAGGTTCCATTGCCGGGACCCGACGACGAGGACGGGTACTGTTATAACCTCATATTTCTGAAAAATATAATGTAAAAGGCTTTTCTCTTTTAATGACTAAATGAGATCTTTTTCTTTGAATTGTGATGATTTTCGTGAGATATGGCTTTGATTGTTTGATTGTGGGCCTTGGAGGCCATAAAGCCCAATTGAAAAGAAAAAGGAATTAACAAGGAAAAGAAATTGAATAATAAAAAGGGGAAATATGAGAAACAGAGAATTAAAAGAAGATAATGCTAAACTAATATTCCCCAATATGGGAATTCGTGCCTTTGGGTTTCCTTGAGGTCCAAGGGACCCAAATTAATGAGATAAAGGCAAAGGAAATAAGGATATAAATTAATTGGGAGTATTTAATAAGAAATCTTGACAGAGAAGAAATCCCATTCACACATTGCTTTTTGATTCCCAATTTTCGTACAGAGATAGAGAATATTAAAAGGAACTTTCCTTTAAATTTTGAGACCAATCAGAGTTATATATTGAGAGATATTAATTTTACAAGATATAGCCTTTTTGGGAATTTTCCTGAATTAAAAATATAGATGGGTTTTTGTTTCCTTAGAACGCGAGCAATCCAGACCGTTGGATCTTGATCCAACGGCGGATGCTCATCGTCTAAGTCCCGCTGGGACTAAGACTCTGCGTGGATACATGGGGAGTTTCCCTTTGATTTTCTCGGGGATCCAGTGCATTAGGAAATCGGGAACCTGTCCCATTGAATTCGGGAAAACAAGCTGAAGGGTTACAACCCTGATTTCGTTGGGTTTGGTCGACGTTTGCGGAAACGCCCAACTGGGCAGGTCGACGCCTCGACCCTATAAATAGGGGAGGGTGATAGGAGGCACGGGCATCCCCTTTCCCTAGCCCAACCTTTGCGGATTGCTGTGAGGAACAATCCCGCGCCCTCAATTGCTCAAAATATCTCGACCTGCAACCCTGTTCCGGTGGCCTACATCGTCGGAGATCGGCGAGTCGGGGGCAAGCTTGGAGTGTCGTCGGCCAGCAATTGAAGGGGGCTTCGAGTTCGTAGAAGGGAGGTGGAGCTTCCTGGCCTGTCGGTGCGAACGAAGAGAGACCAGAGCCCGGAGTCAACCCCAAGGTTGACCGCGCCGAAGCTACAGACCTCGACGCGAGGTCAAGGAAGAAGAAGACGCGGCGATTGACCATTTTGCCCCTCGCCTCCTTCAGCGGTGACAAGGTCAGGTTCGACCTTTTCTCATTTTAATCGCACTTGTTAAGCGCGCGCAAAACTGTGGCCGTTAGATCCTCCGTGGATCCACGGTCCACGGATCGGACGACCCTGTTTTTTTGGGTTTAGCAAATAAATCGATTAAAATGATTTATCTTAGAAAAATTATAACTTGAGCTAAGAGGCTCGGATGGAAAAACTCAATACATGAAAAATGATCAGAAAAATATGAAGGATTTAATAAAAATAGTTTGAGACCCTGAATCTGAGTCGTTTTGTAAAAGTATATATCTAGAATAAGAAAAGAGTTAATTTGGGGATGAAAACCCTAATTGTTGATAAAAAGGGTAATTAATCTTGCAATTAAGATAATTCAAAGATGGTTAACTTATTTTCTGTTTTAGATAATTATTAACCTGTTGTGATGATAGAATTGCAAGTTTAGGGTTTTATGACTCCATATGTGGATTAATGGTTGGAAACCCTAATTTAGAAAAGAAAAAGAAATGATGAAGTAATTCGAAATTAGGATTTATTCGAATAAGTCTGATCCTAGGAATCCTAATAGTTGTTAAAGCTAGAAAATTAGGGTTTGATGTATAACTTAATAAAAGGAATGCAAAAGCAATAAAAAGGAGATGAAACCCTAATTATGGTTGAAACCCTAAAAAAGGACAATTAACCTAGGGAAACCTTAGTATTATTGAATCATCATGACATGATTAATAATAGAGGAATTAAATGTATTTTTCAGGAAAATTGTGTGTGTGCTTGCTTGATTTCCTGGTTGATTAAATTAGTTCTGCATTCAAGTCCTCATTAACAGGTATGTGGTTAAATATGAGTAACCGCCTTAGTTTCCCGAAAGATTCCCGAATGTTTAATCGCATTGAATGCAACTAACTGTTTGGATGTTCATATTGCAATTATAAAGTGACTATGATTATCACCATTAATGTGTAAATCCCGCACCTACATGCCACCCTGATGGAAGATGCCATAAAGGTCAGGCCTAGGAGGGTAGACCAATGGGAACCTTGAGAGGTGACCCTATACACCAAGCTCGGGAATGAGAAGGTGATTGATGAGGCAAGACTAAGGAGCACCTTGAGAGGTGACTCCCAGGCACCAAGCTCGGGATTGAGAAGGTGGCCTTAAGTCAAATCCAGGGTTAGGGCAAAAGCGGTGGGGATTGTCACTTGGAAAATGTAAATTGACTTGTTAATTACCTTGATTGAAATAGTTACATTGTTAAACTTATTTGTGAGATTTTGATTGCCTCCACATACCAGCAATTGCTGATCGATGTTTTGTTTGTCGGCGTTTTAGGTATAACCCTGAAAGTACAAACATTAAAGTGACACATCTGGAAAGTAAGAATAAGGTACAAGGAGGATTAGATAGAGGATTTACATTCTGGGATAGATAGTTTCCCAAAGTTTCAAAAAGGTAAATAAAGTTTCATTTTTTTTACTGCCAATACTCAGTTTAGTAGTAGAATTTAATAATTATAAATGATTATTTGTTGAACCTTTGATCCTGTAAATTGGTTAATGGCTCTGACCTCCGGGTCTCCCTTAATTGGGGGTTACCGGGAGGTGGGGTCGTTACAATTGGTATCAGAGCATAGGTTCTCCATCTAGTCATTAATAATTATTAAATTTTACAAATTCCATAGAACTGAGGGATTTATTAGAGGATTTTCCGAAAGACTGAGGTGTCTAGAAAAGGATCACATCTGGGGGCTGGCAAAAATTTCCTCCGCACCGCTAGTCGGAATACGAGGACTCCCGGATCGTGTGACTGCATGGCCGATGTCTTAGGTTAAAAATCGAAATAAGATACCTTTAGGACTCTCTCATCTTATTCATCCCTTCTCAACTCAAATTCTCTTAATGACTTTAAGGATTAGGGTTTTCTCTCTCTTCCTCACCCTCATGTGGTATGGGTTAAGATTGATAAGGTCTAAGGGATCCTCCACCAAATTAATAAAAGATACGTAAGTAAGATGTCATTTGCACAAGTGTAATTAGTTTAAAAGTAAACTAAAAGTCTGATTGTGTGCAGATGGCTCGTACCAAGGTGGTGACCATCCCTTTTTCCACCAACGATGGTGGACCACCCCACAAGGAGAATGGATCCTACGAGAAGAGGAAGCGAAACCATGGAGAGACCTCAAAGAAGAGAAAGAGACCAGAGGGAGTTGGGGCACCCAACCCTGAACCCATGCCCGGAAGCAACCGAGAGCCAGGGGAAGGACTAGAGTATGAGGAGTACCAGATGCATGAAGAGGAAGCCCAAATGGAGGAGGACCAGCCTGGTGGTCCAGAACCAGCCATGGTGGTTCATACAACAGATGCAGTTTGGATGGAACAACAAAAGCAATTGACTGAAGCTATTCGTGCCCTGGCCCTTAGAGACATAGCTCGAGATGAGAATGGTGAGCCACTTCCAGTTCGTCCTCGATTGGGAGCCACCATTCTGGACTTCGTCAAGCTGAACGTTAAAAAGTTCTGGGGAGAAGATAAGACTGAAGTGGTCGACAAGGCGGAAGCTTGGCTGCTTGCAGTCGAGAACGGGTTTCGGATGCTTGAGGTGCATCCGAATAAGAAGGTTTTGTTTGCTACTCACCTGTTAGAAGGTGCAGCCAAGATATGGTGGGAGAACCACATCACGGGAAGGGACCTAAGCGAGGAACCGATGGCGTGGACCGACTTCAAGACCATCTTCACCGCCAGATTCCTCCCCATCTCAGCAAGGAAAGAGAAAGAGAGGGAGTTCATGAGCTTGACTCAAGGAAGTTCTTCAGTTGCGGATTTCGGTCGCAGGTTCCGCCTCCTGGAACGCTTTGGGCATATGTTGGACGAAGAGAGGAGGGTGGACCACTTCATGGAACGTCTACATCCTGCCATCAAGCCTCATGTGATGTCTAGTAAGCCAAAGACCTTTGCTGAAGCCTACAGTACTGCCTTAGACATGGAAAGGATAGTAATGCCTACACAAAACCAATCCAGAGGATACTTGGGCTTCACTGAAGGAGTTCAAGGCCAGAGGAATGAACACCGAAAGGGGCAAGGACGCAACCACAACAAGAACAAGCACGGGCACAAGGGAAAGCCTCGTGGTCACCTTCAGCAGTGTCGCACGTGTGGACGGACACACCCTGGGAAGTGCCGCTTCGAGAAGAAGGTGTGCTTCAGATGTCACCAAGAAGGACACTTCATCACCAACTGCCCACAGCCTGACCCGAGAGGACCCTTAGGGGCACAGCCCGTGGCAGCACAACCTGTAGCTGCAGCACCCCAGCCGGAGTACCACCAGTTGGAGAGAGAAGACAGGCTAGAGTGTTCGCCATCGACAATGAAGAAGCTCAGGCGAATGCTAATAAGTTGATTGAGGGTAATAACCCATAGAGTTTTTCTTTTAGTTCAGTAGACCATGTAGTAGCTTTCTAATATGGAATAACTATGTAGGCTTGCTGGAAGTCATGGGACAAAATGTAAAAGCACTCTTTGATTCTGGTTCAACTAATACTTTTATTTCGAGAAATCTGGCAACTATGCTTGGTTTGGATATCAAGGATTTGGGTTATGTTTTGGATGTCACAACCCCGAGTGGTCGTATTTATACCTCTCTTTTGAAAACCCCTATCTTGCCAGTAAAGTACCTGAACCATGAGCTTCCCACTGACTTCATCCTTCTCGATATGAATGATTTTGATGTGATCATCGGGATGGACTGGCTTTCCACCTATAGGGCCCAGATTGACTGTAGAGAGAAGAAGATTCTCATTAGAAAGACCGACTATCCACACTTCACCATTCGAGGAAAGAAAGATGCGATGACCAGTCTGTACATATCCTCTTTGAAAGCTGAACAGATGCTATCCAAGGGATGTCGAGCCTACCTAGCCATAGTTACCGTACCCGAGGTTAAGGGGCAATCCTTAGAGGACATAGAGGTGGTTCGGGAGTACGCAGATGTGTTTCCAGATGATCTACCAGGGATTCCCCCTGAGAGGGAGGTAGACTTCTCGATTGAGTTAGCTCCTGGGATCAACCCTATATCTAAGGCGCCCTATAGAATGGCCCCTGCTGAGTTGCTTGAGTTGAAAACCCAATTGCAAGAGTTGTTGGATAAGGGGTTTATCCGACCCAGTACATCACCATGGGGAGCACCGGTCCTCTTTGTAAAAAAGAAGGATGGGTTGCTTCGGATGTGTATTGATTATCGGATGATCAATCAGGCAACCATTAAGAATAAGTATCCTTTACCCAGAATAGATGACCTCTTTGACCAACTCAAATCAGCTCGAGTCTTTTCCAAAATCGATTTGAGATCAGGATATCACCAGGTGAGAGTGAGGAGTGAGGATATACCCAAAACGGCTTTCAGAACCCGTTATGGCCACTATGAGTTTGTGGTCATGCCATTTGGATTATCCAATGCACCGAGTGTAACACCCCTCCCTAGGGTTTCTTACGTAACCAGAGGAAGCACAGCCTAATCCCCAACATTATCCATAATGTGGGGTACTTGGCATATTTGGGAGGAAATGTTACATACATGATCTCATAACAAGCAACAAATAACACTTGGCATTTATGAAAACATAGATTCATACATAAGTTCTTGGAATAAAAGCTACATCAGTTTTCCAAAGATATACTAAACATAAACTAGATATTGATAGGATCTCCATAGATGGATGTCCCACCAGGCAACAACTCCTTGGATCTCTGGGTCCTTGGTACTCTCAAGATTGTTCCTTCTCCTTGGCTCCAACTCCTGCGGACATCTCGTCCCCAGCCATGCAAAGAAAACAAACATAGTAAGTAAGCGGCATTGGCATATTATAAGACATAAAAATAAATATACAAGTGACTTAACATAATCATGAACATGCATTTAACATGAATCATTTCTTATTGTCTTTTACATAAAGAAATTTACTAGAAAAATATGCTCCTCTCTTAATGCCCCATAAGGAGCCCATGAATGCTCGGAAAGCCCATAATTGCTCGGAAAGCCCATAACAAGGTGCATATAAATCTGAATAAATTTCTATTATTCATGATCTTTCTTAAACTTTACTTATCTTCTTAAGATCTTAAACTTAATCTTAATTGGGATTTCTCCCTCTTGAACATGGTTGGGAATTCTCCCCATGACCATAATGGGATTTCTCCCTCTTGAGCATGATTGGGAAACTTATTCCCTCTTAAATCTTAATTTCTTATATCTTAATCATAAACCATAATCTTAATGGGATTTCTACTCTTAGACTTAGATTATAACAAACAACATTCAATAATCATATACTTGAAGAAAACATGCATTAACAATGATATTAACATAAAGTGCTTAACAATATTCATAAACATTCAATAAACCAAGAGTTATCTATGCCAAGGGCATGGCCCGCTTACCTTGAACTAAAACACCTAGGTCAAACCTGGTTTGACCAATTGGATTCCCTTAAACACCTGAAATTAACATAATTATCATTTGTCATTCAATTTAAACCCTAAATTGCTCATATAAATATTGAGGTGTTAAAACAGCAAAATCAGTCGATAAAAACCTGAAAATCGGATTCCTCATTGAAAATCCTTTCCAAAACATATTTATTTATATTTTTCTGAGGTCGTATGCAAAAGATATGAATTTTGCATTCTGGACCAATCAGAAATTAGAAAACTCGATTAAAGCTGATATAAATGAATTATGAAATGCCAATAATGCCCAAGGCACGCGTGACACATGAATCAGGCGAGTGGGGGTAAAATCGTCATTTAGCCATTTAAATTCAGTCGCAACTGATGAAACCAGGGAGGACGTGAAATCTCGAGAATACCCCTGCTGTTTGTAAACGTCAAAATAGAAAAAGGGCGGGGCATATAGGTCATTGCACGACCTGGGATCTTCCTCCCATCCATGGCGCACGGTGCGCACACTGGAGGTGAGATCCTCTGATCAAAAACGGAAAAGGGGTGCCTGTGCCAAGGAGTGGAGGCTTCCGACTCCTTCGTCGAGCCATGGTGAGGCCATTGAGCCAAAAATCTGGCCCTGACGTCCACAGGAGCCCTGGACAGCTCCACCGTAAGGTGAGAAACAGGGGAAGCAAGTTCGGAGCTTGAAAACCAGAGAAAACGGCCGGAAAAAGGTCAACGGAAGGAAATAAGATGTTCCTGGAAGCAAGGTGAAGCCAAAGGCCATCCATCGGTGGCTGAAGCACACCTGGGAGGCCAAAGTGGCGTCGCCGACGATGACCGCAGGAACGGTCTATAGGGTGCGTCGACTAGGGCGATCTCAAGGCGGACCGACAGGTGCAAAATAGAAACCGGAGATCAGGGAAGCTCACCCGATCCCCAATTTTTCCCGAGGCGCCGGAGGAGGCTAGCGCAGAGCCAAGGTTGCCGGAAGATGAAGGTCGAGTAGGGCGGGGAGCTTGGGTGTGGATGAGTCGCAATTGACTGAGGAGGAAGGAAGCTTGTGGTCCGGTGGTGCTCTCGGGGCCTTTATAAAGGAAGAACAGGTACAGCCGTGCTCCCTGCAACATGGGAAGGTGAGGGTGGAAACCTGCCCTTTTTGGGCGTTTCGTATATAGGGCAAGGGGGAGGGTCTTCTAGGGGTCGTTAGGTTCGGGGAAGAGAGCCGAACTCAGGGGTGAAGGAATTAAGGGAAAAGATTCATTGAGGAGGGAGAACGAGGTCGACGAAGAAATCACTGTGAAACGGTCTTGCGCGCAGGGAGAAACGGAGGAAGAAGACAAGCGATCACCGTTGGATCTTGATCCAACGGTCGCCGACACGCGCACAAAATAAAACGGACGAAATACATGCGTAACAGTGGAAATCGAATAAATGTGACAAATAACACATTGATTGGTATACCATAAACCATATAAAACGTATAATTAACATTTGGAGGGTCATTTGAACTCCAAATGACCTCAAACTTCACCCATAGGTTAAATAGGTGCATTAAAACACAATTAATCAGTTAATTTCGTCTTTTAACCCACCATCACTCCTAATTAAACAATACACATTCAAATCTTTTCCAATTTAATTGGGGGTCAAGCAAGGTCAAAATGGGTTCAAATTTGAACCATAGGCAATTTGGAAGGTCTAGAATATTCTCATACAATTGGATTTTATGCTTGTACTCGTTTTAGGCCTAAAGTAACAAAAACCATGATAAATGCAAATAAAGCCATTAATTCTTCAAATAAGAATTACAAAATATGAAAATGTGCACTTCAACATAATTTCTTTTCAACTAATAATATGGAGACCATTAATCAAGAAATTAAACATGTAACTCACTAATAATCATATGAGAGAGAAAATTTGACATAAAAGTATTTTATCTTCATTTTCTTAAACAAAAAGGACATAGATATTCATGAAGAAATTTTCTTTAAATAAAGCAAATATAAGAGAGCTCTTGAGCATAATAAGTGATTTTTGTAAAACTAATTATGGGAAAAATTGCAATTAAGTCCTCAACAATTATCTAAATCAGAAAAGAGCATGCAAGGACTAAAATAATTGGAAATTTTGCATAATTAAGATTGGGGTGTTACAATACTACCCACCTTAAATAAATTTCGTCCTCGAAATTTCCTAGGGTTCCTACCCACCTTAAGGGTTTCACATAAGCATACAAATCTTTCCATACAGTTTTTATTATAAAAGGAGAATACATAAACAAAGCATTATGATTGAACATAAATTACTCAACTACCCTTACCTTGATCATTTTCCTCTTCTCCATCAGACATTTGCATGGTGAAGAGCCTTGGTTTGACCTTGGGTGGAGGATTAGGGTTCCTAGCTTGGTTGTGGTTGGGATCCTTCTTTGCAAGCTTAGGGCAATTAGGCTTGATATGCCCTTCCTCACCACAATAGTAGCAAACGGAAGTCCCAAACCTACAAGGACCACCATGGTTTCTCTTACATTTAGGGCATGGTGTTCTCCCATTCTCAGGGGAAGGCTCAGGGGCTTTTCTCTTGTTGTTTGAGGGTGGAGGTGGTTGATGGGGCTGATGGTGACGATTGTTTTGGGGTACCTCTTTCTTATGATTCCTTCCAGGATGCTCCTCCAATTCTAGGGCTGCATCCAAGGCTGATTGCATGGTCCGGTGTCCTCTACCAGACAAGGCAAAACTTAGGTCAGGTTTAAGTCCTCTAATGAACTTCTTAGCTCTCTTTAGCTCAGTGTACTCAGGACCATACTTTTGGAGCTTACGGAACTTCATGGCATACTCAGTGACAGTCATGTCACCCACTTGCTTAAGGTTAACAAACTCATCCTCCTTCCTTTCTAACATGGCTTCGGATACATAATGGTCATTGAAGACTTCTACAAACTCATCCCAAGAGAAAGGAGGGTCATCATCTTCCCTAGAGGCTAAGAGGTTTTCCCACCAAGTACGGGCTGCACCCTTGAGCATATGGGTGGCAAATCTAACCCTGCTACGTGGGGGACACTCTAGGTCTCTAAAGCAATGTTCCATGTTGCTCAGCCACTCCTCAGCCTTGGTTACTACATCAACCTCATCTTCACCATGGAAAGCATCGGGTTTAATCTTCAAGAAGTCTACGAGGGAGATCTCATGTGCTCTAGGTGGAGCTCTAGGTTGGAGGGCATTGGTCAAGGCTGCTACTAGGGCATCTAGGGTGATTGGTGGAGGGACGTGGTTCATGTCTTCAGTCTTATCACCACTAGAGGATCCGTGTGAGTGCCTTGACTCACCAACCTTCTCCTTCCTCTTAGGGGCCATCTGAAAGGGTAAACATAACATGATATTAGAACATAATATGAATCTCTAATGTTGCCTTAGTGGCCATCTATTCCTTGCTCTGATACCATTAATGTAACACCCCTCCCTAGGGTTTCTTACGTAACCAGAGGAAGCACAGCCTAATCCCCAACATTATCCATAATGTGGGGTACTTGGCATATTTGGGAGGAAATGTTACATACATGATCTCATAACAAGCAACAAATAACACTTGGCATTTATGAAAACATAGATTCATACATAAGTTCTTGGAATAAAAGCTACATCAGTTTTCCAAAGATATACTAAACATAAACTAGATATTGATAGGATCTCCATAGATGGATGTCCCACCAGGCAACAACTCCTTGGATCTCTGGGTCCTTGGTACTCTCAAGATTGTTCCTTCTCCTTGGCTCCAACTCCTGCGGACATCTCGTCCCCAGCCATGCAAAGAAAACAAACATAGTAAGTAAGCGACATTGGCATATTATAAGACATAAAAATAAATATACAAGTGACTTAACATAATCATGAACATGCATTTAACATGAATCATTTCTTATTGTCTTTTACATAAAGAAATTTACTAGAAAAATATGCTCCTCTCTTAATGCCCCATAAGGAGCCCATGAATGCTCGGAAAGCCCATAATTGCTCGGAAAGCCCATAACAAGGTGCATATAAATCTGAATAAATTTCTATTATTCATGATCTTTCTTAAACTTTACTTATCTTCTTAAGATCTTAAACTTAATCTTAATTGGGATTTCTCCCTCTTGAACATGGTTGGGAATTCTCCCCATGACCATAATGGGATTTCTCCCTCTTGAGCATGATTGGGAAACTTATTCCCTCTTAAATCTTAATTTCTTATATCTTAATCATAAACCATAATCTTAATGGGATTTCTACTCTTAGACTTAGATTATAACAAACAACATTCAATAATCATATACTTGAAGAAAACATGCATTAACAATGATATTAACATAAAGTGCTTAACAATATTCATAAACATTCAATAAACCAAGAGTTATCTATGCCAAGGGCATGGCCCGCTTACCTTGAACTAAAACACCTAGGTCAAACCTGGTTTGACCAATTGGATTCCCTTAAACACCTGAAATTAACATAATTATCATTTGTCATTCAATTTAAACCCTAAATTGCTCATATAAATATTGAGGTGTTAAAACAGCAAAATCAGTCGATAAAAACCTGAAAATCGGATTCCTCATTGAAAATCCTTTCCAAAACATATTTATTTATATTTTTCTGAGGTCGTATGCAAAAGATATGAATTTTGCATTCTGGACCAATCAGAAATTAGAAAACTCGATTAAAGCTGATATAAATGAATTATGAAATGCCAATAATGCCCAAGGCACGCGTGACACATGAATCAGGCGAGTGGGGGTAAAATCGTCATTTAGCCATTTAAATTCAGTCGCAACTGATGAAACCAGGGAGGGCGTGAAATCTCGAGAATACCCCTGCTGTTTGTAAACGTCAAAATAGAAAAAGGGCGGGGCATATAGGTCATTGCACGACCTGGGATCTTCCTCCCATCCATGGCGCACGGTGCGCACACTGGAGGTGAGATCCTCTGATCAAAAACGGAAAAGGGGTGCCTGTGCCAAGGAGTGGAGGCTTCCAACTCCTTCGTCGAGCCATGGTGAGGCCATTGAGCCAAAAATCTGGCCCTGACGTCCACAGGAGCCCTGGACAGCTCCACCGCAAGGTGAGAAACAGGGGAAGCAAGTTCGGAGCTTGAAAACCAGAGAAAACGGCCGGAAAAAGGTCAACGGAAGGAAACAAGATGTTCCTGGAAGCAAGGCGAAGCCAAAGGCCATCCATCGGTGGCTGAAGCACACCTAGGAGGCCAAAGTGGCGTCGCCGACGATGACCGCAGGAACGGTCTATAGGGTGCGTCGACTAGGGCGATCTCAAGGCGGACCGACAGGTGCAAAATAGAAACCGGAGATCAGGGAAGCTCACCCGATCCCCAATTTTGCCCGAGGCGCCGGAGGAGGCTAGCGCAGAGCCAAGGTTGCCGGAAGATGAAGGTCGAGTAGGGCGGGGAGCTTGGGTGTGGATGAGTCGCAATTGACTGAGGAGGAAGGAAGCTTGTGGTCCGGTGGTGCTCTCGGGGCCTTTATAAAGGAAGAACAGGTACAGCCGTGCTCCCTGCAACATGGGAAGGTGAGGGTGGAAACCTGCCCTTTTTGGGCATTTCGTATATAGGGCAAGGGGGAGGGTCTTCTAGGGGTCGTTAGGTTCGGGGAAGAGAGCCGAACTCAGGGGTGAAGGAATTAAGGGAAAAGATTCATTGAGGAGGGAGAACGAGGTCGACGAAGAAATCACTGTGAAACGGTCTTGCACGCAGGGAGAAACGGAGGAAGAAGACAAGCGATCACCGTTGGATCTTGATCCAACGGTCGCCGACATGCGCACAAAATAAAACGGACGAAATACATGCGTAACAGTGGAAATCGAATAAATGTGACAAATAACACATTGATTGGTATACCATAAACCATATAAAACGTATAATTAACATTTGGAGGGTCATTTGAACTCCAAATGACCTCAAACTTCACCCATAGGTTAAATAGGTGCATTAAAACACAATTAATCAGTTAATTTCGTCTTTTAACCCACCATCACTCCTAATTAAACAAAACACATTCAAATCTTTTCCAATTTAATTGGGGGTCAAGCAAGGTCAAAATGGGTTCAAATTTGAACCATAGGCAGTTTGGAAGGTCTAGAATATTCTCATACAATTGGATTTTATGCTTGTACTCGTTTTAGGCCTAAAGTAACAAAAACCATGATAAATGCAAATAAAGCCATTAATTCTTCAAATAAGAATTACAAAATATGAAAATGTGCACTTCAACATAATTTCTTTTCAACTAATAATATGGAGACCATTAATCAAGAAATTAAACATGTAACTCACTAATAATCATATGAGAGAGAAAATTTGACATAAAAGTATTTTATCTTCATTTTCTTAAACAAAAAGGACATAGATATTCATGAAGAAATTTTCTTTAAATAAAGCAAATATAAGAGAGCTCTTGAGCATAATAAGTGATTTTTGCAAAACTAATTATGGGAAAATTTGCAATTAAGTCCTCAACAATTATCTAAATCAGAAAAGAGCATGCAAGGACTAAAATAATTGGAAATTTTGCATAATTAAGATTGGGGTGTTACACCGAGTGTCTTTATGAACCTCATGAACAGTGTGTTCCAACCCTTCCTTGACTCTTTTGTGATAGTGTTCATAGATGACATTTTGGTGTACTCAGATGACCTAGCCCAACACCGTGACCACCTGGGTAGAGTCCTTGATATCCTGAGAAAGAATAAGTTTTTCGGAAAGTTCTCGAAATGTGAGTTTTGGTTGGACCGAGTCATGTTTCTTCGACACATCATCTCAGGAGGAACGATCGCCGTAGATCCAGCCAAAGTATCGGCAGTTCGAGAATGGCCGGCACCGAAGAACCCCTCCGAGATTCGCAGCTTCCTGGGGTTGGCCGGATACTATCGTCGCTTCATCAAGGATTTCTCCAAGACTGCCCTACCGCTGACCATGTTGACTCGAAAGGATGTGAAGTTCGTGTGGTCTGAAGTATGTGAAGCTCGATTCCAGGAATTGAAGGAGAAGCTGACTACCGCACCTGTGTTGACTCTACCTTCTGGCAATGAAGGATTCATGATATTCACCGATGCATCCAAGATGGGACTTGGCTGTGTGTTGGAACAAGATAGGCATGTGATTGCATATGCTTCCCGACAGCTCAAGCCAAATGAGGTGAATTACCCAACACATGACCTGGAATTAGCTGCTATCATTCATGCCTTGAAGATATGGAGACACTACCTGTACGGTGCTACCTTTGATATCTTCACCGACCACAAAAGCTTGAAGTACCTGTTGACACAGAAGGACCTGAACCTACGACAACGACGGTGGATGGAGTACATGAAGGATTACGACTTCTCCATTGCCTACCATCCTGGTAAGGCGAACGTCGTAGCTGATGCTCTAAGTCGAAAGCAGATCAAGTGTGCAGCTATCCTGTCCAGTCAATGGAAAAGTTTAGAGGAAATTGCGGAATGGACTCCACAACTGCTTGAGGACCGAGTTCGGTTGGCTAATATCCAGATTCAATCTGAGTTGTTGAGTGAGGTCATAGCAGCACAGTTGACCAGTGAAGAGCTTGATAAGATGAAAGGTTTGCTGATGAAGCCACAGACTCGTCTATCTGTGGGAGTAGATGGAGGAATAAGGTTTGAGAATCGCATTTGGATTCCTGCAGATTCAACCATAAAAGAGAAAATCCTGCAAGAGGCACATGGATCCAAATACACGGTACACCCAGGAACTACTAAGATGTATAAGGACCTGCAGCGGTTTTTCTGGTGGCCAGGAATGAAAAAAGACATTGCGTCATGGGTGGCCAGTTGTCTTACGTGCCAGATGGTGAAGGATGAACACCAGTGACCCGGCGGACTTTTACAGTCAATAGAGATTCCATAGTGGAAATGGGAACAGATCACCATGGATTTTGTGGTGGGTCTACCCCGGACCAAGAGAGGTCATGATGCGATATGGGTCGTGGTAGATCGTCTTACCAAGTCAGCACATTTCCTTGCCTTGAAGACCACAGCTAAGGTGTCAGACCTAGCTGAACTGTATATTAGAGAGATAGTACGTTTGCATGGCGTACCATGATCGATAATTTCCGATAGAGATCCCAAGTTTACTTCCAAGTTGTGGAAGAAAGTTCAAGAGGAACTTGGTACAAGGTTAAAGTTTAGTACCGCTTATCACCCCCAAACAGATGGACAGTCAGAAAGGACGATTCAGACCTTAGAAGATCTGTTGAGAGCTTGTGTGCTCGATTGGGGTGGCTCATGGGAGCAATACTTACCGTTGGCAGAGTTCTCCTACAACAACAGCTACCAAGCCAGTATCGGGATGCCTCCGTATGAAGCTTTGTACGGGAGACCGTGTCGGTCACCACTTCACTGGGATGATGTGGGTGAGAGGACCTTGTTGAGGTCAGAGGAGCTCCAAGTGTATGCTGATAAAGTGGCTTTGATCAAGCAAAGGCTAAAGAGAGCCCAGGATCGACAGAAGTCGTATGCTGATGCAAAGCGGACTGATGTGCATTTCACTGTGGGAGATCATGTGTTTCTGAAAATCCGACCGCTCCGAGCTATAGCTAAGAACAGAGGAAAGTTGAGTCCCCGATATGTGGGTCCGTTTGAGGTGTTAGAACGGATTGGTGAAGCTGCATACCATTTGGCGTTACCCCGTCAGTATAGCATGATGCATGATGTGTTTCACGTGTCTAACCTGAAGCGTTATGTGCAAGATCCGAGCCATGTGCTGAGCATTGAACCTATTGAGCTTCAAGGGAAGCTGACTTATCCTGAGTCACCTTTGCGGATTCTAGATACCAAGGTGAGAGAACTCAGATGCAAGAATATAGAGATGGTAAAGGTTCTTTGGAAGCACCATGGAGAGGATGAGGCCACATGGGAGCTAAAGGCAGACATGGAGAAAACATACCCGGAATTGTTTGTTTGATTGATTGTTTGAATTTTGAGGACAAAATTCCTATAAGGAGGGGAGGATGTTATAACCTCAAATTTCTGAAAAATATAATGTAAAAGGCTTTTCTCTTTTAATGACTAAATGAGATCTTTTTCTTTGAATTGTGATGATTTTCGTGAGATATGGCTTTGATTGTTTGATTGTGGGCCTTGGAGGCCATAAAGCCCAATTGAAAAGAAAAAGGAATTAACAAGGAAAAGAAATTGAATAGTAAAAAGGGGAAATATGAGAAACTGAGAATTAAAAGAAGATAATGCTAAACTAATATTCCCCAATATGGGAATTCGTGCCTTTGGGTTTCCTTGAGGTCCAAGGGACCCAAATTAATGAGATAAAGGCAAAGGAAATAAGGATATAAATTAATTGGGAGTATTTAATAAGAAATATTGGGAGAGAAGAAATCCCATTCACACATTGCTTTTTGATTCCCAATTTTCGTACAGAGATAGAGAATATTAAAAGGAACTTTCCTTTAAATTTTGAGACCAATCAAAGTTATATATTGAGAGATATTAATTTTACAAGATATAGCCTTTTTGGGAATTTTCCTGAATTAAAAATATAGATGGGTTTTTGTTTCCTTAGAACGCGAGCAATCCAGACCGTTGGATCTTGATCCAACGGCGGATGCTCATCGTCTAAGTCCCGCTGGGACTAAGACTCTGCGTGGATACAGGTGGAGTTTCCCTTTGATTTTCTCGTGGATCCAGTGCATTAGGAAATCGGGAACCTGTCCCATTGAATTCGGGAAAACAAGCCGAAGGGTTACAACCCTGATTTCGTTGGGTTTGGTCGACGTTTGCGGAAACGCCCAACTGGGCAGGTCGACGCCTCGACCCTATAAATAGGGGAGGGTGATAGGAGGCACGGGCATCCCCTTTCCCGTAGCCCAACCTCTGCGGATTGCTGTGAGGAACAATCCCGCGCCCTCAATTGCTCAAACTATCTCGACCTGCAACCCTGTTCCGGTGGCCTACATCGCCGGAGATCGGCGAGTCGGGGGCAAGCTTGGAGTGTCGTCGGCCAGCAATTGAAGGGGGCTTCGAGTTCGTAGAAGGGAGGTGGAGCTTCCTGGCCTGTCGGTGCGAACGAAGAGAGACCAGAGCCCGGAGTCAACCCCAAGGTTGACCGCGCCGAAGCTACAGACCTCGACGCGAGGTCAAGGAAGAAGAAGACGCGGCGATTGACCGTTTTGCCCCTCGCCTCCTTCAGCGGTGACAAGGTCAGGTTCGACCTTTTCTCATTTTAATCTCACTTGTTAAGCACGCGCAAAACTGTGGCCGTTAGATCCTCCGTGGATCCACGGTCCACGGATCGGATGACCCTGTTTTTTTGGGTTTAGCAAATAAATCGATTAAAATGATTTATCTTAGAAAAATTATAACTTGAGCTAGGAGGCTCGGATGGAAAAACTCAATACATGAAAAATGATCAGAAAAATATGAAGGATTTAATAAAAATAGTTTGAGACCCTGAATCTGACTCGTTTTGTAAAAGTATATATCTAGAATAAGAAAAGAGTTAATTTGGGGATGAAAACCCTAATTGTTGATAAAAAGGGTAATTAATCTTGCAATTAATATAATTCGAAGATGGTTAACTTATTTTCTGTTTTAGATAATTATTAACCTGTTGTGATGATAGAATTGCAAGTTTAGGGTTTTATGACTCCATGTGTGGATTAATGGTTGGAAACCCTAATTTAGAAAAGAAAAAGAAATGATGAAGTAATTCGAAATTAGGATTTATTGGAATAAGTCTGATCCTAGGAATCCTAATAGTTGTTAAAGCTAGAAAATTAGGGTTTGATGTATAACTTAATAAAAGGAATGCAAAAGCAATAAAAAGGAGATGAAACCCTAATTATGGTTGAAACCCTAAAAAAGGACAATTAACCTAGGGAAACCTTAGTATTATTGAATCATCATGACATGATTAATAATAGAGGAATTAAATGTATTTTTCAGGAAAATTGTGTGTGTGCTTGCTTGATTTCCTGGTTGATTAAATTAGTTCTGCATTCAAGTCCTCATTAACAGGTATGTGGTTAAATATGAGTAACCGCCTTAGTTTCCCGAAAGATTCCCAAATGTTTAATCGCATTGAATGCAACTAACTGTTTGGATGTTCATATTGCAATTATAAAGTGACTATGATTATCACCATTTAATATAAATGTGTAAATCCCGCACCTACATGCCACCCTGATGGAAGATGCCATAAAGGTCAGGCCCAGGAGGGTAGACCAATGGGCACCTTGAGAGGTGACCCTATACACCAAGCTCGGGAATGAGAAGGTGATTGATGAGGCAAGACTAAGGAGCACCTTGAGAGGTGACTCCCAGGTACCAAGCTCGGGATTGAGAAGGTGGCCTTAAGTCAAATCCAGGGTTAGGGCAAAAGCGGTGGGGATTGTCACTTGGAAAATGTAAATTGACTTGTTAATTACCTTGATTGCAATAGTTACATTGTTAAACTTATTTGTGAGATTTTGATTGCCTCCACATACCAGCAATTGCTGATCGATGTTTTGTTTGTCGGCGTTTTAGGTATAACCCTGAAAGTACAAACAGTAAAGTGACACATCTGGAAAGTAAGAATAAGGTACAAGGAGGATTAGATAGAGGATTTACATTCTGGGATAGATAGTTTCCCAAAGTTTCAAAAAGGTAAATAAAGTTTCATTTTTTTTTTACTGCCAATACTCAGTTTAGTAGTAGAATTTAATAATTATAAATGATTATTTGTTGAACCTTTGATCCTGTAAATTGGTTAATGGCTCTGACCTCCGGGTCTCCCTTAATTGGGGGTTACCGGGAGGTGGGGTCGTTACAGGTACAATCAAGACCACTTGGAAGATATAGATTCCGAATCTGAACAAGAAGAGATGGAGCCACAGACAATATGGGAGAAGATCAAGGCCTCTTCCTCATCCACTTCCAAAGGGTTGATCAAGAAGCAGACGGTCAATATACCGACATACAAGATTGATCCGACTTTAATCAACTTGGTGAAGTTGAATGCTTTTCATGGGCTCAAGAATGAAGATCCCGTTGCGCATATAAGTCAATTTGTGAAGAATTGTGATATGATAAAAATCGACAGATTTCCACAAGATGTGCTCTACTTGAAGCTTTTCCCGAGTTCTCTAGCGGGAAACACACGAGAATGGTTACACAACCTGGACGATGAGTATGTGGAATCTTGGGACCACATGGTGGAGGTTTTCTTCGAGAGGTTCTTCCCGCCCGAGAAGACCAATGACATGATCAGAAGTTCCACAACTTCACCCAAAAAGTAGGAGAGACCTACTCTGAGACCTGGGAAAGGTTTCAGATCATGCTCAGGCGGTGCCCGCATCACGGGCTTGGTAAGGAGACCCAGGTCAAGATCTTCTATTTTTCTCTCTCTGAGTATGATAGAAGCAACCTCGATTCAGCCGGCTCAGGATTTTTCTTGAACAACACAGATACTAGGTGTTGGGAAATACTGAAGAACATGGCCAAGAAGCAATCGTGGGGCGAAAGAGATGTCGTGGAGCATGTTCAAGTAGCAGGGGAATCTAAAGCTATCAAGGAGATAAATGAGAAGATGGATCTTCTCGCGAAGAAACTATTTGCAAAGGAGGATACTGAGTCTGAGGATGAGGCTCAAGTTAAATTCATGAGGCAGCAGCAAGGCTACAGGAATAATGATTATTCATGGAGGAAAGACAAGAAGTTCTCCTGGAAGGATCCAAACAACTTCTTGCAGGATCCAGATGCAAAACCCCAGCAAGTAGCAGAGGATAAGAGCACAGAGCTTCTCAACCAAGTGATAAAGAAAAATCAAAAACTCATGACTACTTTCAGCCAGCAAATTAAGCAACAAGGGGAGTTTATGAACCAATTTGGACAGACACTGCAGAGCCATGGGGCTCAAATGAGGACAATAGAGACGTCCATGGCACAAATGGCAACGGAAATAGCCAATTTGAAGAAGTCGGCACCCTAAGGTTTTTCGGGTAATACTAATGTTCCAGGAGGAAACCAGCAGGCAAAGGCCATCTTGCTAAGGAGTGGCAAGAAACTGTTAAACCCCAGAGCCGATGAACCAAAAAAAACCCAAGAAGAAATTGAAGGTGAGGCCACTGAGGAGCTGCCCATACCGGTCACAGAACCAATTGCGGACATAGCAGTGGATGCTACTGAAGATCCTATTGCAGAGGAGGAGGAGCCACAGAAAAGGACACCATATGTGCCACCGCATCAAAGGGCACAGGCTGTCCCGGTTCCATACCCGAACAAGTGCTAAGGCAAGGAAAGTGGATGCCCAATTTAAAAAGTTTCTAGACAGCTTCAGGAAGCTTTCAGTCAACATCCCTTTATTGGAAGTTATTGAGCAAATCCCTTCTTACGGGAAATTTCTAAAAGACATCATCACCAAGAAGAGAAAGATCCCAGACACAGAGGTTGTTGTGCTTAAGGAGCAGGTGAGTGCCTTCATCATGGGCACATTGCCACCAAAGAGGCAAGATCCGGGCTGTTTCAACATCTCATGTTACATCGGGAAGGTCAAGTTTGGTGAAGCACTATGTGACTCAGGGGCGAGCATTAATTTGATGCCCCTCTCTACATTCAAGAAGCTGGGATTAAAAGAGTCACGGCCGAGCAACATGACAATCCAATTGGCAGACAATTCAGTGGTAAAGCCATATGGGATTTGTGAAGATGTGCTAGTAAAAGTGGATTGATTTGTATTTCCAGAAGATTTTGTCGTCATGGAGATGCAGGATGAACAAGGCAATGAGCTGCTACTCGGACGACCTTTCCAAGCTACAGCCGACATGATACTTGAGATGGGGAGAGGCCGGTTGACCTTAGGTATAGCCGATGACCGATTTGAGATGGTCATGCCTTCCAGCGCCACTTCATCTAAATCCAAGGAGCAATGCTACTTAGTAAAACATTTTGATAACAATATCTCACTTTGTCTAGGGAAGCCATTTTTAGATATGGCCCATGTAATGACCAAGGTGGAAAAAGGGACTTTGGCTATGGACATCATGGATCAGACCAAAGTGGTATCCCTTTGCAAGGCTGTAGGGTTCCCGAACGATGAGGATGAGGACATTCCTCCCTCTACGGAAGATGATGTTATAGCAAATTCAGTTTTTGATGCATATCTGGAATTACCACTTGAGGCTTGTTTAGTCAATATCACTCATGATTGGATGAGAAGAAAATCACTTAAGGAGTGCGCCAAGATGCTTCAAATGTTGCCATGCTTCTATGCGAGGTATTATGAAGATTTAGGTGAGCTCCCACCACCACTTCAATCATCCCTAATCAGCCCGCCAGAATTGGAGTTAAAGACATTGCCACCGCACCTCAAGTATGCATTTCTAGATGAGGAAGAAAAGTTTCCCATGATTATATCTTCTTATCTGAGTGTTGAGGAGGAGGACCAGTTGTTGATAGTGCTGAAGAACCACCGGGGAGCATTTGGGTGGTCTGTTGCAGATATCAAGGGGATTTCCCCTACTTTGTGCCAGCATAAGATTCGGCTCGAGAAGGGAGCCAAGCCGGTGATTCAACCACAACGTCGACTGAATCTGAGTATGATGGAGGTTGTGAAGAAGGAGGTGATTAAGCTTCTTTCTGCATGTATCATCTATGCAATTTTAGACTCGACATGGGTGAGTCCCACGCAGGTAGTCCCTAAAAAGGGGGGAATAACTGTTACTCATAACCTATTGAATGAACCTGTCACCACTCGATTGGTGACCGGATGGTGAGTTTGTATTGATTACCGATGACTGAATGCCGCTACGCTAAAGGACCACTTTCCTCTTTCGTTTATTAATCAAATTTTAGAGCGCTTAGCCGGCCGATCACATTTCTATTTTCTGGATGGGTATTCGGGGTACAATCAGATTTCGATTGATCCTAAGGACCAAGAGAAGTCCACCTTCACTTGTCCCTATGGAACGTTTGCGTACCGCCGCATGCCCTTTAGATTATGTAATGCATCCACGACCTTTCAGCGTTGTATGCTCGCCATTTTTTCTGATATGGTAGAACATTGTCTAGAGGTTTTTATGGATGATTTCTCGGTCTATGGTGCATCTTTTGATGAATGCCTTTATAATCTGGATAAGGTGTTACAACGATGCGAGGACACACATTTGGTCCTCAACTGGGAGAAATGTCATATGATGGTGAGTGAAGGGATAGTGCTAGGACATAAAGTGTCTAGCAAAGGTTTGGAGGTAGATCCGGTAAAAATCAAAGTAATTTCCAAATTGCCCCCACCAAATTCGGTGAAAGGGGTAAGAAGTTTCTTAGGCCACGCCGGTTTCTATCGTCGTTTCATAAAAGATTTTTCAAAAATCGCCAAACCTTTATCCGAGATTCTAGAAAAGGATGATGTTTTTTATTTTAATGAAAAATGTTTACACGCGTTCGACGTGCTTAAGGAAAAATTGATTACCGCACCGGTTGTGCAAACACTGGATTGGACCAAGCCGTTTGAACTCATGTGTGATGCATCCAATTTTGCCATTGGAGTTGTGTTGGGACAGCAGGTGGACAATAAACCCGCCATGATTTTTTATGCCTCTAAGACTTTGAACGATGCCCAACGAAATTATACAACTACTAAAAAAGAATTACTCGTCGTTGTTTTTGCTTTTGAAAAATTTCAGCAATATCTAGTAGGATCGAAAGTCGTAGTTTGGACTGACCATGCCGCTATTAAGTATTTGATGGAGAAAAAAGATGCCAAACCTAGATTGGTTAGGTGGATCTTTCTTTTACAGGAATTTGATATCGAAATCAAAGACAAGGCGGGGATTGAAAATGTTGTAGCGGATCATTTGTCTAGGTTAGAAAGGGTGGATGAAAAAGATTTACACATACCCATTACCGAGACATTCCCGGATGAACAACTTTTGAAAATAAATTCTAAGGATCTGTGGTTTTCATATATCGTGAACTATCTTGCTTGCAGGATCATCCCAGATGATTGGACGTATCAAGAGAAGAAGAAATTTTTCCATTCTCTACGATATTATTTTTGGGATGACCCTATTCTCTTGAAGCAATGCAGGGATGGTGTCCTACGCAGGTGTGTACCTAAGGTGGAATACGAGAGTGTTCTTCGTCATTGCCACACACTACCGATGAGCGGACACCATGCGAGCTCTCATACGGCAGCCAAAGTACTAGAAAGTGTCCTATATTGGCCTACTTTGTTCAGGGACGCTTATGAGTTCGTGAGACAATGTAATTCCTGCTAAAGGGCGGGTAACATTTCAAAGAGACAAGAGATGCCCTTAAATGTTTTCCAAGAGGTTGAGGTATTTGATTTATGGGGTATAGATTTTATGGGACCCTTTGTGTCCTCAAATTCGAATTTGTATATCCTTTTAGCTGTTGACTATGTGTCAAAGTGGGTAGAAGCAATACCCACGAGGACTAATGATTCTACTGTAGTGTGCAGGTTCGTTAAGGAGAATATCTTCTGCAGGTTTGGGGTGCCCCGAATGATCATTAGTGATGGGGGTACACACTTCTGGAATCTAAAGTTCTCGACACTATTGAGGAAGTACGGGGTCAAACATAACATTGGTACCCCGTATCACCCGCAAACTCAAGGACAAGTGGAGGTCTCCAATCGCGAAATAAAAAAGATCTTGGAGCGTACTGTGGCTTCCATGAGGAAGAATTGGAGTGCCCTACTACCGGACACATTGTGGGCATACAGGACGGCATACAAGACACCTATAGGCACCACGCCTTTTAGGTTGGCGTACGGTCGGGCCTATCACTTACCGGTGGAATTAGAGCACAAAGCACATTGGGCGCTGAGAAAGCTCAACTTGAGTTATGATGAAGTGGGGAAGAAGAGATTACTTGAATTAAATGAACTTGATGAGTTGCGCATGAATGCATATGAGAACTCTCGGATATACAAGGAGCGCACAAATTTGATCCATGATCGCCACATCCAGATGCACAACTTCAAGAAAGGAGATAGTGTGCTTTTGTTCAATTTGAGGCTAAAGTTGCATCCTGGGAAGCTAAAATCCCGATGGAGTGGACCATTCACAGTAGAAGAGGTCAGACCACATGGCGAAATCATGGTGCGCGATGGTGAGACTACATTTTTGGTGAATGGACAAAGGTTGAAGTTGTATTTTGGTGAAGATTACACGAGGAAGGTGAATGAGGTCAAATTCATTACACTTTCGGATGCATGACAAGCTTCAAGTTGTCTAGCCTAAGACGTTAAATAAGGGCGCTTGTTGGGAGGAAACCCAACCATTGGTACTTTAGTTTCGTTCCTTTACATTTGTAGTTTGATTTTTTTTAACTTAGTGTTTAGAGTAAAAAAGATACCGTGATCGTTTGCTACATGTGCAGGGCTGAGGCAGAGTCGATACCATCGACCCTTGTGTCGATGGTATCAACCGGGGTACAGGTTGGCGACTACAAGAATCGCACTGCGTCGATAGTATCGACGGCCTCGTCGATAGTATCGACACACCAATAAGTTGATCGCCAAGTCAAGGTCGATAGTATCGACATGCCAGTCGATACCATCGAGATCTCTGGAGATTTTCAGAAGAAATTGTCTCAGTGATGTCGATACCATCGACGGGCCTGTCGATGGTATCGACTTATTCACACACAGAAGGCGGCGACCGACCTCGCGAGGAATTTCCCTAATAAGAGAGTCGATACTATCGACTTGCGTCGATAGTATCGACGTGCCACGTCACCGATCCGTGAGAGGAGATCAACGACGATCGCTGCAACCAGAAAGTCGATCCATGGGACGGGTCGATACCATCGACACCTGTCGATAGTATCGACACATCAGCGATCTGGGCCCCGCAGATCCAACCATCGACGACCTTCGATACTAGCGAAAGTGTGGATTGTGCTACGCGTGTCGATACCATCGACCCGCATCGATGGTATCGACGGGCACACAATAGCGCCGGCGTCAGTTATATAAGGAGAGGTCATTCGTCATATGACGTCACACCTTCAACGAGTTCTTCCTCCACTTGCGCCGAGCGTCCTCCAGAGCAATCAGAGCCCAGTTACGAGCATCACAGAGCACAAGTCTTCACCGAGCCTTCATCAAGCAGAGATTATCTTCTCTGACCTTCTCCGACCTGCACCGAGCTCCTTCTTCTACTTCTCTTTCTTCCGCAATCATGGTGCATGGTGCTGGTGCATCTTCTTCACGCGCCAATCCGATGGACATCCCGGAGTTTGTGTCACCACCGACTGTGTCGATTTCACGCCCGCGGCTTGTTCATCCGTCCGTGGAGGTCAAGAAGATCTATGAGGAGATTCTGAAGAGGAAAATCGAGCCGACCCGTTATGTTGAACGAGAAATGATCTGCAACTTGGGGTTCGAAGCAAATCTCACCTATGTCTTGAAAGGGCAGGCGAGGCACACAAGCAGGAGGCCCGATGAGATGGAGTTTCATGCTGATAGCCAGCCATTCTTCAATGAATGGCCTACTTACAAGGAGCTGGTGGCTGAATTCATGGCGTCGTTGGACGTCTGTGTTGTTCCAAACTACATCGTAGCCACAGACCGCGAGTGGATCAAGGGTCGGGTGTCTTTCCGGCTGTACAACAATGACTACCATCTTACACTCCGTCAGTTCAATAAGATTTACAACTGGCATCATTCGCCAAATGACTACCGGCGGCCGGACAACCGTACCGACTACGACGCCATCTTCGCCGAGCTTGTGACGGTGCCGCCGGGCAAAGCTGTGAGCTACCACAATGTGGCAGTCGCGGATTTCGAGCATCCGTTCATGCAGGTTCTTCACCGCATGATCTGCACCATGTTATTTGGCCATGGTGATCTAGCTCTCAGCAAGTTCCAGGAGACAGACTTGTTTTTCTTGAACAAGCTTTTGAAGCGCCAAGAATGCAACTGGGGCGCGTTCTTTTTAACACGCGTTTTGGCGGTAAAGAGGAGTACACGGAAAGCTACAATTCACTTTGGAGGGATCATCACACAGTTGGCCTCCTACCTGGGGTTGAATTTCTAGCAGCTAACTCCTCTCTCCATCCGAAGCAAGGTTAACCTCCAGCATCTGCACCGTTCCAACCTTATCTTGCTTCGAGATGGTTTGGCATATGCACACTGTCACGTCAACCAAGCATACAATGAATGCTCGCTTCCCGATCCTGTCTTCAATATCGAAGGGGCACAACATTTCCGATGGCCTATCATAGCCATTACGGACTCCGATGAAGAAGGCGGCAACGACGACGACAACAATGACAATGAGGCTGAAGAGGAAGAGGAGGCCTACACTCCTCTTCGGGCACGAGTGGCACCTAGGAAGCGTCCTCGCATGCATCCGGGTGCATCTTCATCTTCACAGCCTCCGCCGCCACCACCGCCCTCGCAGCCAAGCGAGGATGCTTATTCTATGCAGGGCATGTATGCAATGTTGCAGGACATACAGCAGACGCAGCAACATCATACAACGACATACGCCGGTATTCATGACACAACGAACTGGCTTCTTGACAATCAAAGGGCCATTTTTGAAAATGAGCGCCTCATCCTCGACAACCAACAATTTATGCATGACAGGTTGAATAGGATGGAGATGCAGCAGCAACCCTTCTATGATCACTACTAGAACCAGAACTACTTTGGGGGGTATCCACAACCTCCACCCATGCCCCAGTATGATCCTACCTTTCAGGGGCAGTACCTGACTTGGGACCCTACGGCTCCACAGTACCAGCCTCCGCCTGAAGAGTAAATCGGTATCTCTGTTCCGACCTTTAAGTTTGTTTTTGACTATGAGGCCATAGTCGAATTCAAGCTTGGGGGGGGGGTAGTTGGAACAACTATATCTTTTATTTTCTCAGTTTTTAGTTTATTTTGTTTGTTCTTGTCATTTATTTCTTGCAATCTTAGTTTGTTTGTAGGATCCATGTTCTATCTAGTGTAATTGTGGATGTCTTAAGTCATGTGTCATCTCTTTTGCTTGTGCATGGGAATTAAGGGAAAATTAAAAAAAAATTGAGTGTTTGCAAGCTTGAGTGTTGGTCAAATTTGAGCACATAACTTAAGAAAATGATTGGTTTGGTCAATTCTGAAATAGAAAATCACAACTGTACATTCCCAATGGTTCATGAAAAGTGGACGAAATTGGTTGTTTGAGCCTAAACTGACCAAATGATAATGAGACTCTAATTTGAAGTAAGAGAGAGAAACCTCTTAACTACTACACAGGTCAGTAAGGAGGGACACATAATATTTTTCAAAGGTTCAGTCAATTAGTCTTGTGATCTTTCCACCTCATTGTTTTTCACAATCTACCATAAGAATTGGAAGTACTTTACGGTTTTAACCTTTTTGATTGCATATCATGTAGATAGGTTTTGCATTGCAACCACTTTCATATGTTTACATTAAAAAAAGGAAATGAAAAAAAATAGAATAGTTATACATGCACAATACCCTTAGGTGCGTGTCATTTAGCTGCATTCATAATTCTTATGCATAGAGTATATCATGTACCTCATTTCTTCTTTAAGGGTGAATTAAATTGTTCCATACCTTCTTAATAGTGCAAATTTTCGAGTTATGCAGAAAAAGTAAGCCCAATAAAGTATTCATTGTCAATTATGGATATAAGGGCTGAAAAAAAAAGAGAAAAGAAATCTCTGAAAAAAAATGAAATTGAAAAAAAAAAGTTATTAAGAAGCAAGAAGAATAATGGGGAGAAAGGAACATAATTTCACCTGCATCTCAAGATGAGTAAGTACATGATGTAGCTCATTTAGATATCCATCTCATTGTGAGACGGGATGTTAGTGCATGCATCATTCCACCTAATTTTAGGCATTAGGGCATTTTTCATGTGCAAAAGCATCATTTAGGGCATTCTTGTTTTATGCATGTTGAAATCGTATAATGCTTCCACTTATTCCATGAGCCACCCATTTCATCCACCCGTTGCTCGAATTGGTAGGCCACTGTGATTTTCTCCTCACTCATGAATATAAGGAGAGCTGCTTCCATGTAGATGGTAGTTAGGGCGAGCAACATAGTATAGGAGATCACAAGATGCACCGAGCCTAGACCGATGAATTCTATTATGTTAACTGCCTTATGTGATAGTGTTCATCAGTTTGGAGGTAGATATCTTTTATGGATGATTATTGTCGCCTTTAGGGTAATTATCATTCTGTGGTTAGTGAGGGCCGGAATGTGAATGTCCGGTGGAGATCATATGGGATGTCTGTTGTGATAATTTGTTCTTTAGTTGAATCTGGCAATTCTATTCTAAGGTTTAGTTGCTCGAGGGCCAGTAATGTTCAAGCTTAGGGGAGTTTGATGCGATGATTTTGAGTCGCATTTATAGACTTGTTTTATATGTGTTTTATGCATTTATTAGTCATTTCTATGGTTAATGTTGCATAATTCATCTACTTTGGTCTATGATACTTCTCTACATCAAATGTCCCTTATTTCAATGTTTTGAGTATAATTTATCAAAAGAATATGTTTTGTGTAGACTTATGTGGTTTCGTGTGTTGATTTCAGGAAAAACAAGTATCTGCTTCCGTCGATACCATCAACGGTGGTCGATACCATCGACCAGGCCACAGGTTGCCAGCCGCAAGGATCATCACAGAGTCGATACTATCGACAGGAAAGTCGATGGTATCGAGATACCTTCAGGTTGCTGGCGAGAAGACAGTCGATACTATCGACGAATGTCGATACCATCGACAAGTGGAGCTACAACGACGGTAAAAGGATGAAACCGACACCTAAGAATGTCGATACCATCGACCCGCGTCGATGGTATTGAGTCGGTATTAGTCGCGACAGAAGAAAAGAAAAGAAGACCAGCCAATACAGTGCAGGGTCGATACTATCGACTCGCGTCGATAGTATCGACACCGTCAGATACATGTTTGATTCAGATTGATATAAATCCGACGGCTGTGGTTATTTGATGACCTAACTCGGTGATTATACCTAATGACGGTGACCAAGAGCAATCTATCACGTCATTAGTCACTACACACATCCCGAGAAGGTGTGGAGAGAAGGACGGAGCCCAGAAGCCACCCCAGTCGATCCAGATGCCGAAGAAGACGATTTCTACGACTGAAAGGTGGGAGAACGCGTATTCTACGTCAAGGAGCGCTTGGATCTTCTCCGTTCAGGGGTTTTACCACTCAATCACATTTTTCTTCATGTTTCCCTTTTTCTCTTCCATGTTTTGCTCAGAGATGAACATGCAGGGCTAATCCCCTTTGTCTTTCGGACTGGGAGTAGCCCGGGGATTCATTGTATGATGATTCTATCATAGTAATTCATATTTTATCTCTTAAATCCGTGGTATAATTTCGTTTTCTCAATTATATTGTTATTCTTGATCACCATAATAATAACCTAATGCCCTTAATTACTTTGAAAGAAGAATTAATGGTTGAAAAGAGACGAAATTCACATTAATTGACAAATCCCTTAAACAAGGTGGTGTAAGGTTAATGGTGGATACCGAGAGATTGATTCTAATGCACCTAGTTTAGGGTATAGGTTACTACGACGGTGGAACCGACCTAGACATAGGTAGTGAGTTGTACCACGACAGTGGGCAATTCTGATTTCAGGCCACTACCTGGATAGAGAGATAAATTTGGATGACTTCATAGAACTTAAAACAATGGAAACCCGCGGTGAAACCACAATCCTAAAGATCTCATTTTGAATTGATTAAACCAAACATTTAATCGATTGCTTTGCTTTGTTTTATTTTTGTTTTCTTTTAATTTTTAACAACAACTCTCAACTTTTTAATCGGTCCAGCTGATCATGAGTAGTTAGTAGGATTCTCTGACAATTTCACATATCCCTGAGTTCGACTCGGGCCTCACAAAGGCCTATATTACTTCGACGCGTTCACTTGCATTTCTACGCACGGTAAATTTGTGTCACTTGCTCTTAATTATTGAAAAGTAATTAAGGTTCAAGAGGAACTTATGTTTCAATTTTAGTCCTTTTCAAATAATGTTGAACCAATGTTTGCTTGTTTTGGACTAAAGTGCAAATTACCCAAGTTGAGGGGTTAAATTGCAATGTTGCATGATAAGATGTTCCTCATGTGTTGAAGCATCATGAGAATGAAGATGATACAGAAGAAGGGCTTGTGGAAGCCTGAGTACCAAGAAAGAACTGATAAAGCAATGTTTGTGCATTAAAACCTAGTTTTGGTGTAATGTGCAATTTACCCAAAACCTAGGGTTCAATATGCAAATTACCACTTCAAGAGGATCCCTCATGTTTCTTGGCATCATGTTGAGAAAATAAAATGAGAGGGGCGCCTCATTTGAATCACTTTGGAGGAGAGAGAATCTTGATATTAAAATAATCAAGATTTAAGCATAATTGGAACTTTACTTGAATTTAATGCAAAAATAAATATATTAATTGAAGTGCTCTTCAACCAAAATTTTGTTGGTTGAAATCCATGTATGTGTACGATCATGTGCCTTGCAAAGGCACGAAAATATCCAAAGGAAGTGGATAATTCACTCACATTATTATAAGAAAAAGAAATATCCAGTCACATATGGATATTATTATAATATGATTTAAGGTGCTTAATTTGCTTTTCTTTAAAACATGGATAATTGAGAGGAATAAGAGGCAAAGAAGATAGCCTCGTCCCTAAGGAAGAGAAGGGGGCAAGTGGTAAGGATTTGGGAGAGATAATTCCTACTTTCTCTCTCCTAATTTGAATTTTTAATAAAAATTGCATATAAGCTCATTTATCCCTAGCGTAAAGGGGGAATTTCGAATTCACTTCCACCCTTTGCTTGCAAAACGACCTTGGGAGATTGGGAGCAAGAGGAGAACGAGCCCCAACCTGTTGGTAAGCTTCTTGACCCTCTTTCACCTTGAATCCATGGTGGAAATCACAAATCAATGCATGATTTCTTCTTATCTCGATCCCCTCTTCAATTCTAACCATTCCTTTTCACTCAAAGCTTGAGGTTGAGCCTTGGAATAGTGAAAGGAGTTTCATACACCATTGTTGACGTGAGCTTGAAGCTTTGGATCTCAATTGGAGGCGGGTTTTATAACTTGAACCCTTAATATTGTTATTGCATTCAATTCCTTATCAATTGTTGAACCTTTCTTCATTCTCGGAATTTTATTTGATTGATTGATGCAATCACCATGGAAATCATAGAAAACTTCATGGGTTTATAGCTTGATGATGATGACATAATCATAAGCACACACCTCTACTAATATCTATTGCAAACAGTTTTGTAATGTTGGTTCAAACAGTTTCACCAAACCATTTGGAGACCAAAAGGTTTGCAAACCGTTTGGAAGGTTTGGATCCCAAACCATTTAGGATGCTTGACTGTTTGGATGGGTTGAACATTTGAGGTCAGAACCATAGTACTTGATTGGATTAGGATCAATGGTTCCAATTGATTGAATTAATATGTGGACAATCATCTAATTAGAAACCCTAATTGGGTTGAGTGCTGATTTTGTACTAATTGATTTAATTCTTTGGGTTGATTAACCCAAACGGTCTCAAGATTGTTTGGAGATCACCCAAGACCGTTTGGAGGTCAACCAAGACCATTTGGAAGATTTTGAGGAAGTATGATTGGATGGTTGAAGATCCAATGATATTACATTGAAATACAATCAATAACTTAATTGATGATGGATTCAATGATGCAAACCCTAATTGAATTCCATAGAATTCAATAATGTATTAGACAAACGGTCTCAAGACCATTTGGAGGTCATCCAAATGACCTCAATACCGTTTGAGGTCAGGTCATGATCTAGCTAAGTGGTTATTCAATGATTGCAATCGAATTAGTTCCACAATGTCAACCATTGATGGTTCCTCGATTTCAAAACCCTAAGTGATGGTTTCTTGGTTATAAACCCTAGTTCAATTGGGTTCAAAACCTTAATTGAAGGACCAATTGAAGGGTGATTCAATGGTTCAATTGAAGAATAAATTAGTGGTCCAATTAATAAATGGTTCAATGATTGAAACCCTAAATTGACTAAGTGATGGAAGACCCTTTTGGTCCATTCGGTTTTGAGGGAGTTTGGACCAAATGGTCTTAAGACCGTTTGAGTCCAAACGGTCTCAAGACCGCTTGGGATCAAATGGTCTCAAGACCGTTTGGGACCAAATGGTCTTAAACCATTTGGAGACCCAAGCTCATTCGGTTTCAATATGTTTTGTCAAACGATTTCAGGCACCTACTTTGTCAAACGATTTCAAGCACCTACTTTGCCAAATGGTTTCAAACTGTTTGAACTTAATTGATCAAGACCGTTTGAGGTTTAAGTGACCAAGACCGTTTGGGGTCTAAGTGACCAAGACTTTTTGAGGTTCAAATTGGTTAAACCATTTGGACACCTAATATGATTAAAGGTCAGCAAGCTACTTGATTGATAATGATGTAGACTAAAGGTGATCATAATGGTTAACCCTACTATGTGTACTTAAATGAAGAACGGACCTAGATCAATCTTGAAGTACTTAACATCCTAGAGAGGATGAGAGAGAGAGAGAGAAGAATGCTTGTATAATTAAGAACTAATTCCCTCATTATGAACAAAATATGTAATTAGGGTTTGATCCTTAATAAAGAGATCATGTAACCCTCATTGAAAAGATTAATGAGCCTTGACCCTAATTTAGGGTAAAGCCATGTGAAACCATAATTTAGGGCAAAGCCATGTGAAACCCTAATTTAGGGCAAAGCTATGTATGAAACCCTAATTTAGGGTAAAGCTAGGTGAAACTCTAATTGAGGGAGATGTCAAGTGAAATCCTAATTTTAGGAAATACTATGTGAAACCCTGATATAGAAGGATGATATGTGAAACTCTAATGAAGAGAGATACTAGGTGAAATACATATGTATGGGAGATGCTATGTGAACCTCAATTTATAAATATGGAAGATCCTATTCCTAATAATGGAATGGTGACTAATCTATTGACAAATGTAACACCTAGAGAGGTGATAATGGATATCCTTATATCAATAGTTCTTAACTCAAGTATGAGTCCATATCATGGGCAATGGTTGTATATTCTGACTAAGTGACTTATGACCAATACATTACATGATAAATGTGATGAACTGATGCATAAAGTATTAGGATGAGGAATACCCTAATACGATCTAAGTGGATGAACTCAAGTAAGATAAAGGTGATGAGGGAAGTGATACATCATGATATGATAGATATCACATCCAACACCTCAAGACTGATATACCTTGATGTATTTTAAATCTAATATATTTGGATGAGTGACATATAAAGTATGTCATGTCAATTGTTACATTGAGATGTAATACACTTTGATGAGTATAGGCTAATATGCCTTATGAACAAGTTTATCCAAACCAATAAACTATGATGCAATTATATTCCAGTAAAGATGAGAGAGAAACTTATACTTTGTGTTGATAATTCATTCAATGATGAATGATGAGAATAAATAAGATGATTGAATACTTATGTTATCCATATTGATTCCTAGCTGTGTGAAGCAATGGAATAGGACTTGATCATTAATAGTATGATCTTGAGAAACTATATGGTTATTTATAGAAAACCCTAATACATAGTAATGCTGTGTGAAACCCTAATACAGGGTAATGCTATGTGAAACCCTAATACAGGGTGATGCTATGTGAAGTCTTAACACAGAGTAATTCTATGTGAAGCTCAAATACAGATTGATGAGTTATGAATATTGTGGGCTCTGATCTCCAAACTATGACATAAACACGATTAAAACTTAGCGGAAGCGAATCGGTAATCAGCGGAAGACAAAAATCACGGGAAATTAAAACTTTTTGAGATAAGAACTTGGATCCATAAAAACTTCTTTCATAAAGAAAGATAAACTGTTTACATCTCAGGATAATTACTTCTTGAGTAATTATATACATCAAGATACAAAATCTCAAGATCACATAACACAAGACTCCAAGACCTGAGAGTACAGAGGACACATAGGACTGACTCTAACTACACCACATGGCAGGACAAATCTCCACCTGAGATTACTGCTGCCCCTGGTGCTGCTGCTGCTGCTGAGACTGGTCACCTGTAGGTTGATTCCTTCGTCTCCGACGTCCACCTAAAAAGTTGAAGTCTACGGGGTGAGACAATTTTACATAATTGTCCCAGCGAGAGTTATAACTCTCCACCAGAAGCTTTATTATAACATCAAAGAATATCTTAAGCAGTAAAGCCTTCAAAGTATTCTATACCAGTTGTAGGTATAACAAGATCTCTACAATTTAGGAGATATGGAGAATATAAACACTATTGCAATGTAACATCAATCAACTAACTTGGAGTCATCTCTAACAAGTTATACTACATGGTTGATTATGTTTTACAACAACATTATGCCCTGTGGAGATGAGGCATACCACTCATACTCCAACTGATCGCTGAGAAGTCACATCAGTATCATACATAGGTCATTAAGAGAGCCGGATTCTCATGACCTTCACCTTCCTCAGTCAGTAAGAGGATCACTTGTAGGACATCTCGTGTCTCTACTACTATAGCTCACCAGGGTAAACTGGTCCTTCGCTATTCTAGAGTCACAGTGGCGTTCTTTACTCTCTTCGTCATTAGGAGGTTTCATATTCACCTACCACTGATACGGTATGGAATTATAGTGAAGGATGGATGGATTACACATCTACATCACTTTCCTACACTAGGATGTAAGGTTCTACACATCCATGTACCCCACATACTCAAAAGTATGTGCTCCAGGAGTTCCCTGAGGAAAACCTATTTCACCATCACTTAATCTCTGACAATGATGGATCTATGATCAGGGCTCTACATTATACTTGATTAGTTAGGTACATTCAGTATTCTTTAACAACATACATTGTTCTCCAACCAATAACAATATCATAGCAGCTATAAAAGAAGAATACTAAATGTAACAGGCCTAACTCATATCAATCATCATTTCTCATTATCCTCATCACAAGTCATCTCTTAGGCATGACCTTGATGGTATTCATGGCTCTCACAGCCCATTATCATCATAGGATGCCATTGACAAGGCATCAAATTACTTTAATCATTCATAAGGCTAACACCATGCCTTGAATGAATATAACATCAACATCCATACCTGGATATGATTACCTTCATATCAGAACCCGTATGGTTAATACAACTGATAAAGGTAATACAAAATAAGGAAATATACTTCCCACTCTTGCTATAAGAGTTAAATCTCTAATTCTCATCAATTGGAGTTTAATACTCAAATGCAAGTCATTACCCTTGAATTAGGGTTTACTATTCACATTAGGGTGAATTGAACTCATACCATCATTATGTATGAGTAACATCATCACTGATGCTCTCAGATTAGTTAAAGGTTCATCATTTATCATAATTAGGGTTTCTATGACCTCACACAGGTGGATCATACCCTAATTATGCTCACTCATGTGCATTGGAGATACTTTAGTTGAGTTTCCACTTAAAAAGGGTACTTTCTCTCTCTAGAAGTACTCTCTCTCTCTAGAAGTACTTTCTCTCTCCTCATACTATTAGGTGATGTCAACATCACTCTAAATCAGGTTGGATTGAGTCATCATAAGCTAACATAGCTAAATCATCACCATCATGTGATTAGGGTTTGATTTGATCAAGGTATTACTCAATTTACCCTTCAGGGGTATTTTGGTATTTCACTCCATTGATCATTATCATGGTCAAAATCTTAGTCAATTAGCCCATTAATATCCTAGGTTATCATTAGGGTTTGATTAGGGCAACATTGAACCATTTATGTCATCAATTGATTGAAAGAAGTCAACTTTGAATCACATTGATTGACCTTCAACCATCATTCTTCAATTGAGTTGAGATCGTTTGAAAGTGTTGACCGTTCAGCCAATTTGACTTTTCAAGACCGCGAGCCCTCTTCTAACTCCAAGACTGCGAGCCTCCTTAAGACCGCGAGCCTCCTTAGACTCCAAGACCGCGAGCCTCTTCAAATGGTTCAAGACCGCAAAGCTCAACCTGATGTTAAGACCGCGAGGGCCAAGTTGATGTCAGGACCGCGAAGAGATGTTGACCGTTTGCCCACTTTGACCTCAGGACCGCGAGGCCCCTCGCGGTCTTGAGACCGTGAGCCCCCTCACGGTCTTGAGACCGCGAGGCTCACATGGTCTCAACTGTTTGGTCCATCAACAAAAACAAAGATACAATCGATGATGTCAACCGATGTTGAAGCCCTCAAAAGGTCAAAGCTATGTTGACCACCTATGGATTGGGTCTACTAAGGTTATGCTTAACCAATTGGTTATTCAATTGACCCTCAATTGTTGACCAATTAGGATTGAAATCGATTCAATTAGGGTCTATCAATGTTCACCCATCAACACTCAACAATGTGCATCAACACAAGGTTGAACCCTTCAATTGAGCTCCAATTGGGCCCAAACTTGGCCCAAACGGTCTTGCGGTCATGTGGGTGGACCCCACATGGTCTTTAGACCGTTTTCCCAAGATTTCATCAAAGTCTAAGGTGATTTGATAGGGGTTGAACCATGATTGAACCACAAAACAGAATTTTGATTAAATTGATAACTTATTTGCAATTGGGTCCTCAATTGGTCAAATTACTTAAACCTAGACCTTCAAACAGTCTTGGGTGATTGTCCTCTCAGTCTTGAGACCGTTTGGATGAATTCCAAACGGTCTTGAGACCGTTTGCCCATTCAATTTTGGATTCTAGTGGAAATTCATCAAGGTTGAACAATTTGAGTTGATGATTATATCAATATTTAATTGCAATGTAATTTGGTGTAATTGTACCTTCAATTGGTCAACTATTCTTGACCCCAGACCTCCAAACGGTCATGGTTGATTGCCCTCTCGGTCTTGAGACCGTTTGGATGACCCCCAAATGGTCTTGAGACCGTTTAGGTCAATCAACCCTAAAAACCCTAATTAGGTCACCATAATTTCAGTACTGATTTCACCTAGGGTTATCCCTAGTATTCACCCTTCAACTCTTAGCCCGTTTGGAATTAGACCATAAAACTTGGTTAGTTGTTAATTATCATAATTTTGAACAGTAATCTCATACGGTCAACGCCTGGTCAATGACCTTACACGGTCTTGAGACCGTTTGCCCAAAAAGGCAATTTCAGACCGTTTGAAAATCAGGAAATAAATTCAAATAAAGTTGTTACTTAAAAAGGTCATATCTCCCGATTCCCTTGGACTTAGCCTCCCAAATGTTGAGGGTAATTAGCCTATATAATTAAGAACAATTTTCTTATATGGTCCACGCTCGGTCAACGGGGCCAAATGGTCTGGAAGATCGTTTTCCCTGTCGCGGTCTCGAGACCGTTTGCTCACCTCGCGGTCTTGAGACCGAGAGAGCAAACTTTTGAGACCGTTTAAGGAAGTGAAAAGCGGTGGGTTTTTCTTGGAAATCACGCCTTCATCTCCTAGCTCAAGAACAGTACGAGTATCCCATGGATTTGCTTGCAAAATAGCAGGGAAAAGTAGGGAAACATGAAGAGTTATCATCTAACCACATATAAGAGATGTATATAGTAAAGCATGGGTTTAGAGTTATAAAACCCGCCTAAAGCTTGATCCTTGAGCTCAAAGCTTTCAGGCTCCAAGCTATAATGGTGTCCTTGAGTTCCCACAGGTTGGCCAAGGTGAAAACTCCAAGGAAGAATGAAAAATAGATGGCTAGAAAGGTAGGGTTTCAAGAGTTAGCCACCAAATTGACCTTGAATTCGAGTTTCTAACCATGGAATTGGGTAAGAAGAGGGATCCAAACCTACCTTGCACCCTTGGTCGTTCCTCTTGAGCTCCAAGACAGTCCTTAGTCGGCCAAGCAAAAGGGAAAACAGTGATATGCACGAAGGAAAGGTTCCTTTGCTTGAGAGGTAAAGTGTATATATACTTGGGTGATGTTTCATTAAAGGCCCATAAGTTTCCCCATAATTCCAATTAAGTCCTTCCTTTATTACTTGCTCGTCCCTTCCTCTTTATTCTAAGGACAAAACTTATCTTAAGGTCTAGAAAAAGAAGGCAAAGAAGAGCAATCTAATAATAAGGTACATACATAAAGAACTATTGCACATATACCCTGATTATTCAATCACAAGGTATATTTCATAACTTGATAATTCAATTGAGGTGACTCCCTCATCATTTCTTCTCTTAATGATGGCAAGAGTCTAAAAAGATACATTAGATGACATATTTCACAATTTGCATCCCTTAATTTGGGTAAATTGCATTTTACCCCAAATTAGGGTTTCAAGCACCGAGATTGCTTCCACAGCTGCACCTTGGTGCCCTAGCTTGGGAAATCCCTCAAACTTTACCAAAAAGATTCTCATGATGTCTCAACATCAGAGGAACATCTCAACATGTGCAAATTGCAAGTTAACCCTTTCAATTGGGTAAATTGCACATAGGTCCCTGTAAATCAAAACAATGCTACAACTTTAAATAAAAAGGAGCAAATACTGAAATATATGTTTCTGAGAAACTTAATTACATGCTCAGAGTTAATCACAAAGATTTAATTACATATTTAGGCAAAACTCCTAGGGTTAACTCATAACCCAGGTCAGGGATGTTACAAATTATCCACCCCTTACAAGGATTTCGTCCCCGAAATCGATAAGACATATCAAGAGAAAAGGGCAGGATACTTCCTTCTCATCTCATCCTCTAACTCCCAAGTGGCTTCTTCAACACCACGGTGGTTCCAGAGGACTTTCACAAGACTTATATTTTTCTTCTTTAACCTTTTAATTCTTTTATCAAGGATTGACACTAGTCCCTCCTCATAGGATATATCATCATTCAATTCTACCTCCATAGGTTGTAGAACTGACTCGGTGTCTGGGTGACATTTCTTCAACATAGAAATGTGAAACACAGGATGTAACCTCTGTAACTCTGGGGGCAACTCTAGTTTATATGCTACCTTTCCAATCCGTTCAATGATTGGATAAGGTCCCATAAATCTAGGAGCTAACTTCCCTTTCCTACCAAAACGAAGGACTCCTTTCCAAGGCGAGACCTTGAGATACACTCTGTCTCCAACCTGGAACTCTAAGGGTCTACGACGTTTGTCAGCATAAGATTTCTGCCTATCCTGAGCAGTCTTAATCTTATGTTGTATTACTTTAATCTTTTCTTTGGTTTGCTGCACAAGGTCAGGACCTAACAACTGATGCTCGCCAGTCTCAAACCAACACAAAGGTGATCTACAACGTCTACCATACAAGGCTTCATAAGGTGCCATATCAATACTATGCTGATAGCTATTGTTATAGGCAAACTCTATCAAGCTTAGGTGTAGATCCCAACTTCCGGTGAACTGGAGAACACATGCTCGCAACAGGTCTTGTAAGGTTTGTATGGTCCTTTCTGACTGTCCATCAGTCTGTGGATGAAAGGTCGTACTAAACCTTAGCCTGGTGCCTAAGGCTTGGTGTAACTGTTCCCAAAAATGACTTGTAAACTGAAGACCTCTGTCAGAAACTATTGTGACAGGAACTCCGTGCAAACGCACTATCTCTTTAACATACAACTCTGATAACCTTTCAGCAGAATAGGTTGTTTTGACAGGTAAGAAATGTGCTGTCTTAGTCAACCTATCAACAATTACCCAAATGGAATCATGTCCTTTGCTTGTCCTGGGTAGGCCAACAACAAAGTCCATGGTCACATGGTCCCACTTCCACTGTGGTATGGGTAAAGGTTTCATTGCCCCTGCAGGCTTCTGGTGTTCAGCTTTAACTTGCTGACACACATGACACCTCAGAACAAACTCTGCAACGTCCTTTTTCATCCCAGGCCACCAATACAGATCTTTCAAATTCCGATACATCTTGGTGCTTCCTGGATGCATAACATACATGGAAGAATGGGCTTCTTCCAGGACTAACTTCCTCAAGTTGTCCACATCCGGCACTATCATTCTCCCATTATAACAAGCTACTTGGTCCTCTGAGTCATGAAAACCATCTTGCTTCTCATTTTCATACTCAGATCTAATCTGCTGAACTGCAGCATCACCTAGTTGTGCTTCTTTAATCTACTCTCTTAGGGTAGGTTTAATATGCATCTCAGCCAACAATCCGGCTAACAATGACACCTTCAACTGTACATTGTCTTGCCTTAAAGAGATAAGCATATCTCTCCTAGAGCATACTAAAGAGTTTAGTTGTGCTCTATTCATGGTTGATGTTGCTAATTTCCTACTCAAGGCATCTGCAACAACATTGGCCTTGCCTGGATGGTAATCAATTGTACAGTCGTAGTCCTTGATTAACTCCATCCAACGACGTTGCCTCATGTTGAGCTCATGCTGAGAGAAGATATACTTAAGGTTTTTGTGGTCTGTGAAAATCTGGAATGTCTCTCCGTAGAGATAATGCCTCCAGATCTTCAAAGCATGAACCAAAGCAGCTAACTCCAGATCGTGTGTTGGATAATTCTCCTCGTGTTTCTTAAGCTGTCGGGAAGCAAAAGAAATCACTTGTTTATCTTGCATCAACACACATCCAAGTCCATTCTTGGAAGCATCACAGAAGACTACATATCCTCTTCCTTGTTCAGGTAGCACTAGCACAGGTGCACTTGTCAATCTCTCCTTCAGCAACTGGAAAGACTGTTGACACTTGTCACTCCAAGAAAAAGGAACATCTTTCCGGGTCAACTTGGTCAGAGGTAAGGCTATAGAACTAAAGTTCTTAATGAACCTTCGATAATAGCCAGCTAACCCCAAGAAACTTCGAATCTCCGTTGGTGTCTTCGGTTGTTCCCATTGTAGAACAGATTCTACCTTTGTAGGGTCAACATGAATTCCCAAAGCGGATATCACATGTACAAGAAAATATACCTCCGGCAGCCAGAACTCACACTTGCTAAACTTAGCGTACAGCTTATGTCCTCTTAGCAAGGTCAAAGCTTGGCGAAGATGCTGCTCATGCTGCTGAGCATCCTTACTATAAATCAGAATGTCATCTATGAAGACGACAACACACTGATCAAGGAAGGGTCGAAAAACTCTATTCATGAGTTCCATAAATGCAGCTGGTGCATTGGTTAGTCCAAACGACATAACCGTGAACTCATAGTGACCATATCTTATCCTAAAGGCAGACTTGGATATGTCACTATCCTTAATACGGAGTTGATGATATCCCGACCTCAAGTCTATCTTTGAAAAGACTGTTGCACCACGCAACTGGTCAAAGAGGTCATCAATCCTCGGCAGAGGGTATTTATTCTTTATTGTTACTTTATTGAGTTGTCAGTAGTTGATGCACAACCACATTGACCCATCTTTCTTTTTAACAAACAAGACCGGAGCACCCCAAGGTGAAGTACTCGGTCGGATAAAACCTCTCTCAAGTAATTCTTGCAGCTGTTTTTTGAGTTCTGCCATCTCGGCAGGCGCCATCCTATACGGAGTTTGAGCTATGGGTTTCGTATCTGGGATCAGATTAATTTCAAGATCCATCTCCCGAGGTGGTGGTATACCAGGAAGTTCTTCAGGAAACACATCTTCGAATTCCCTGACTATAGGAACTTCGGCAGGATTGGAACTTTCCTTGGTAACATCTACCACATGGGCCAAGAATGCATAACATCCTTGCCTCAACAGCTTATCAGCAACCATAGCTGATACAAGACAGGTGGGCAGAATATTTCTTTCTCCTTGAAAGATCCATGTGCTGCTTTCATCAACAAACACAGCCAACTTGGACTCACAATCCAAGACAACTCTATACCTTTCTAAGGTATCCATCCCGAGGATTATATCAAATCCCTGCATATCAAGTGGTATAAGATCCACTTGAGTGCGATGGTCAGAAAAGAAGAGGATGCAGGGAGAACATACCTCCTGCAAAACGGCAGACCCACTCAACGGAGTCTCCAACAACAAACTATCTGCCCTATGACTAACAGTCACATTGCAGTTATGAATCACTTCACGAGTGACGAAAGAGTGCGTAGCACCCGGATCAATCAGAACAGATACATCACAGGATATAGACATATCGGAATATAAAAGTTTCATCTGACCTGCCACTACCCGTGGGTTGACCACTACTTCAGGTGGGTTCATAGCATAGAACCTTGCAGTCGCCTGGTGTTGAGGTGGTGCTGATGATCCAGCTTGAGACGCTTGTCCACGTCCTCAAGCTGCTCCTTGATGTTGTCTATTCTGGGATCCCTGTTGATTCTGTCTCGGGGGTTGTTGTGTCACACCGACAGGCCTGGAACGGCAATCCTTCATCAAGTGTCCCACCTTACCACAGTTGTAGCAACTCTTCTCTTGTTGTTGTGGTCTGGGTGGTCCAATAACTGACACTGATGCAGAACTGTGCGTCCCTTGAAGCGGTTGACTCCGTCCTCTACCTCTGCTTGGTGTCCATTGAGTTTGAAAACTCGATCTGGGTGGTGGAGGGTTAGGTGCAGAGAATCTAGGTTTCTTGGAATCTTTAGATGAAGAACCCTGGAACTGTGGATATCTCTTATGGGTTTGTCTTTTCTCAACCACAAATCTCTCTATCCTTCGGACTGACTCAACGAAGGTAGAAAATCTCTCTCGGTTCTCTAAGGTAGATACAGGGGTTGACATATCAGAATTCAAACCCTTCTCGAATCTTCTGATTCTTTCCTCATCCGTAGCAGCCATGTGCGGACAGAACCGCAGCAACTCCATGAACTTAGCTTCATATTCACTAATGTTCATCATACCCTTCCTTAGTTTCTCGAACTGAGAGATTTTCTCATCTAGGAAGGTCTTTGGAAAATATCTTTTGATAAATTCCCGACGAAACTCTTCCCATGAGAACTCTACTCCAGGCCTCTTATGCTCTTCCATGTTCCACCAGTGACCAGCACTGCCTTTGAGAAGATAGACAACATGTCTAACCTTCTCAGCTTCCGGAATTATAAGAATCCTGAAAGCCTTCTCCAATTCTGTCAACCATAAGTCAGCATCTGCAGGGTCGGCAGTTCCGAAGTATTCGGTAGCTCCGACACGACGAAGTCGTTCGAATGTCTTACCGATACCTTGTGCTTCAGGCTGGACAGGTGCCCTAGGTGCAGGAATGGGCATCCTATCAGTTATGTGTGTCATGGCAGTCATGAACTGCCCGAACATTGTCTGTACAGCTGGATTACTCATGTCAGCTGGGTCAAACTGGGGTGGCTCTCTTGGTGACTCAGGTGCATGTTGTTCTATTCTCGGAACTCTTGCACCGCCTCGAGGTGCACTAGCACTACTCTCTGCCACGTACTCATCGTGATGTTCTGACATTCTTATATATCTTCTTCTCCTGAGGAGCAGAAGATTCTATTAGATAAGGAAGGAGTACTAAAGGTAGACTCAACATCCTAAGTCCTATGCCTCTGTAGACTCAACTAACCTAGAGCTCTGATACCACTAATTGTGGGCTCTGATCTCCAAACTATGACATAAACACGATTAAAACTTAGCGGAAGCGAATCGGTAATCAGCGGAAGACAAAAATCACGGGAAATTAAAACTTTTTGAGATAAGAACTTGGATCCATAAAAACTTCTTTCATAAAGAGAGATAAACTATTTACATCTCAGGATAATTACTTCTTGAGTAATTATATACATCAAGATACAAAATCTCAAGATCACATAACACAAGACTCCAAGACCTGAGAGTACAGAGGACACATAGGACTGACTCTAACTACACCACATGGCAGGACAAATCTCCACCTGAGATTACTGCTGCCCCTGGTGCTGCTGCTGCTGCTGCTGAGACTGGTCACCTGTAGGTTGATTCCTTCGTCTCCGACGTCCACCTAAAAAGCTGAAGTCTACGGGGTGAGACAATTTTACATAATTGTCCCAGCGAGAGTTATAACTCTCCACCAGAAGCTTTATTATAACATCAAAGAATATCTTAAGCAGTAAAGCCTTCAAAGTATTCTATAACAGTTGCAGGTATAACAAGATCTCTACAATTTAGGAGATATGGAGAATATAAACACTATTGCAATGTAACATCAATCAACTAACTTGGAGTCATCTCTAACAAGTTATACTACATGGTTGATTATGTTTTACAACAACATTATGCCCTGTGGAGATGAGGCATACCACTCATACTCCAACTGATCGCTGAGAAGTCACATCAGTATCATACATAGGTCATTAAGAGAGTCAGATTCTCATGACCTTCACCTTCCTCAGTCAGTAAGAGGATCACTTGTAGGACATCTCGTGTCTCTACTACTATAGCTCACCAGGGTAAACTGGTCCTTCGCTATTCTAGAGTCACAGTGGCGTTCTGTACTCTCTTCATCATCAGGAGGTTTCATATTTACCTACCACTGATACGGTATGGAATTATAGTGAAGGATGGATGGATTACACATCTAAATCACTTTCCTACACTAGGATGTAAGGTTCTACACATCCATGTACCCCACATACTCAAAAGTATGTGCTCCAGGAGTTCCCTGAGGAAAACCTGTTTCACCATCACTTAATCTCTGACAATGATGGATCTATGATCAGGGCTCTACATTATACTTGATTAGTTAGGTACATTCAGTATTCTTTAACAGCATACATTGTTCTCCAACCAATAACAGTAGCATAACAGCTATAAAAGAAGAATACTAAATGTAACAGGCCTAACTCATATCAATCATCATTTCTCATTATCCTCATCACAAGTCATCTCTAAGGCATGACCTTGATGGTATTCATGGCTCTCACAGCCCATTATCATCATAGGATGCCATTGACAAGGCATCAAATTACTTTAATCATTCATAAGGCTAACAACATGCCTTGAATGAATATAACATCAACATCCATACCTGGATATGATTACCTTCATATCAGAACCTGCATGGTTAATACAACTGATAAAGGTAATACAAAATAAGGAAATATACTTCCCACTCTTGCTATAAGAGTTAAATCTCTAATTCTCATCAATTGGAGTTTAATACTCAAATGCAAGTCATTACCCTTGAATTAGGGTTTACTATTCACATTAGGGTGAATTGAACTCATATCATCATTATGTATGAGTAACATCATCACTGATGCTCTCAGATTAGTTAAAGGTTCATCATTTATCATAATTAGGGTTTCTATGACCTCACACAGGTGGATCATACCCTAATTATGCTCACTCATGTGCATTGGATATACTTTAGTTGAGTTTCCACTTAAAAAGGGTACTTTCTCTCTCTAGAAGTACTCTCTCTCTCTAGAAGTACTTTCTCTCTCCTCATACTATTAGGTGATGTCAACATCACTCTAAATCAGGTTGGATTGAGTCATCATAAGCTAACATAGCTAAATCATCACCATCATGTGATTAGGGTTTGATTTGATCAAGGTATTACTCAATTTACCCTTCAGGGGTATTTTGGTATTTCACTCCATTGATCATTATCATGGTCAAAATCTTAGTCAATTAGCCCCTTAATATCCTAGGTTATCATTAGGGTTTGATTAGGGCAACATTGAACCATTTATTTCATCAATTGATTGAAAGAAGTCAACTTTGAATCACATTGATTGACCTTCAACCATCATTCTTCAATTGAGTTGAGATCGTTTGAAAGTGTTGACCGTTCAGCCAATTTGACTTTTCAAGACCACGAGCCCTCTTCTAACTCCAAGACCGCGAGCCTCCTTAAGACCGCGAGCCTCCTTAGACTCCAAGACCGCGAGCCTCTTCAAATGGTTCAAGACCGCGAAGCTCAACCTAATGTTAAGACCGCGAGGGCCAAGTTGATGTCAGGACCGCGAAGAGATGTTGACCGTTTGCCCACTTTCACCTCAGGACCGCGAGGCCCCTCACAGTCTTGAGACTGTGAGCCCCCTCACGGTCTTGAGACCGCGAGCCCTCTCACGGTCTTGAGACCGCGAGGCTCACATGGTCTCAACCGTTTGGTCCATCAACAAAAACAAAGATACAATCGATGATGTCAACCGATGTTGAAGCCCTCAAAAGGTCAAAGCTATGTTGACCACCTATGGATTGGGTCTACTAAGGTTATGCTTAACCAATTGGTTATTCAATTGACCCTCAATTGTTGACCAATTAGGATTGAAATCGATTCAATTAGGGTCTATCAATGTTCACCCATCAACACTCAACAATGTGCATCAACACAAGGTTGAACCCTTCAATTGAGCTCCAATTGGGCCCAAACTTGGCCCAAACGGTCTTGAGGTCATGTGGGTGGACCCCACATGGTCTTGAGACCGTTTGCCCAAGATTTCATCAAATTCTAAGGTGATTTGATAGGGGTTGAACTATGATTGAACCACAAAACAGAATTTTGATTAAATTGATAACTTATTTGCAATTGGGTCCTCAATTGGTCCAATTACTTAACCCTAGACCTTCAAACGGTCTTGGGTGATTGTCCTCTCGGTCTTGAGACCGTTTGGATGAATTCCAAACGGTCTTGAGACCGTTTTCCCATCCAATTTTGGATTCTAGTGGATATTCATCAAGGTTGAACAATTTGAGTTGATGATTATATCAATATTTAATTGCAATGTAATTTGGTGTAATTGTACCTTCAATTGGTCAACTATTCTTGACCCCAGACCTCCAAACGGTCATGGTTGATTGCCCTCTCGGTCTTGAGACCGTTTGGATGACCCCCAAACGGTCTTGAGACCGTTTAGGTCAATCAACCGTAAAAACCCTAATTAGGTCACCATAATTTCAGTACTGATTTCACCTAGGGTTATCCCTAGTATTCACCCTTCAACTCTTAGCCCGTTTGGAATTAGACCATAAAACTTGGTGAGTTGTTAATTATCATAATTTTGAACAGTAATCGCATACGGTCAACGCCTGGTCAACGACCTTACACGGTCTTGAGACCGTTTGCCTGAAAAGGCAATTTCAGACCGTTTGAAAATCAGGAAATAAATTCAAATAAAGTTGTTACTTAAAAAGGTCATATCTCCCGATTCCCTTGGAGTTAGCCTCCCAAATTTTGAGGGTAATTAGCCTATATAATTAGGAACAATTTTCTTATACGTTCCACGCTCGGTCAACGGGGCCAAACGGTCTTGAAGACTGTTTTCCATGTCGCGGTCTCGAGACCGTTTGCTCACCTCGCGGTCTTGAGACTGAGAGAGAAAACGTTTGAGACCGTTTAAGGAAGTGAAAAGCGGTGGGCTTTTCTTGGAAATCACGCCTTCATCTCCTAGCTCAAGAACAGTACGAGTATCCCATGGATTGGCTTGCAAAATAGCAGGGAAAAGTAGGGAAACATGAAGAGCTATCATCTAACCGCATATAAGAGATGTCATAGTAAAGCATGGGTTTAGAGTTATAAAACCCGCCTAAAGCTTGCTCCTTGAGCTCCAAGATTTCAGGCGCCAAGCTCTAATGGTGTCCTTGAGTTCCCACAGGTTGGCCAAGGTGAAAACTCCAAGGAAGAACGAAAAATAGATGGCTAGACAGGTAGGGTTTCAAGAGTTAGCCACCAAATTGACCTTGAATTCGAGTTTCTAACCATGGAATTGGGTAAGAAGAGGGATCCAAACCTACCTTGCACCCTTGGTCGTTCCTCTTGAGCTCCAAGAAAGTCCTTAGTCGGCCAAGCAAAAGGGAAAACAGTGATATTCACGAAGGAAAGGTTCCTTTGCTTGAGAGGTAAAGTGTATATATACTTGGGTGATGTTTCATTAAAGGCCCATAAGTTTCCCAATAATTCCAATTAAGTCCTTCCTTTATTACTTGCTCGTCCCTTCCTCTTTATTCTAAGGACAAACCTTATCTTAAGGTCTAGAAAAAGAAGGCAAAGAAGAGCAATCTAATAATAAGGTACATACATAAAGAACTATTGCACATATACCCTGATTATTCAATCACAAGGTATATTTCATAACTTGATAATTCAATTGAGGTGACTCCCTCATCATTTCTTCTCTTAATTATGGCAAGAGTCTAAAAAGATACATTAGATGACATATTTCACAATTTGCATCCCTTAATTTGGGTAAATTGCATTTTACCCCAAATTAGGGTTTCAAGCACCGGGATTGCTTCCACAGCTGCACCTTGGTGCCCTAGCTTGGGAAATCCCTCAAACTTTACCAAAAAGATTCTCATGATGTCTCAACATCAGAGGAACATCTCAAAATGTGAAAATTGCAAGTTAACCCTTTCAATTGGGTAAATTGCACATAGGTCCCTGTAAATCAAAACAATGCTACAACTTTAAATAAAAAGGAGCAAATACTGAAATATATGTTTCTGAGAAACTTAATTACATGCTCAGAGTTAATCACAAAGATTTAATTACATATTTAGGCAAAACTCCTAGGGTTAACTCATAACCCAGGTCAGGGATGTTACAAATATAATAAGAAAACCCTTATATTGCATGGTACTGATATATGATTGTTATCATGAGTACTAATCATGCATGTATGTTAAGATGATGAGCATAGGCAGGTATGGGTTGTGATTCTCTGTATATTGAAAATGTCTTATGGATTCCATATGCCATGATATGTCTTGTTTCTTATTAAGGGGTAATAAAAGATGATATGAGTTTTGTGAACTATGTGGAATACTTTGTGTAATAAGAATCATAATGACCTTGGTCAGATGACCTGAAGGTATTAAGTTACCTAACAAGTGATAACAAGTATTCTATGATGAGTTAAGGGTTTGAATACCCATATTTTATAATCATGATGATGAACTTGTTGAAGAGATGGAAATGTACTTGATGAGATGAGGGATTAAGATCCCAATACTTTGTTAAAAGAATATGGCTACATGCCATGACTCCACAAAGACAATGCCAGGCATTAGATATGTGATCTAAGCCTAAAGAAAGCATATGCTGCAGTTATCATTCTATAGTGAATAAATGTTATACATATTCTTTAATGGATAAGTGACATGCTACTCTATCAAGTTATAGCTGCAATGCTTTAGATAAGAATAATGTTCTAATATGTTAAACAATGAAGTAACTGTTGTTAAACAATAATGATTCTTCTGTTTAGATTTATCTTATTAATCTGCTATAACAATGTTTCTGGCGGAGAGTTATATCTCTCGCTGGGGCAATTTACAATTGTCTCACCCCCGTGGGAACCACATTTTTAGGTGGACGTGGACGAGGAGACAAGAACCCTTCAGTAGGTGAAGGACAACAACAGCAGCAGCAGGGACAACAGTGAAGTCTCAGGTGGAGACACTGGCCAATATGCCTTGTATAGATGTACATAGAGTCCTATGTGTCATCTCTGTACTCTCAGGTCCTCAGAGTAGTAGTTAATGCTTTCGAGATTTTTGGCTTAGTGCCTCGAGATTTTATACTGTCTGTGTTTGAGCAATGTTTACTTATTTTGGACCAAAGTGCAATTTACCCAAAGTAAGGGGTTATATTGCAATATGTCACATGAAGAGCATGCCTTTAGTTCTCTAGCACCATTGGAAATAGAATGATGAGATGGGGCACCTTGTGGAGGACCTATGTTCCAAGTTTGAGCTTAGTTGGATGATGTTTGTGCCCTATGTGCTAGTTTTGGTGCAAATTGCAAATTACCCAAAGTGGAGGGGTCAATATGCAATTTATTAGCTCTATAGTCACCTTCCTTTTGTTTTTCATCATCTAGGATGTGGATGGAAGTTGGGTTGCCTTGTTTGGTTGATAGTTGAGGAGTAACATCGCATTTGATGATGTCAAAGTGTACCCAATGACATGTGATGAATGTAGTAATTTCAGATCTAAGAACCACAGCCACCACCATCACTATGAGAGATGACTATGACTTCCATGATAATGGCTTCCATGTGTCAATCTCACAGTCAGTTTGTCTGATACACTATTCCCTAACATGCATCTATGTGCTTGATTTGATATTTCCATATCATGACTGATGAGAGTCTGTCATCAAGCAACTCACACTCTAATCTTATGTGTTATTGTTGTCTATCTACCTTCCATAATAACAATTGATCAGGGAAATAATGAGAATGTATATACTCTTAGCATTTGTATGATCTCATTCTTCCAAGTCACTACTTGAAGACATACATCATTGAGTAATATCATTGTTTAGACATTTATTATGTTATTCATTATCTCATAACTGAATATACAAAATAAATTGGAAGCTTCCCTTTATTATTAATCATATCATATATATTTCACCCTGGGCTTGAGCCGATCGACTCAACACTTGAGCCGACTGATTCAGCAACCTCATCCAACCGGTTCAACACTTGAACCGATCGGTTGGGAGTACAGGCTGTGCAAAATCAGTCAAATGTGATTTCAATCAATCCGATACTCCAATCAATATGTCCAACACCTTGAACAATATGATATTGAGCTATCAATTGATTGAGTGTTTAATTGAACTACTAAACTCCTTTAGTAATCAATCTAAACATTGTTTGTGGACAAAACTCCTCTTCCAGGTTAAATCCTATGTGTGTGACCATGCAGGTCCATTTCACGTTGGCAGTGAAAGTCCATAACACTTCTGACTTCACAAGCAAAGAGAGGTGCCTAGTCACACATCAGTGCTACCCAAGTGAAAGTAGAAAGTTGGAGAACAACTTTCATCCTACAATCCGTGAATGGTGTTACAGAGAATGTATAATTCCTTTTTCACTGATATCCTGAATGAACTCGAGGATTGGAACAGTCATCCTATCAACGTTCATTCACTTTCTTGATCTCAGAGTAGATTGAAGGAGATATGTATGACATCAATATCACATACTGATTCACACATGCATGCGCACGCCTATCTCAATCCTACTCATCAAGTGGCCTTGGATATCAAACTCCCTCAGGAGGGACAAATCCCATATCTATCACTCACCCCTCAAAAGCCCCATGTGTCAAAGCCACCCAATCATCACCTTTATAACAACCCATGTTTCAGGACTGCGTTTGATGATGTCAAAGTGTGCCCAACGACATGTGTTGAGTGTAGTGATTTCAGGTCAAAGAATCACACTCACCACCATCACTGTGAGTACTGACTGTGACTACCATGTCATGGTTCCATGTGTTAAACTCACGGTGGGTCTGTCTGGTACACTTGTTCTCTAACAAGTACCTATGTGTTTGGTTTGATATCTCTATATCATGACTAATGAGATTCTGTCATCAACCAACACCACAATCTAGTCTTGTGTGTCATTGTTGTCTATCTACCTTCCACAATGACATCTGACTAGCGACAAAATAAGAATGTACAAACTCTTAGCATCCGTATGATCTCATCGTTCAGGTCATTAACCTGAAGGCATACGTCATTGAGTATTGTCATTCTCTAGACATTCAATCTATTCTATCACTATCTCATATGACTGAACCAGAAAGAATTGGAAGCTTTCCTTTGATGTTTATCAAATCAATCTTAATGTATCCCACCAATCATCCCATGATTGGCTCTCAAGGCATACATACCAACAGACTCCCACTTGCACTGCGAGCCAATCACCCTTGAATCATATTCATAGTGATCTTCAAACATGTCCCACAGGTTACTGTGCTCTAGTGCCAACATAGTGAGTAATGGCAACACCTTGCCAAAGTCAGTATAAATTGCATGTATCGCATCTCTTCGATATACGTCACACGTATGAGATGGAGTTGCCGTAATATGCAATCTAGTATTCCATTTGCTAACCTTTAGCCATATTGCATGATCAAGGATTCCAGACATGTCATCAATGAGCGGAATATCTATAAGTTCATCTCATGAACTTCCAGATCCATATAGTATCTACTGATGTTCTCTAACTCATAGATACTCGGCATTTCCTTTTAAATGGTTTTATTGGAACACTTCCAATTATCAACAAACTTTCACTTTTATATATCCTACATATATTTTGCGATTAATTTTCTGTCCTTTTGGAAGTTCGCATCAATGTAACTCTTTACATTGAACTCTTCCTTATCTCCATAGAACTAGTACTTCACAAGTACTTATCAAGTTCTCATGGTATTCCAGTAACCCTTACTGGAAGCAGACAGACATCCACTCATCATGTCCCACATACGAGTTATCAGGATGAGCACATCATATTGTCATGTCCTACATACAAGATGATGAATGCATTTTTTATTCTTGCCATGTTTATACATGCAAGATAATGGGATGATTACATACATGATAGATCCATATCTATTCTTAGTGTTCCCATTCTTCATAAGAATTGGACACTTGGCCTTGGGATACTAACTCCATGTAACATGGACAAGTTTTCTCCCACTGAATCTGTGCATACTGAACATTTCAGTACAAATTTCCAATGTATGCTTTCTCTTTTCAGGTCAAGAGGTTTTTCGAGAACTATCTCTATAGATCTCTATTCCTATCACATAGGAAACATCTCTATCTTCCTTAAAGATAATTTCCACTTTTGGATTTCCATTCTAGAACATATCCATTTCACATCAACATGTGGAATGTGAACACGCTCCCACTAAATCACAGATCCCTTCTTTATCTTTGATATATCAGTCAAACCCTTTGACTATATCATCAAAGTAAAGGTCCAATTCTGAGTTGCTTATTCTCAATCAATCACATTGATTAGTCCATTGTAACTTATAGACTTCATTTGCATTAGTGGATTCATAAACCTTATAGGTTGTGTCACGTACACATCCTTGATTTATTCCTCATAGGAATGTGGTTTTAGTATCCATATGCCAAATGTCTTAGTCATTAAGTTGCAATCAACAAGCATCGTCCTTCTCAAAATGTTATCCATGTGTCTTAACATTTAAGACTTACTTTCACTTATGGATATGATCCAATGAGTGCTACCATCAAGGTCATACCTTATGGTTCACATGGAAATCATTTAGGATGTAATGGTCTTATACCATAACTCAAAATTTTGGTTCCTCATATTCATCTAGATAGTTGACTCATCACATGAACAACTCATCACACAGATAATTGAGGTGCGTCTGTCAAGGAAATAAGAACTCACAACTCCTTGTGATTCTTAATGTCCTTTATTAGTGTGGGGTATTCTTTTATTAAGAAGAATTCAGTTATTTGATAATCATTCTCTAACTCCTTAGAGTATGATTCCTTCTTGATTTAGACATCATCATTCCTTAACCATGAGTTCACTATGATACACTATCATAATCACTCATAAGGATCTCAAACATTTTTGGTCTAAGTGTTTCATTCATTGATCTCATCAAGAATTAACACTTTACCAAATTTTCACTTCATCTATGATAATCTTGAACACTTCAAGATATTCATATTGGTATTTCTCTAAACACCGTTTGAAGTATTAGCATTCGCTCCAATAGGTATGTAAATACATCACATGTATTATACCTAATAGGATAATCATTCTTCCACTACTTTTAGTGAAGATTGATTAATCATGTCCAAGATATTCATGTCTCTTACTGGTTCTCTAACCAAAAGAGTCTAGATTTATCCATCACATGGAAACTAGAAATGAATTTCTCATGATTGATGCTAATTTGATTGTTTGAGTTATCAACAACTTTAGGTATCATTTTATCTTATGCATACCATGTATCACAAGATAAACAGGGCATTGCCACAAAGATCATATCTTTAAGATTGAAACATTAACTTTATTAATTGCCATCATTGTCATACAATATGCAAAAATAAAGTGTTTCTATCTATTAGCAAATATGAAATAGCAGTTCATAACTGTATTACATGCCTTTAGACTGAAAAATAAACTAAAGTACTCCTATCTATGGCGGCAACACTTGCCCCATTTATTGAGTGCTTTACACTTTACATCTTGGTATCATATACCTCAAAAGTGTTACAAGTTTATTTTCATGACACCTTTAGTTGGAGATTTCCATCCCCTCCTTTATCTTCTTTTGTTCTTCCAGATATAGAGGGCAATCCCTCATACACCCTTTCCCATGTGCCTTGAGGCTAAAGATGGCTTGGATTGCTGGCTAGCATCAAAACACTTCTTTGCTTTGCCCTTATCCTTGCCCTTAAGAATTACCTTTTCTTTGATCACATCAAAGATTATGGTTTGTCTTTCTTCATCTTTGCCTCTACTATCCTCAACATGTCCAACAACTCTGTCAACGCTTGTTAAAGTTGTTTATGTTGTCGCTTACCATGAATTATATGATTATCACAACATTTGTAGTATCATACCAATAGCCAACTCTTGGCTCAGAGGGAATCCTTTTAGTCAGGTTTTCCACATACCCAATCATATTGAGTGCGTGAATACCTTACTGGATCTCCTCCTGTCATGACATACTAGGATAGTGTCCTTGAGACATCATATGTCTCATGTTGTCTCTACAACTCATAGTTCAGAGAACACAACATCAAGCACTCCTCATCAATGTCACCCTCGGTATGCTTCCATAAGCATACTTTCAGCCATTGATGTGGTGGGATCGAGTTCATCTGGTTCTGGTATAACTAGGACTTAGAGCTTTCACTCTTTGATTGAGAACACTTCTCATCATCCTAACCAGTCGTGTAATTATTCCCATTTAATTTGTTGGTCTAAAAAAACTGATCACAAATAAAGTGATTTGTTGATTAACCATTTATTTTAACAGAAGGAAATATATGCAATTTTAGTCCAAAACTCTTTTTGACTTGTTTGATTGATTTGAAAATTGACGATAAAAATTAGGCCTTTAATTAATTATCGCTCCCACTATTTTAGTTCAAATTGATAGCCCTCACCATCAATTCAGAAGATTGCAGCGTACAACCTTCTAGTGGGCAAGATCCTGAAATCCTCTAAGTCATGAGTCAGCTTTGGCTGATTGCCCACAACTTAGATCTCTCAGGTAGGCAACTCTTTCCAATTGCATCATATGCAACTCTTGTTGAATGAACATGCTCAACACCTTGCCATGAACATTCCTTGCCTCTGGGCTTAGACGCTCTAAGAATCACTAGTTAAGTCTAACCCAAAAGCTGACACAGTAAACATGCACCCTGCTTTGGCAGAACCTACATGTCTACCCTTCACACTTCCACGAGATAGACGGCGCACCACGCTTTGGCGTAACCTACGCTTGGTCGATCGTGCTTTTCATGTGTGCCACTAATGGAAGGCATATAAGACTTAATATTTTAATGAGGGATTTGATTTTATATACATATACATATCCAATCACCACAATACATAGTATGTATCATATACATGCTATATCCCACAGAAAACATGCACAAAATGATAAAAAAACGATGATTATGGCCATCCTAATGTGATTCCTCGAGCCAAGAGGAATCACGATCATCTAGGTCTACATCACATGCAACCTGTACAAGATAAACTTCTATGCCTTTACCTTTCGAGTAGATCATCTGATCACATGAATGATCTGTCCTCTCCAGTCGGTCGTCTGGGTGCCACCAGCCGATCGGTTGGCTCCTCTAACCGATCAGTTCGCCTGGTCGTCGTGCATCTCATCATGTCTGCCACCCGGTCGTCTCGTTCCTCGATCGGTCATCAACCGATCGGTTCACTCCTTGAACCGATCGTCTGGAACGTCGACCGATCGGTTCACGCCTTGAACCGATCGTTTCAGTTGTCATCTTGATGTCCGCCGGCCTTCGACATAACAAGAAATAAAATCTATCCTATTATTACATTGCTTTAAAAGGGAAACCCCGAGTTACATTCGGGGGGAGTAAAGGTAGGAAAGAATCTCAAATTATTTCGAGTTACATCAGGAATAGGAGAAGGAAGATCGGTGCGCAGACCGAGATGCAAGAAACCACACACAACCATCACAGATAGGGTTTATTGGCCATAACCACACTATACATCCACCACAAAACTCGTTTAAGGGCGACGCATATCGAGTGCATTAATAATACATATCATATATGTAATTGGGATTTGTGGATTTAGGATTGGACATGCATAAAGCCATTTTATTCGCATCATATGCAATAAATAAAGGCGACAAACCAAAATCGATCATATCGATATTCCTAAAATATAGAGCAGTTGACGTGGCTCTGATACCACTGTTGGGTTTTAGGGGAGACAGAGAAGGCAGCGGAAACAAAAAAAATTTTCCCAACCCATACCGAGGAAACGCGTCAACGTTTATATAATAAGAAAGGATGGTTTGTGGAATCATACCTTGTCCCGAGGCTTGCTCGGCGACAATACCTCGCGCTTTGCGCGGTCTTCAACTCCGGTCTTGGACGGCGTCTGTGCAGCTCCTGGTCGCACCGGGACTAACGACTCCTCCTCCTACCGGACTGTCGGATGACAGTTGTCCTCCTGAGCGGCAGTGTCCTCCCGCCTCTGTAGTAGTCCACACGGACCACCTGGAACTCCACACTCCTTGTCCCACAAGGAAGTGGAAGGAGTCACACCCTCCTGTTGACATACTAGTTGTCAACACACTCTCCTGCCTCCAGTTGCAACTCCAGTTGTCCTTCCCTTGTTGCACCTCCCTTTTGCGGGAAGCACTTGCTCGAGCTCTCTCTTGGTTACCAAAACCAGAGAGAACGACAACTTTGCAGAGCAACTGGTTGCACTGAGTTGTTGTCTGAGAAGCCCCCAATACCCCTATACATATAGGAGGGTCATGGGACATGGTTCTCTTGCCCTGAAAATATGGGAATAAACGCAGGAGTAGAAGGGTTCGAGATTTTCCACAAAAAGCAACCAACTTGCAACCTGAACCAATCGATTCACAAGTGAACCAGTCGGTTGGGGATCTGATCCGGTCGGTTGACACTCAACCGATCGGTTGGGACCCATGAGCCGGTCGGTTCACTTTCTGAACCAGTCGGTTCGTGGTCCTAACTAGTTCCCGATTGACTTTCCAACTTTTGTTTCTAATTGGTATCGAATACCAATCCTTGTTCCAATCAAATTGGGCAAGTGAAACGCAAGGAAAATTCTCACCGACCTGACTTTCCCAACTTGCTCGGTTGCACCAGTTGAACTAATCGGTTCAACACTTGAACCGCTCGTTTCACCCTAGGCTTGAGCCGATTGACTCAACACTTGAGCCGACCGATTCAACAACCTCAGCTGACCGGTTCAACACTTGAACCGATCGGTTGGGAGTACAGGTTGTGCAGAATTAGTCAAATGTGATTTCAATCAATCCGATACTCCAATCAATATGTCCAACACCTTGAACAATATGATATTGAGCTATCAATTGATTGAGTGTTTAATTGAACTACTAAACTCCTTTAGTAATCAATCTAAACATTGTTTGTGGACAAAACTCCTCTTCCAGGTTAAATCCTATGTGTGTGACCCTACAGGTCCATTTCACATTGGCAGTGAAAGTCCATAACACTTATGACTTCACAAGCAAAGAGTGGTGCCTAGTCACACATCAGCGCTACCCCAGTGAAAGGAGAAAGTTGGAGAACAACTTTCATCCTACAATCCGTGAATGGTGTTACAGCGAATGTATAATTCCTTTTTCAGTGATATCCCGAATGGACTCGAGGCATGGAACAGTCATCATGTCAACGTTCACTCACTTTCTTGATCTCAGAGTAGATTGAAGGAGATATGTATGACATCAATATCACATACTGATTCACACATGCGTGCGCACGCCTATCTCAATCCTACTCATCAAGTGGCCTTGGATATCAAACTCCCTCAGGAGGGACAAATCCCATATCTATCACTCACCCCTCAAAAGCCCCATGTGTCAAAGCCACCCAATCATCACCTTTATAACAACCCATGTTTCAGGACTGCGTTTGATGATGTCAAAGTGTGCCCAACGACATGTGTTGAGTGTAGTGATTTCAGGTCAAAGAATCACACTCACCACCATCACTGTGAGTACTAACTGTGACTACCATGTCATGGTTCCATGTGTCAAACTCACGGTGGGTCTGTCTGGTGCACTTGTTCTCTAACAAGTACCTATGTGTTTGGTTTGATATCTCTATATCATGACTAATGAGATTCTGTCATCAACCAACACCACAATCTAGCCTTGTATGTCATTGTTGTCTATCTACCTTCCACAATGACATCCGACTAGGGATAGAATAAGAATGTACAAACTCTTAGCATCCGTATGATCTCATCGTTCAGGTCATGAACCTGAAGGCATACGTCATTGAGTACTGTCATTCTCTAGACATTCAATCTGTTCTATCACTATCTCATATGACTGAACCAGAAAGAATTGGAAGCTTGCCTTTGATGTTTATCAAATCAATCTTAATGTATCCCACCAATCATCCCATGATTGGATCTCAGGGCATACATACCAACAGAAAACATGAGCCACTTGTCCACCATATATCACCCATACAAGCACTAAGCTTATCCATGAAACAAGGATGATAAAAACATGAAAACTCAACCACCAAATTAGTCCAGGAAAGCATAGTGATCGATGAGAACATGGTGACCAAAGAACGTCAAAACCTAGCGACTGCATAACATTCAAACTCTAGGGTTCCTTGATGACCGAAGAGAGGATAATTGGCACATCGACTGCCAAGACCACTAGGAACAAACAAAACCTCATTGACCATTGAGAACATGGTCGAAGAAACAACAATGTCATCGCTACGAACAAGGTTCATCGGTCAAACACAAAGAAAGGTAAACTATCCACTTAGGGTATCCAAACAACCGTAGAACTCAAATCAACATGTCATCACACCCAACCAAGGTACAACAAGTCTTTCGGGCTCCACTCTCTCTCCAACATGATGTCAAAACATGTGAGGCACAATAAACATGGAAAAATTGCAAGAAAAGCCATAAACATGGGTAAATTACAATTAGGTCCAAAACAAACATCTAATTATGCTAAGCACGCAAGAACAACTGAAATCTAGGTCATGGATCTTACAAACATAAACCCCTAACAAGGATTTCACCCCCAAAATCCTACACGAACAAAGATAAGTACTTCCTATGCATCCCATCCTCTAACTCCCATGTGGCCTCCTCCACGCCACAGTGATGTGACAAAACCTTAACTAAAATGATATTGTTCTTCTACAACTTCTTCACCCTCCTATCTAAGATTAACACATGACCTTCAACATAAGACAGATTCTCCTTCAACTCCAACTTGTAAGCCACCTGCCTAACACATATCACAACTAGATAAGGTCCCATAAACCTGGGAACCAACTTACAATTCTTACCAAACCTCAACACACCTTTCTATGGAGAAACCTTAAGGTACACATGATCTCCCACTTGGAACTCCAAACACCTATGGCAGTTATCAACATATGACTTCTATCTGTCATGGGATGCCTTCAGCTATTGTTGTATCATCTTGATCTTTTTTGTAGTCTATTGTACAAGATCAGGACCCAAAATCCAATACTCACATGTCTCATACCAAAAAAAGTAGTGACCAACACTATCTTCCATACAAGGATTGATATGGTTCCATGTCAATACTCCTCTAATAATTGTGATTATAGTAAAACTCTATCAAATTCAAGTGCACATCCCAACTCCTAAGAAACTGCAAAACACATGCTCTCAACAGATCCTCCAACGTTTGGATGGTCCTCTCTAACCAACCAACTATCTACAGGTGAAATGATGTATTGAACCTCAACTACGTCCCCATGGCTACGTGCAGATGCTCTAAAAAATGACTAGTAAATTGAGGACCTCTGTCAGACACTATGGTAACTAGAATACCATGCAAAAAGACTATCACATCAACATTTATATATTGCCAACTTCTCTACTGTATACATTGTCTTGACTGGAAAGAAGTGAGCTAACTTGGTCAACCTGTCGATTATCACCCAAACGGAATAATGACCTTTGGCTGTCTTAGGAACACCAACCACAAAGTCCTAAGTGATATGATCCCATTTCCATTATGGTATAGGAAATGGTTATAGTGTTCCTACAGGCTTTTGATGCTCAGCGTTGACCTACTGACAAACTGGACATCTCACTATGAACTCTGCCACATCACACTTTAGACTAGTCCACCAATACAAGTCCTTCAAATTATGATACATCTTGGTACTTCCTGGGTACATTGCGTACACCGAGGAGTGAGCCTCCTCAAGAACCAACTTCCTCATACCATCAACATCTGGAACCAATATCTGGTTGTGGAAGCAAACTGTCCCATCATCTATCTCATGGAAACCATCATGCTTCTTGTTGCCAAACTCTGCTTGGATCTCCTGTATGACAATATCATCTGATTGTGCATATCTGACATGCTACCTTAAGGTAGGATTCACCAGCAAGTGTTCTAGAAAGCATGCTAATAAGCAGACCTCCAACTGTACGTTCATTTGGCAAAGCGACACTAGCATGTCTCACTTATGGCACACCAAGGAAAATAATTGTGCCTTCTCAACAGTTGAAGAAGATGACTTCCCGCTCAACGCATCAACCACCACGTTCGCCTTCCCTGGATGGTAGTCTATTGTGCAATAATAGTCCTTGATCAACCCCATCTATCTCCTCTTCTACATGTTCAACCCCTGCTTTGAGAAGATATATTGAAGGTTCTTGTGATCGGTTATGATATGACACTTCTCTCTATAAAGGTAGTGTATCCAAATATTCAAAGCATGGACCACAATTGTAAGCTCCAAATCATGCATCGGGTAGTTCTCCTCATGCTTCTTAAGTTGTCGTGAAGCAAAAGAAATCACATTCTTATCCTGTATCAACACACATCCCAAGCCATTCTTCGATGATCACAGAAGACTACACAAGCTTTCCCTGGCTCTAGTAGAACTAACACTAGTACACTAGTCAACTTCTCCTTTAGAAGATAAAAAGAACTTTGACACTTTTCGTTCCAGATAAAAGGTACACCTTTCCATGTCAACTTAGTTAGGGGTAACGCCACATCACTGAAATTCTTGATGAACCTCTTGTCGTAGACTATCAAGCCTAGGAAATTGCAAACCTTCGTTAGTGTCTTAGGCTTCTCCCACTCCAGAACGGACTCCACCTTCTTCAGGTCTATACAAACACCCTTAGTCAATATCATGTGCCCAATAATAGATACCTCCTTCAACCAGAACTCACACTTGCTGAACTTGGCATACAACTTGTGTTACGTCAACATTTCCAACACCAAACATAGATTTTGTTCATGTTGTTGGATGTCTCAGGAGTATATCAGGATGTCATCGATGAAAACCACCATGAACTAGTCAAGGTAAGGCCTAAACACCCTATTCATCAGGCCCATGAAAGCTGTCGGTGCATTGGTTAGTCTACACAGTATAACCACACATTTGTAGTAACCATACCTAGTCTTGAAAGCTGACTTGTGTATGTCATCCACCTTGATCCACAACTGATGGTATCCTAACCTCATATTTATCTTCAAGAATATGGCTCTAAATTGATCAAACCTATCATCTATCTTTGGCAACATGTACTTGTTCTTGATCGTGACCATGTTCACCTGTCGGTAGTCTATGCACAACCTCATGGAACCATCCTTCTTCTTGACAAATAACTCGGAAGCACCCCAAGGGAAATTGATCAACATGATAAATCTGTTCTTTAAAAAATCCTACAACTATTTCTTGGACACTTGCATCTCTGTTGGTGCCATCCTGTATGGCGAATGTTCTATAGGCTACGTATTAGGGACAAGGTTGATTTCAATATCAATCTCTCTTGGAGGGGGAACACCAAGAAACTCTTCAAGGAAAACATCCTCAAACTCTTAAACTATAGGAACCTCTTGGATACTAGGACACTTCACCTTGGTATCCACAAAGTATACCAAGAAAACCTCCCACCCCTACCTCATCAGCCTCTCTGCTATCATGGATGACACCAAACACATCAGAAGAGTCTTCCTATCTCCTTATAAGATCCACAAAACATCATCGTCATGGAATGTCACTACCTTGACACTACAGTCCAAGACAACCTTGTACTTCTCTAAGGTATCCATCCAAAGGATCACATTGAATCCATGCATGTCAAGTGGCATAAGATCCACTTGAATGATGCATCCTGAGAAAAAAAGAATGCAAGATGGACACACATCCCGCAACTCGATGGAACTAAAAAGAGGGGTTTCTAAACAAGACTATTATATCTACTACAGATAGGTAGATAACTTCTATCTATCACCTCTTTGGTGATAAAAGAGTGCATCAAACCCAAGTCAACCAAAATAGATATAAAAGAATATGTAGATAAATCAGAATGAAAAACTTCCATTTGACCTATCACGGCCTGTGGATTGACCACTCCCTCTGTCTAACTCATAGCATAGAATTGAGTCACCTCTTGTTGTCATCAATGTCCTTTTCTATCCTATCTAGAGGATCCTACCTACAACGCTTGACCACGTCCCTTGCCACCACCATTGTTGAACTATTGTTGTTGAGAAACCTGCTAACTCTGGCTCAGTTGATGTGTCACCTCCTCATCCTTGATAGGGAAAAACAACTTCATATGCTTGATTTGTCCACACTTATAACAAGTATTAGCCTCATATGTACTTGATGGTCCTATCACTTATGCTAATGTTGTATTGTGGGCTTCAACTGGTGGAAAACTATGGCCTCTTCCCTTACTCGGGGACCACTGCGACGACACCACTGACTTCCGCTAAGAGAAAGTCGATTGATGTAGTGAATGTGGTGAAGAAAACCTTGTCTTCTTAAAGCCTCTAGATGACATCCCCTAAAACTGAGCTAGCCTCTCCTTAGAGTTGTCTTCACACTTCTTGATCGCCTACCACTCTATCCTTCTCAGTAAGTCTACAAAGGTAGAAAACCTCTCCCTGTTCTCCAGAGTAGACATTGTCATTGTCAACTTTGTGATCAACCCCTTCTCAAACTATCTGATCCTCTCCTTATTTGTCACTGCCATGTGAGGACAGAACCTAACAACTCCATGAACTTTGCCTCATACTTATCGATCAACATCAATCCCTGACTGATCTTCTCAAACTACAAGATCGTCTCATCAAGATATGTCTCCAAAAATTATTGGCTCACAAACTCTCGTGGAAACTCCTCCCAATTGATCACGACTCTAGGTCTCTTCTCTTCCTCAATGGCCCACCAGTGGCCAACACTGCCTTTCAGCATGTACAACACATGCTTTACCTTGTCCTCTTCTGGGATATTGAGGATCTTGAAAGCCTTATAAAGCTCCATTAGCCACATATAAATATTCGTTAGGTTTGTCATACATGCATACTTGATCACTCTGACATGTCGCAACCTCTCAAACGTCTTCCCAGAACCCTGGTATTCCGCATTGGGGACATCTGCCCTTACTTGAGGTATGAGCGCTCTATCCTCCATATGCAAAATTGTGGCCAACAACTATCCAAACATAGACTGGAAAGTTGGATTGGCTGTGATTGCTGGGTCAAATTGAGGCACCACAGGCTACTCCGATTTTGTCTTTGGCACTCTATCATCCCATGTTTTCCTCCTTGCCACCACCTGGAACAAAAGAGCTACTCTCCACATGTTCTTCATTCTCTCCACACATATCTACATAAGCATAGCTATATTCATATATGTTGGATGACACAAGAATAGACACAAACCTAGTCATATGTCCCTGTAGACTTAGCGATCCTAGAGCTTTGATACCACCCTGAAATGTGACGTCCCTAGGCCACCACACAAATGAGATTACTCAAAACAACATACATGATCAACAACTTAACAACCACATTACCACAAAAGTAGGTGAATTACAACTGATCTCATATAACCAACATGTGTGAAAACATATTACAACAAGATCCAACAACATGTATCATATCACATACCGTACCAGGTATTTACATCACTTCAGTGGCAACAACCACAACATGTATATAAAAGATCATGTTCACAATATACATGTCATATATATATATATATATATATATATATATATATATATATATATATACATACATAAAACAAAGGCACACTACCAAAACCATGTGTTGATATACATCATCTATAAAACAAAACACATCCCTTCATGGACCTGAGAGTATAGGGATGACACTAGGAATCTACTACAACACTAGTAGTTGTCTGACCTTTTGCATCTACTGATATCCAAGTTGCTCTTCCTCAACAACATGATCCTACCCACATCATCGACGACTACCTAAAAAGATGTGGTAACCCACGAGATGAGAACCATGTCCTAGCGAGAGATATAACTCTCAACCAATGATTATTTCTACAATAAGATATATTATTATTTAATAGGATGAGAAGATTCAACTAAATGAATAAATTAAATTGATTACACATATTAAGTAGGTTGAGTAGCTACAATAGATAAACATGGCATTATACATGTTTAGAAGGAATATTAAAAGCATGTGAAGCAATTAATTTCTCTTACCGCATTATGTATCAACTAAGCAGTATAAGAAACAAGGTAAGGGTAAACATCCAATGTGAGCCATTTTTAACCCTAAACAGATATACTACACGACTGAATTATGCCTTTTAAGCCCTAAGGAGTTTGAGGTGTACAACTCAAACTCCAAGTGTCCACTACGAAGTTGAAAATAGTGCCATACAAGTTCTAGGAGAGTTAGACTCCTATGATCTCCCACACTCTTAGTCAGTATGAGTCCATCGCAGTGACATATAAAGTCAAACTACAAAATCACCTAACCCACCTTGGTATATAGGTCAGGATACTAGACAGTAGGGTACAAATCCCTGCCACCGAGGTACAACTGTCATTTCTCTCATATATAAATCTCCTAGACATGACTGTAGCCATTCTCACACTGAGGCATGACCATAGCCATCCTCCATACACCTTGGTATCAAGATGACAAGGAACCATAGTCACTTGCACCTTTCATACTCAATAATATGTGCTTCAAGTTTCCCTTAGGAGCACTTATTTCACCATCCAACAAGTTCTAACATTGGAATAAATATATGGCATAAGTTAGTACATTATTTGGGTTTCACTTGATTAGTTAATGCCAATTGAGTATCTTTGAACTGCATCAATCAAGTTAGATAAACCTTAGAAAGGTTATACAAAGATAAGCGTAGATTTCAGCTTTAGATGATATAAAGCGTATAAAGCATAAACTTGTCACATCACCACATGGTACTGTTCTACTTCCACTCATGAGATCATCACCATTATCACATCATAATGGGATACCAATCCCTTATCACACCACACAAAGGATACCACTTCAATTAGAGCACAAAGTCACTGCCAAGTTCATAAGACCATAAACATAGTTCCATGCAAGAACATTATTATCTATCCATGCCTCATCAAGGCTCATCACCATTACCACACACGTATTACACAAGTTCAGAATAACCATGCATTTAAGAACTATAATGCTCATAAGATAACAAATTAGGTCGACAACAATTTAGGATAGAGAAATTATTCCATCATGATGACAATCACTTAAGAGAGCTAAGCATTATCACCATGTACTTAGATTTGGATTAGGGTTCAACAAGGTAAACCAAATTAGGATCTTCAAAAAAACAATAGATGTAAACCCTAGTTATCACCTTCTCCAACATTCTTGGAAGCACATAGATCAACTATCATCAACATAAGGTCAACAACAAAAGACAATCACAAGTACATGAATTCTCACCGTCTGAAGGGATTGGGACCATCCTCTTCATTGGTCAAAGAGATGAGTCACCCTTAACGACTGCTTAAGTCAGCACATAGTGACTGAAGAAGAACTTGGCGATCGAAGAGAAAGCAAGGTCTTAGCGACCAAAGAAAAACCAACCTCTCATCAACTGAAGGGACATGAAGCCCTTGGCGATTGAAAACATTAAGGTAGGACTTCACCCTCATCGACCGAAGAGAAACCAAAGCATCACCGACCATAAGGGTATAAGTTTGGTGACTGAAAAGAGCCATGAAATCACCATCGACTGCATAGGAGAGAAGACCTTGTCGACCAAGTTATGAAGTCAAACTTGTTGTTCATTAAAACATCAACATCTATACACCATCAAGAGAGAGAAAGATCATCAACCACATGATCAAACATATCACTCATCACCATGAAACCCAAAACATCAAGGGGGTGAACCTAAAGAACAAATCAACACCAAAACCCTAATTTAGGCCATCAACAAGAGTGAAAATTGAACTATAAATCAAGAGAGTGAGAACTAACATTTTTACCAACATGCATGTATCCAAACACCTCCATCATCCAACAAGATAATTGTGCACAAATATTAGGGTTTTAGGAGGTTATCTACTCAAGAATCACCATAGACCATAACCCTAAATCATTAATATTATCACCATTCAGTTTAGAACCACATTTTTAGGATAGGTGACTTGCATGCAAGGAAAAATGTAAGAAATAACCAAGGAAAAAGTTATATAACTCGACTTCACAAGGATGAAGCAACTCCAATAGTAAGGAAGCTCCAAGAAGAGAGAGAACCCTAGCTTGATCCCCACTTTGTCCATGCTAGCTCCACATCAAAGAGAGAGAAACAAAACCCTAGGTTAAAGAAGCAAGATGGATAGAAAAACCCTAGATCGAAAAGACAAAGAAGAGGAGCTCTTCAACCCTACTTAAGCACTACCATTAAAAACCATGGATTCGGATGAGAAGAGAGAAGTTCCTCAAGATCAACTCAAGCACCACCATGGAGAACCATGGATTCTGCCAAGAAAAGAAAAGAGAAAGGTAGGTTAGAAATAAAATGAATATCAAAAAAGATAGATCAGTCACCAAGACCAAAGAACACCAAACGATCACTAAAGAAGGGTTGCTCCAAACCATAGATCAACAAGAAAGAGGGATCGACCACGTTCTCCAAGGTTGAGCTCCTTCCTTCTCCACCAAAGCACAAGGGAGACAAGATCCAAGCAATAAGAGAGAAATCAAGAGGGTGCAAAGGGTTTAGTTTCATGCAAGGAGAGAGGTTTATATAGATGAAGGTAAGAGTGAGAGAAGGGGGTTAGGTGTCATGCAAACATGTCCCACTTGTCCACCATATCTCGGCCATGCAAGCACTAATCTTATTCATGCAACAAGGGTGATAAAAACAAGAAAACTCAATGACCAACCTAGTCTAAGAAAGCATAGAGACCGATGAGAACATGGCAACCTAAGAAGGTCAAAATGTAGCAATCACATAACATTCAAACTCTAGGGTTCCTTGGCGACCGAAGAGAGGATCATTATCTCATTGACCACCAAGATCACTAGGCACATACAAAACCTAATCGACCATGGAGAACATGGTTGAAGAAACAACAAGGTGATCACTAGAAACAAGGTTCATAGGTCAAACACAAAACAAGATCAACCATCTACATATGGTTTCCAAACAACCCTAAAACTCAACTCAACATGTTACCACACTAAACCAAGGTAAAACAAGACTTTGGGGCACCACTCTATCTCCAAAATGATGTCAAAACATGTGAGGCACAACAAACATATGACAAATTGCAAGATAAATGCTAAACATGGGTAGATTGCAACTAGGTCCAAAACAAGCATCTAAATATGCTAAGAAAGCAAGATCAACCAGAAAGCTTGGTCAGGGGTCTTACAAAAACCATACATCTTTAATAGAGTGGAGGATAAGAACAACAACAAAAGATGATAGGGGCATCAAAGACTATTTTTGGCATCATGACTATCTTTAGGTATTTCAATTATCGCATGAGATACAGGTGAGCTGGCTCAAGCCTTATCCTCCTTAGAATATTTAGGGAAGGACTCAAAGGAAATCACCCCTTAATATCCATGTGACACTAGTATATATATACCACCTATAGAATCCATTATATTAGACCTATAACATTAGTTTTGTATTGATACCTAAGTGGGATACTACAACTAAGGACCTTCTGCATTAGCTTTTAGGATAAGATAAAACCATCGATATAGAGCGATATCAACAACAATTATAAGATTGTTCTAGGAATATAGTTGTCATTTGAATAGGAAGGAACTGACAATATAAACATGTGTCATTGGTTCTACACAACAAAACCAACACTAAAGATCAATTCATAGTTTTCGATTTTTGTATAGCAATGGACGTCACATGTATAGTTTATATATATATATAGTAGGTCTTTAGACTTACTACATCATTGATTTGTGTTAGAAGAATTGATGATGAGAGTGATACCATGCCTTGGAGGCTAGGTAGCACAATCGTGTTGCAGGCTGGGTAGCACAGACATGCTGGGTGGCACGACCATTTTAGAATAGTTGTGACGTTAGTTTTTTTTTTTTTGCAAAATCGATGATGTAGATCTACAATGTTGATTTTATATAACAACTAATGCCTTACGTATGTCTTTCTATATAGAAGGTCTATAGACCCACAACATGTGCATAACCTACAATTCATTAAAAATGTAGGTTCCATCATAGATTAATCTTAGGGATAGGCTAGCATACCTGTAAAACCTGCAATAACAAACATATACATGAGTCCACATCCACAAAATTCATTCACAAAACATGCATTTTAATTCTCAACAACACTTAATCCCAATATCATGCACATATTTTTGTTTATTGTATTCCCTAACTCATTTTTGTTGGGATTATTTTGAACTTGGTTTGAATGAGGTTTCAATCCTTGGTTCCAAGCCCAAAACCCTAGTCTAGGTGGTTGAGGTTCATTGCTTGAACCTTGAGGCTCAATATATAGGATCCTATCCAACCTCTATAGTATGGATATCAAAGGTCCCTAGGGTTTCTATTTATCAAGGTTACCATGGTAGGTTAGGTGGACCTTCAATAGGTATGCATGGGTGCATCTTGATGGACCTTGCCTTTTGTACCCAGATAGCTTACTTTTTAACCCTCAATAGGTCAAGAGTTGGGATTTAAAATATATTGGTAAGTTAACTTTGATTAAGAACTCTAAAAAAGGACATTTTGTATTGTTACTCAATAATAGGAGGGGCTATGAGCCTCGATATTCTTTTCTATGTTTTCCCTATATATTTCATTTAAAGTGGGGTTGTTTAAGTCTTTTCTACCTGTATCTTATATATAACCCCTCCCCATTGACCATGTGCACCTTTGACTATCAAAAACTATGTTGTATATCTAATGGTCTCTAGAGGGGGTGAATATATTTAAAACCACTTAAACAAAATTGATTAGACCTTTAAGATATTTCCCAAGATAACATTGTAAGTATGAAAAGCAAGGGAGATAGAGATGAACAAGCACCAAAGAACACAAGTACTTGTAGTGATTCCAACCTCTAAACTTAGAGATGTACTCCAATAACTATTTAGGTCAACCTATACAAATTTTAACCATGTCTCACTCCTTATATTACATTATAATAGTGTGACGTCCATCACCACACAAAGCGAGATTACTTAAAACAAAGCACATAATTATCATTAACAACCACATTACCACAAAACAAGGTAAGTTAAAATCGATCATGTAACATCACCTCAAGCTGAGCACATCATAATTGAAGCCATAAACTTGTGCCACTTATATTTCTTATATACTAAGAGATGTTACATACCATTGTTCACTGGCTATTTAGCCACAACCTGTTACATGTGATAACATGTTCAGTGGCTATTTAGCCACAACCTGTTACATGTGATAACATGTTCACTGGCTATTTAGCCACAACCTATTACATGTGATAAGATGTTCACTTATACAAATCATATTTGTACAACCAAGGCATACAACCAAAAACTCAAAGCAATGTACAACATCTATAAAACACCCCCAAGGACATGAGAGTACAGGGATGACACATAGGACTCTATTACTAGACACTAGATGCATATCCATGATCCAACAACTACATCTCCTCTTGTTGTCAGTCTCAACCGCACGATCTCTACCTCATCGTGCGTGACCACCTAAAAGAAGTGGAAACCCAGGGGTGAGACCAAACATCCCAGTGAGAGATATAACTATCCACTGCAACTATTATAAGCACTGATAAACTTAAAGTAGTAAGATAACATATATAAAATTAGGTTGAGAATTTTCAACTAAATGATATGAAGTAATCCATTAACATGTCTAACAATACATGCATCTACAACTGAGCAGTAGAACATCTCTAATTTTAGGAAGTAATTTGAAGAACATGTATAAGAATTGATTTCTCTTACCACATTATAATTCAAGAAATTAGTACAAGGATAATGCAAAGTTCCATCCAATGTGAGTTATGTTTAACCCTAAGAAATTGTACTACACGGTTGTATTGCATATTTTATTTGCCTTGAGGATTTGAGGTGTACCACTCAAATACAACCAACCACTGCTAAGTAAAAATCGGTGCCATACAAGATCAATGGAAGAGCAAAAATCCATGATCTTGTCCTACACTACTCGGTTAGTTCGTGTCTGCACCATAGTGACATATAGTCAAACTACAAAGACAACAACTTATAGTCAAAGCTATAGTCTTGTAGAGACAACAACTCATAGTCAAGGCTATGGTCTTGTAAAATACCTAGCCCGCCTTGGTATAGGTCATGACGCTAGAAACTAGGGTTTATAACCTAATCATAGAGGTACAACCATAGTTGTCCTCTATCACATCATATCACATGCTCATCATAGAGACCCGACCGTAGTGGTTCTCCAAAACACTTAAGATGAAGATGTCAATGATACATAGTCACTTGCACCTTGCATACTCAACAATATTTGCTCTGGGTTTCCCTTGTAATACCTATTTCACCATCCAACAAAGTAACGACACTGAAGATGGATCTATGGAAAATGGCATATACATGATTAAGATTTCACTTGATTAGTTATCCCAATTGAGTATAATTTAGAATCAATCAAGTTACAACATACAAACCCTAAACAAGTTCTACAAAGATAAGGGGATAATACAACTCCAAAAGATATGAATTTTTTGAAGTATAACTTGTCACATCATCACTTGATACCACTATCTCACTACCTTAATCAAGGCTATCATCATCACATGTTGTTACTACCAAATATGTCTCACATCATTATCACAACACCAGGGGATATCAATCCCTCATCTCATCACTGTAGGGTAACACCTCTAACGAGGCATTAAGCCTTTGCCAGGTCATAAGACCCAAACTCATCATTATAATCTCAACATGCCTCATCAAGGCTCATAATTATCACCTGTGTCATATTCCATATACACCATAGCAATCACTAGCTATGTTATTCATTACACATGTAGTGTTAGGATTCCACAAATAGGAAAGAAAAACATAATCACATGCTATGTAATCATGCAAGCTCAACAAGTATGTCCTGTACCTTGATTTTAGGATTAGGGTTTCTCACATAGCTGATTAGGGTTTCCAATACATTAATCATCACCAAACCCTAGATCTATCAACTTCCACTTTCTTGGAACACATTAAGGTTTCAACATTATCATGACAGACGTGTAAGAATTATTATGTAAATAGTGATAGGTAGCGACCACCAATCATCACTCATGCATTATGTGTAGCGACCATGAATCATTCATATATGTTACGACCATCTCACATGCACACCCATGTGCAACGACCGTCATGGTCACCTATGGGTAACAACCATCACCATAGGTGTCTGTTGTGATAAAAAAAGGTCATCACCATGTGTAGCGACCATACCTAATATAAACATCATGGCAAATCAGACTAGTGGCAACAATCTCTACCTAATACCAAATCAGAAAAGATCATCACCATGTGTAGAAACCCACTACAACTACCATATGTTGTGACCAAGCCAAGAAGGTAGCAATCATTAAACCAAATCAGAGTGTGTTGACCGAAGTAGAACCAAATTTGACGTAGCGACCCAGCCAAATCCAACGAGTGTTGCGACCACACATCACATATGTATCAGCCATCAAACCACATCATGGTGTATCGGCCAAAAAAATCTCAAAGGCACAATGATCAATAAGGGCACAAAATACAACAACCAAAGGTGATTAGGGTTAGCTAATGTAGCTCCCGCAAAACCTCTCATAGCACTTCTAACAAACTCAACCAAGGTGTATCTACCACAACAAACATGTGACATGTAACGACAATAGGAGAAAAGTGAGTGTAGCAACCATTAAGGTCAAGCAACCTAAACAATACTTATCCATCTCCAAAATAGGGATAGGCCATAACCAAAACAAATGATAACATCAAATAAACATCATCAAGGAGAAAACCCCATATAAGGTTGGGTGTGAAAACCCTAAATTAAGCGTCACCAAAGAACCTAAGGGAAACCATGATGATATAAGAATACCAAACATCACTCCCATTAAAACCAAGTTTAAGACCTCAAATATCATGTAATCATTATGACAATTATCAAGATCAAGTTGCATGTAAAGGGCATTATCTCTCTATCACTTTCACTCGGGTTCATGAAGTTAGGGTTTAAGGGAAAGAGTAATCCGCATGAGAATACTACACAATCATAAACCCCAGATCATGGTATCATGCTATAGCATATTAGATTCACGTTTTAGTTATGATATCAGTAGCATGCAAGCAATATTATGATGCAAATAATTAAAGAGGGGAAAGTTATATAACCTGTCTGAGATGAAGATCAAACTCCAAAGTTGAAAGCTCCAAGGAAGAAGAAGATCTCCAACTTGAATCAATAACTTGACCACAAGATCACCTCAAGAAGAAAAGAAAACACCAAGGTCAAAAGAGAGCTCAAGAAAAGGAAGCCCAAACCCTAGGCCGACAAGAAGGAAGAAGAGAGAAGAGAGCTTCTATTCACTTAGATACCACCATGGCAAGCCATAGTCTCTAATCTTGTGAAGAGAAGATCTTCAAGCTAGCCACCATGGTAAAACCATAGTCTCATGGCCAAAAGGGGAAGAAGAAAATAGGATTTACTAAAATAAAACATGATCAAGGAGATAAAACCACTTATCAAGAGAAGAACACCACCAAGAGGATAATCAAGCACAAGATCACACATGCAAGGAGGATCGACCACCAGAGCTCCAAGATCATCCCTCTCAAGCTCCACCAAACTCCAAGGTCCTGCACAAGAAAGAGGGAGAAGAAGATAGAGCTAAAAGAGTTGCTTGTATGTGGAGGATAGAGTTTATATACTCAAGAGATAGGAGGGAAGTGAAGATATGAGGTGTTAAGAAGTTAGGGCATCAAAAGAACACTTGTCCCTCCAAGGATCATCCATGCATGATAACATGCAAGATAAATGTTAATACCAAAGTGGTGTAGTGGCCACTTGGTCCTCAAGGCACATCATGGTCGAAGCTCACCATGTGTAGTGGTTGAAACACTATCGAAAGATCTTGTATCAGTCACTACAAAAGCAAGACAAAAATGTTATGGTAGCAACACTTCCAACAAGGTGAAACCCTAGCGAACCAAGTATGTGTCAAAGTAATAGGTCAAAGAAAAACATCCCTAAAAACAAAATGTAGTGGTCAAAGAACTCGCCAAACACATCATCATGGTCTCTACATTGATTGATACTCAAGAAACACACATGGTCACTACCATCATGTAACACATGCAAACCCTAATGCCACCTCAACAACCAAGGCCCAAGCAAGGCACCCCATAGCATCATATTATCTCTCATGATGATAAGGCACAAGAATCACACTCTACATGTGGCAAATTGCAATATAAACCCTCAACATGGGTAAATAGCAATCTGGTCCAAAACTAGCACATATATCACGAAGATAGTTCAATTATCAACCAAACTGGACCAAACTAAAAATTTAAGCTTGTCGCATGTTATTAAGGCATCTCAAGAGATTATATTAAGATTTAAGCATCTCATTAATCAAAGTAAACATAGACTAAAACTAAGCTAGGTCGAGGGCCTTAGAACCATAAACCCCAAACAAGATTTCGCCCAAAAATCATATGCTAAAAGAGACTGGTACCTCCTATGCATCTTTCCTCAAGCTCCCATGTGATTCTCTCTATGCCATCGTGATACCACAAAACCTTACCAACACGATGTCCTTCTTCTTCAACTTCTTGATCCTCCTATCTAGGATCAACACTGGATCTACCACATAGGGCACATCCTCATCTAACTCCACCTCTATTGGTTGTAGAGTCAACTCCGTGTTTGGGTGACACTTCCTCAACATAGAAACATGAAACACTAGATTCATAATGTGTAACACAGGTGACAACTCCAACTTATAGGCCGCATTCTCAAAATGTACCACTATATGATAAGATCCACAAACATGAGGGTTAACATATTCTTCTTAAACCTCAGTGCGCCTCTTCTAAGGAGAGATCCAGAAATGCACCTTGTCTCCCACTTAGAACTACAAGGCATACCACGATCATTAGTATAGGACTTCTATCTATCTTGTGTTGCCTTCATCTATTATTGAAACACTCTATCCCTCTCTGTAGTCAACAACACAAGCTCAAGATTTAGAAGCTGACATTCGCCTATCTCATACTAACATAGAGGATATCTACAACATATCCCATACAAAGCCTCATAAAGTGCCATTCTGATGCTTCTCTTATGAGTATTATTGTAGGAAGACTTTATCACACTAAAGTGAACATCCCAACTGCCCAAAGACTACAAAAAATAGGCTCTCAACAAGTCATCCAAGGTTTGTATCTTTCTCTTAGAGTGTCCATCTATTAGCAGTACATGTATCAGTTGCACCATTACTTTAGTTCTCTGATACCCCATATTAACCAGCTGATACACTGCACACTTCACTACAAACTCAACTACTTTTGGCTTCAAGCCAATCCACCAATATAAATCTTTCAAATTGGGATACATCTCGGTGGTACTTGGTTGCATAGTGTACATAGAAGAGTGAACCTCTTCCAAAACCAACATTCTCATCTTATCAATATCTGGCACAATTCTCCTGTCATGTATCACACTATCCCATCCTTTGACTCATGGAATCCATCATGCTTCTCACTATGAAACTCTACTTGTATCTGTTGTATCTCAATATCATTCTACTGTGCATCGCTGATCTACTGCCTTAACATAAGCATTACCAATAACTATGCCAACTGATCTACTAACAAGGATGCCTCCTGTAGATGTCTTAGGCTTACCCCACTCTAAGACTGACTCCACTTTCTTTGGGCCTTACATAGACTCCACTAGAAGATACCACATACCCAAGTAAAGATTCCTCTTTCAGTCAGAATTCACATTTGCTGAACTTAGCGTATAACTGATGATGTCTCAACAAAACCAACCAAAGCCTAATGTAGATGTTGCTTATTTTACTGGATATCTCTAGAGTAGATCAGGATGTCATCTATGAACACCACCACAAAGTAATCTAGATAGTGTCTGAATACTTTGTTCATCAAGTCCATGAACGTTGTTGGTGCATTGGTTAGCCCAAATTGCATAACCATGAACTCGTAGTGACCATACCTCATCCTAAAAGCTGACTTTGGTATGCCATTTGCCTTGATCTACAACTGATGTTAATTCGTCCTCAAGTCTATCTTAGAAAAAGGATTGTGGCAACCTCAAAACTAGTCAAACAAACCATCTATCCACAGGAAAGGATACTTACTCTTGATTGTCACCTTGTTCAACCGCCAATAATTAATGTGCAACCTTATCGATCCATCCTTCTTCTTGATAAACAAAAAGGGAGCACCCCAAAAAGTTGTGCTCGATTTGGTAAAACCCTTCCCAAGCAGTTCTTGCAACTATTTCTTCAGCTCTTACATCTCATCTGATGTCATCATGTACGGTGTTTGTACTATAAGTTGGGTGTTGGAAACTAGATTGATTGCAAAAAGACAATCTCTCTAGAAAGGTCATACTTGGGAACTCATCAAGAAACACATCTTCAAACTCATAGACAATTGGCATCTCCTGGATACTAGGACTCCTCTTCTTAACATCCAACACATATGCCAAGAGCTTATCACAACTCTATCTTAGCAGTCTCTCTACTCTGATTATTGGTACTAAACATGTCGAAAAGATCTTCTTATCACCTTGGAAGATCCATGAAACATCAACATCAACTAGCGTAGTCACCTTGGAACTACAGTCCAAGACCACCCAATACTTCTTCCAAAGTATCCACCTCAAGGGTCACATTGAAACCATGCATATCAAGTGGTATAAGATCCACTTGAATGACACATCCTAAGAAAGGAGGAACACAAAGGGAACACACTTCCCTTAACACAACAACACTGTCCAGGGACTCCTAACAAGAGGGGGTTTACCAACTCTTTCCTTACTATACAAGTTTATAACTTATGTGTTATTTCACTATTTTCATCTTAGGTCCCTTTCCATCAGCATAGGAATCATCAAGATTGTCATACCTTGTTACCCCTTCCTTGTTATCTACTCATCATCCTCATGTATGTCTTCTTGTTTTATCGTGTTTTTCGACTCCTCGTCGATTGGTAGATCATCATTTTTCATATTTTCTTCATTGAATAGGGATCACCTCCCTTTAATTCTTATGTATGCCATAAAGGTTTTATTTTATCACTTTTTGAGTTACATACGTTGGTTTGAAATTAACTTTGTTTCCACTTTATTCATTTATCATTTTTCTCATTTGTCTTCTCATATCATACTTATCTTAGGAGTTCTCTCCATCTTATGTGGATTTTACACCTTTACTTACTTCATTAGGACATATTTATCCATCTTTTGCTTTATAATCTCCTTAAAATTATAGATTTGAGAACTTCTCATAGCTTATTTATGTTTAGGTTTAGGTTTCATGGTGTTGTATTTTTCTCTTGTGCTTACAAACATTCAAGTTATGGTAGGTTATGATGTAGTTCTTATCTTCTATTAGGGTAACATGGATGTATCATCACCATGATTCCTGATTTTTTATGCTCTTTAGATTGTTTCAAATTATTACTTGATCAAAGTAATAAGAAAGATAACAATCCAAGAGTTCCATACTTACCTTTTATTCAATAATTGAATACTTGTCTGGGGCACTCAAGTACTGACTTTGGGCAGTATGCACCATATTTTATGTCATGTTCTCATCTTAGACATCATCCTAGTCCTAAGTCCTAGTGTCCTTATAGACTCAGCAAACCTACAACTCTAATACCACCAAATGTGACACTCATCGCCACACAAAGCGAGATTACTCAAAACAAAGCACAAAATTATCATTCACAACCACATTACCACAAAACATGGTAAGTTAAAATTGATCACGTAATAACACCTCAAGCTGAATACATCATAACTGAAACCATAAACTTGTTCCACTTATATTTCATATATACCAAGAGATATTACATACCGTTGTTCACTGGCTATCTAGCCACAACTTGATACAAATGACAACATGTTCACTTATACAAATCATATATGTACGACCAAGGCATACAACCAAAAACTCAAAGCGATGTAAAACATCTATACAACACCCCCAAGGAACTGAGAGTACAGAGACAACGCATAGGACTCTATTACTAGACACTAGGTACATATCCATGATCCAACAACTACAACTCCTCTTGTTTCCAGTCTCAACCGCACGATCTCTACCTCATCATGCACGACCACCTAAAAGATGTGGAAACCCACGGGGTGAGACCAAACATCCCACCAAGAGATATAACTCTCCTTCACAACTACTATAAACGTGGATAAAGTTCAACCAGTAAGATAACATATATAAAATCAGGTTCAACATATTTAGCTAAATGATATAAATTAAGCCATTAACATTGTCTAACAATCCAGGCATCTACAACTAAGTAGTAGAATATCATTTATTTTAGGAAGGAATACAGAGAGCATGTATAATAGTTGATTTCTCTAACCACATTATAATTCAAGAAATTAGTACAAGGATAAGGTCATCCAATGTGAGTCATGTTTAACCCTAAGAAATTATACTACATGGTTGTATTATGTCTTTATTTGCCCTGATGATTAGAGACATACCACTCAAATCCAACTGACCACAACTAAGTCAAAATCGATGCCATACAAGATCAATGGAAGAGCCAGAATCCATGATCTTCTCCTACACTACTCGGTCAGTTCAAGTTTGCACCGCAGTGACATATAGTCAAACTGTAAAGACAACTTATAGTCAAAGCTATAGTACTATCGAGACATAAAGTCATAGTCAAGGATATGGTCCTGTAAAACACCTAGCCCACCTTGGTACAGGTCACAATGCTAGAAACTAGGGTATATAACCCAATCACGGAGGTACAACCATAATTGTCCTCTATCACATCATATCATATGCTCATCACCAAGACCCGACCGTAGTCATTCTCTAAAACACTTGGGATGAAGATTTCAAGGACACATAGTCACTTGCACCTCACATACTCAACAATATGCACTTCAAGTTTCCCTTGGGAATACCCATTTCACCATCGAGCAAAGTATTGACGTTGAATATGGATCTATGGCACATGGTAGCTAAATGATTAGGGTTTCACTTGATTAGTTAGGCCAATTGAGTATCTTTTAGCATAAAACAAGTTACAACGTATGAACCCTAAACAAGTTCTACGAAGATAAGGGGACAATACAACTCCAGAGGATATAAGACATTTGAAGTATAACTTGTCACACCATCACTTGATACCACTATTTCATTTCCAGGCTATCATCATCACCACATGTTTTTACTGCCAAGCATGGCTCCATCATTATCACAACACTAGGGGATATAAATCCCTCATCTCATCATTGGGGGCTAAAGCCTCTCACTAGGAATTAAGCATTTGCCAGGTCATAAGACCCAAACTCATCATTGTAATATCAACATGCCTCATCAAGGCTCATAATTATCACCTATGTCATATTCCATATAAACCATAACAATCACTAGCTATGTTATTCCTTGCATCTGCATGGTTAGGATTACACAAATAGGAAAGAGGAAACATGATCACATGTTATGTAATCAGGCAAGGTCAACAAGTATATCCTACACCTTGAGTTTAGTATTAGGGTTTCTCACATAATTGATTAGGGTTTCCAATACATTAATCATCACCAAACCCTAGATCAACTAACTTCCACTTTCTTGGAACACATTAAGGTTTCAACATTATCACGATAGACGTGTTAGCATTATTATGTAAATAGTGATAGGTAGTGACCACCACATCACTCATGCATGATGTGTAGCGACCATGAATCATTCATATATGTTACTACCATCTCACATACACACACATGTGCAGTGACCGTCATGGTCACCTATGGGTAGCGACCGTCACCATAGGTGTCTATTGTGATTGAAATAGGTCATCACCTTGTGTAGCGACCATCACCACTACTATTGTAGAGACTCATACCTGATACAAACATTGTGGCAAACCGATGTTATGACCGAGACACAATCATGACTGAGAGTAACAACTGTAACGCATCAAGCACCCCAACCACAACACACCATCATAGCCATGACCAACTTGGCACAAGTGTAGTGACATACTACAAACAGCCATATGTTGTGACCAAGCCAAGAAGGTAGTAATCATCAAACCATAATCAGAGTGTGTCGATCGAAGTAGAACCAAAGCAGACATTGCGACAAAGCCAAAACAAATGAGTGTTGCGACCACACATCACATATGTATCGGCCATCAAAAAACATCAAGGTGTATCATCTAAAACAAGTGAAAAGGCATAACGACCAACAAGATTACAAAATACAATGGCCAAAGTTGATTAAGGTTGGCTAATGTAGCACCCGCAACACCTTTCATAGCAGACATAACAAACTCAAGCAAGGTGTATTGACTAATACAAACATGTGACATGTAATGACCATAGGAGCAAAGTGAGTGTAGCGACCATAAATTCAATCTACCTCAACAATACTTATCCATCTCCAAAATAGGGATACGCCATAACCAAAATAGATGATAACAACAAATAAACCAAACATTATCAAGGAGAAAACTCCATATAAGGTTGGGTGTGAAAACCCTAAATCAAGCGTCACCAAAGCACCTAAAGAAAACCATGATGATTGAAGGAATACCAAACATCACTCTCATTAAAACCAAGTTTAAGACCTACAATATCACATAATCATTATGTTAATCATTAGGATCAGGTTTCATGTAAAGGACGTTATCTCTCTATCACTTATCAATCGAGTTCATGAAGTTAGGGTTTAAGAGAAAGAGTAATCCACATGAGAATACTTCACAATCATAAACCCTAGATCATGGTATTATCCTCTAGCATATTAGATTCATGTTTTAGATATGAGATTATTAGAATGCAAGCAAGATTATTATGCCAATAATAGAATAGGGGAAGTTATATAACCCGCATTAGATGAAGATTAAACTCCAAAAGCCAAAAGATCCAAGGAGGAAGAAGATATACAACTTGAATCAATAACTCAGCCACAAGATCGCCTCAAGAAGAGAAGAAAATGCCAAGGTCAAAAGAGAGCTCAAGAAAAGGAAACCCAAACCCTAGTCCGACAAGAAGGAAGAAGAGAGAAGAGAGGTTCTATTTCCTTAGATACCACCACGGTGAGCCATAGTCTCTAATCTTTGTGAAGAGCAGATCTTCAAGGTAGCCACCATGGCAAAACCATAGTCTCACGGACAAGAGAGGAAGAAGAAGATTGGATTTCCAAAAAGAAAATGTGATCCAGGATATAAAGCCACTTACCAACAGAAGAAACCACCAAGAATCACCACCAGGAGGATAATCAAGCACATGATCAACACATGCAAGGAGGATCAGCCACCAAATCTCCAAGATTAGCCCTCTCAAGCTCCACTCCAAGGTCTACCTCAAGAAAGAGAGAAAAGAAGATAGAGCAAAAAGAGTTGCTTGTATGTGGAGGAGAGAGTTTATATATTCAAGAAAGAGGAGGGAAGGGAAGATATGAGGTGTCAAGATGTTAGGTCATAAAAAGAACACTTATCCCTCCAAGGATCGGCCATTCATGATAACATGCAAGATAAACGTTAATACCAAAGTGGTGTAGTGACCACTTGGTCCTCAAAACACATCATGGTCGAAGCTCACCATGTGTAGCATCTGAAACACTACCGAAACATCTTGTATTGGCCGCTACAAAAGAAAGACAAAAATGTTGTGGTTGCAACACTTCCAATAAGGTGAAACCCTAGTGACCCAAGCATGTGACAAAGTACTAGGTCGAAGCAAAACATCCCCAAAAACAAATTTTAGTGGTGAAAGCACTCACTGAACACATCATCATTGTCTCTACACTGATCGACACTCAAGAAACATACACCTGGTCACTACCATCATGTAACACATGCAAACCCTAATGCCACCTCAGGATGCTACCTCAACAATCAAGGCCCAAGCAAGGTGCCCCATAGCATCATCTTCTCTCTCATAATGTTAAGGTACAAGAAGAACACTCTACATGTGACAAGTCACAATATAAACCCTCAACATGGGTAAATTGCAACCTGGTCCAAAACTAGCACATATATGGTGAATATATTTCAAACATCAACCAAACTGGAGAAAACCAAAAAGATAATCTTTTCACATGTTATTAAGGCATCTCAAGAGATCATATTAAGGTTTAAGAATTTCATTAAGAAAATCAAACATAGACTAGCACTAAGCTAGGCCAAGGGCCTTACAAATAGTTACAACATAAGGCCACCCTTTTCAAGATCAAGGGATAACTATCTTCCCTTTTAGGCCAAGGGAGTCAACAACCTTACAAATGACTTACCTATATATGACCAATAGTCTTTAGCATTACCAATGACTTGCATACTCTTTTAATTATTCTTTGTACTTCACCAAGGACCTACCCACTCTTGCAATGAGCCTTCAACCTTCAAGGACTTACCACTCTTGACTTGTAAATTACGCCTTTGACTTCACCTTTACCATGGGTTCAATTTTCACCAAGCGCCTCCCACCTTTCTTCTTTTTCTCTCTTATCTAAGAGTGAAAATCTTCATCTTCATGGTAAAAAAAGGTATTGGGGGGGATAGGATGAGAGCCTCATAATATATGCACATAAATCTATCTCTCTTACATATTTCCTTCTCACTCTATTGGATATATTAAATGTTAAGACCGTGAGAGTGGATAGGGGGTCTTTTAGGCACTTTGTCCCTCAACTATAGTAAAGGGGAATTTGTAATGCTTGGATAACCATACGATTAAGTCAAAGGGGTCCTATTTATAGTTGAGGATGTTGTCTACATGTTAGAATCATTTAGAACAAATTCTAGCCATTTGGGGGAGAGTCTGATGAATCTATTTTACTTTTTCTTTCTCTCTCTAAAGGTTATCTTTTACACTTTGGCAGTACTTACATGTATCCAGACCAATGAAAAGGCTATCTCGACTGATGACCAATATATCTCATCTGATGAAAAAAGCTATCTCGACCGATGAAGAAATATGAACATGAACCTTACATCCATCAGCCAAAATTCTTATCAGTTTAGAAATTCGCTGAAAACATTAATCAAGCCACCAAAAATCATTGGTCAAGTTATGTCCACAACAATCTCAGTTGATAATAGTGCATGTTTAGAGAAACTTAATTAAATGATAATTACAATCATTCTAGTTAACCCTCTTACACATTTGAGCTTAATTACAAGGCATACAATCAGTATAACTGTGATAATAGTGCATGTTTAGAGAAACTTAATTAAATGATAATTACAATCATTCTATTTAACCCTCTTACACATTTCAGCTTAATTACAAGGCATACAATCAGTATAAGTGATTACAAAATGATCTAAAGAGATAAACTTGTAATCTTCCAACTTGATATTTTTTCATGTATGAATTGATTTCTCTCAACTAGGGTTTGTAAGTTTATGCATTCCAAGTGTGTGTGTCTAAAATCACCAAAGTAGAAACATTAGACATAACTAAGTAGGATGGTTTCATCACGAAAATAAGGGATTGGTCAATTCATACCTTGATTCAAAAAATATTTTTGAGACGTGTATAGGGATATCAAGAGTGTCGATAGGCCATCCTTGGATCTCTATAGCTTAGCATGGAGGTGAATCTATGCTTGCATGCCATTTCATAATGATGATCAACCTTCTTTAAGGTGTTTCAAGAAACAAATGTTGGTTCCTAGACATAACCATGTAAGATCTATCTCAATTGTTACATTCCTTATATTTTCCCTCTCATCTTTTTCCTTTTATAGAGATCCATGGAGTTCCATGGTTGAACTTGGTCCATATAGCTAAAGAATCCCCTTTCTCTCTCTCTCTCTTAGCCTTGGTTGACGATACAACTTGCTTGGGGAATCTTCTTGGAGCTTTTGGAGGCATGATATAGGACTTCAAAGTCTTTTTTTGTGTGGATATAGAGATCATCTACTTTAGAGGTGATTCATATAACCATTGTTAACTTCTTTAATTTTCCTACATTATGCATGCAAAACTGAAATCTTACTTATTCATGCACAATAAGCCTAAAGGTGGAACTTTTGTCAACTAATTTGATACGATGTGGTAGAATGACAAAAATTACATGCCTTACTTATCCTTATAATGGTGATCCTCAATTATTATATCATTCTCTTAACTAAATAAAGGCTGAAATTATCAAAATATGTTCATTTCTATTCTAAAATTTTGTTTTAGTGGTATTTTGACACATGAAATAGGAAAATGAAACAAATTTTATTCTTTGTTGTTTGGGTGTTGTTATTAGATGAAATTTAGACCATTTTCTGACTATTATTCTATTGAATTTTTGGTAGGAATAACATACACTGTCTAAAAGTGACTCGTTTATGCTTAAAAATGGCCATATTATGCCAATATTTCATTTAGTGCAACTTCATCATACTTGTATCTTTCAATTTAAAAGATTTCATGGTGTATTGTTACATTTATGTGAATACACCAGGGTTACACCAAGTAACCCTAATTAGCACATCCTATTACACAGATCCATAGATGCACAATTTCTTAATATTGTACAGTAGGCAAGTCAAGGGTTGGTCCTCAAGGAGTGGATGGACACTAAAGCTAGTCTGTTTCTTCAGGTTTCTAGAGGGAAAACTAGTATTTGAAGGTCTGAATGGGTTTTTGATGATTATATTAAGGGTACAAGAAAGTAAATAAAGAAAGAATGGAATCTAATTAAAACTAGAAATTAGGTCTAATCAGCTAAGAAAAGAAGGGCAAGCAATACTAGCTAAGAAAGAGAAATCCTAGTTCAACACTAAGTAGGGCAACTCACTAAAGAAGGGAAGCTAAGACTACACTAAGCAATGATGAAGTAAAACCTAGCACAATAAACTAAAGATAATAAATAAATATTATAGCAAGAACTAACTAGCATGAATAAGCAAGTAAACTAAGTAAACAAAAGCCAACTGGCTAGCAAAGGAGCAAGCTAGGGTTATAGAAAGTGATTGGGTTAGCGGGTTGTGTGGGGGAATATTCAACCATCAACCATGTATAAGGGTCCTACTCATGCACATATCATCATCCCTAAACCCTATTTAACCTTTAATCTGTGTTTTTCTTCTCAATAGCATGCTTTTGTCAAATCAGTATAAAACTCATATTTATTTAGTTGATTCATTTATTAACATTTTATATACTAGCTATTGTTGACTATATATGATTACTGGGTGAAATTGGGGTTTTTGCCTTGAGTTTGCCCTAAAATAAGGCTATAATAATGTAATTATGGTAAAAAATTGAATAGATTAACTTTTACCGATTATAAGTGATGTTAGGTAACTACTAGGTTGTAGAATGAAATTGGAATCCATATATTTCCATGAATATTGATCTAGAGGTATAATGCTCAAGATATGCAAAATTATTGTTCTAAAAAACAAAATTAAAAAGAAAACTTTTTAATGGACCAAAACTTCATATTTTGAGATGAAATTTTGATACACTAGTAAAAAATGACTTATATGATACGAAACGATCATATTATGTTATAAATGACACCTATAAATCTGAACACACTTTCTTTGTTAAAAAATATTTGTTTTAGGTTGTTTTTGCCTAGATTTTGGTGGAATGAACTTAAAGTGAGTGGAACTTATCCTTTATCCATGGTGTTCACATTCCTAATCTAAAACATGAAGAACTTGATTGTATCTTCTTCTAGTTTATCTATTTTTGGCTCAGTGAGCCCGGATTTGGATTTTTATGGCATATATGATCTAAATAGCTAGAAAATTTATTGAAGGTGAACGATTTCAGTTCTATTATGTGTGTACCCGATTTGTATGAAGTTCAAACACGATATATTAGAAAGGCACTATTGTATCTGGGTTTTCTATAAACCCATCAATAGTGAAACCCATGTTATAGTGCTAATAGATAGCTCGAGTCCTTTTAGTTATGAATCTAGAATGATAAAATTCATATCACTTCTAATGTTTTTTACTCAGTGGTCAGTTCAGCTAGTTAAAGATATTTCTAGCTTTGCATACCAATAATTAAGTACTATTCAGTTACACTTGATGAGCAATATTTAGTATAAAAGCTCAACAGTTTTATAATAACACATATAATTTCAATACATCCATACATATTTAGATTATTAAGTTGAAGTGCAATGTAATGTGGAGAATCTACAGTTCGATTGTATTCTTTTTCAAAATACTAAAAGTACAAAGAATTGTTCTATATTGTTTTTAGTGTTGATATATAGTGTGCACTACACAATGAAAAAAGAATGATTTAATTATGGGATGAAGCTAAGAAAAAATTAAGTCAGTGGTTTTTAAATAAAACTAAAAATTGATTAGACCTTCGATGCCATGAACATTGTAGATTCCTTGGAGAGGTCACATTGTAGTGGAGGAAGCAGTTTACCCATTGGTAGTGTCCAAGAGAGGAAGTCAGAACATTTTGATAGGCATGAGGAGTTAAGCTTAATGTACCTCTTTAATAATAGTAGGGGTATCTAACATTAACCAAAGATTTTGGTGTAACCAGTGGCGCCCAACATTAACTAGAGATTTCAATGGTACCTAGTTCAATTACTAGTTAATGATTCATCCATTGTGGAATCACTGATATAGATGGTTTTAGCTGATTGTTTTGAATCTTTGCCTGAGTACCCAAATTTAGAGGAGGAGTCCAGTTTACCTAGGAAATTGATATAACTATTGAGGCCATATGTGGCCAGCCCCGTTGCAAACTAGGGAGCTACTGGAAGTCTTAGATTCATGGGTGTACTGTAAGTCTTGTACGGTGAGATTGCAGCTTGCTGTGATTCTTTTACATGTTGTGGTATCCCTCATATGAGTCCAATACATTAATAAGATAACTAAGAGATTAAGAATTCAAACTCAAATATTTATGTTTGGTTATTCATATTAAGTAGTCAAACTCAGAAATGTATTGTTTACTCATTCTCAATGTTTTTGTATGATGATGAATTTTAAGTATTGCTCATTGAGTTCAATATTAATTTGACTATTTCCATTAATGTTTCAATCAAATTAATAAAGAATATGTGTATTATCTAGTATACTTGGGTGAATTTTCATTCACCAAGGCAGTAGCTCACACACTCTACTAAACAATTTTTAGGTAAAAATATGGATATGAAGATAATAACATATTTTAAGAAGAGTCCTTCCACAGAATGATGTTGATAGTTTTTTGAGGTAGAAATAGTCAGTCTCGATCCCTATCTACTCTAGGTTCTTATATAGTAAGAGTTGTAAATGATATTTCGAAATATTATGTATATACTGCCACAATAGATATTTGATTATCAAAACTTGTGTACTTGTAACAAAATTAGTATTAATGTTTTAATGTGTATCTTCAAGATTAAAATTAATTTGGAAGAATCATATTGTATCCATATACAATGCCATTTCATGTGATTAATGTGTCAAATATGAGGATTTTAAATTAGAAAACAAAAATAGGAGTGATGTTTGCCTTTTGTTTAGTCATCAATTTATGTCTTAATCTCATGATCAGTAGTTAATGTGTGATATGAGTGTAATAATTTTGTATCAGATCTTAGGCTATGTCATAAATGATAGTTAAGTTAGATTAGATTCATAAGAATGGAAGTTAGGGGGTTATCTAATTATAGCTCTGGGAAGTTTGATCATTTAGATATCATGGCCTGACATCTGCATATATAGGATTACTAGTATCAAGCAACTATGTCTATACTTCCTTATTTACCCTAAATAGGTATGCAGAGGGAAGATGGGACTGTGAAAAAACCTAGAAGTGTTAGGTTTTCAAGATCAAAAAGCAACAGAAGAACAAGATCATAAAGATAGAATATGATATGATTTTATTTTATATTGTTGATTGGATTTGAAATATATAGAAACACTACTACTATGTGAATCCTAGATGTTCAATTTTTAGAAGTATATGGTTCAGTTAAGATTGGTGTACATTTAGAATTTACATCGAACATTGTTTGTTATTTTCTCAGAAAGTATGTCTGAAGTTATTATTATATGAGTTATCCTAAGTGAATATAGTTTTCATATGTTTAATGTTTGTCACATATATGATTTATTTAACCCCAGTTATCTCTTGGCTTTTGGAGTGAAGGTTTTGCTTTGCCCGACTGGCAAGATGTATTATTGGGATCCATGAATCCTACAATTTTGAATAAGAACAAGATATAATATTATAATATCAAGATATATGACAACATGAGGATACTAATATACTATGGAACAAGCAAGAGACAACAAGATCTATATGTGAGATGGAATTCTAAATTTACATACATATATAGATCAAGTTGAATTGACTAATAATGAATTGGTGTACAAAAAGGGAATGATGATAAGAAATACATTGATGTTATATGGATGAGAAACTCATATTTAAATCATAATAAAGAAAATGAGGAGAAAGAAAATGTTAAATAATTATTTTCTTTGATAAGAAATTATTAGACCCGGAAAAGATAAGAACACTATGGTTTCTAAGAGAAAAGTATTGAGAGATTCCTTGAAGAATACAATTCTATATGCAAAATATCTCATTCTAATCTATATCTCTTTCAAATGAATGTAAAATGAGAAGGAGTACTCTCTGAAAATGAAATCATATGAAAGTAAGAGGAAGATTCATAAATTGTTTGGAGATGGGAAAATGATAAAATGAAGAAAAATAATAAATTATTTGAGAACAACAAAATTACGAATACTTATTTATTGAATACACACTAGTGTAAGAAATGAGTATATAAATTTGTTGTGGAACATAGCCTAAGATATTAAAAAAGAATGTCGAGAAAATGATTTATGTATACTTTTGAGATGCTTGCATTATTTTTTATATGACTATATTCTCGTATTAGGGATCTTAGTAAAGAATTAGAGAACTCTAAAGATTTCCACAATAAGGACTTGATATTCTAAGTAGTAACACAATAAAGAAAAATTACTATGTTAAAGATCAAACATCATGAAAAGCATCTCACTTATGACAGTGATGAAACATCACAAGTTATAATACTCTAGTGGAACAAATAGAAAGAGTCAAGTACAAGGAAAATAAAATGAGAGTATAAGTGAAAAGTATGATGCATATGGATCTTAACAGAGGAATGAACTTCCTATTTTGGAAATAAAATAATCTAAAGAGGATATTTTAGGTGAATGATATATGTAAGGATGGTTTGAGATTTGGCAACCCAATATAGGTAGATAGAGAATTGATCTTGGATGCCAACAATGTTATATGAGAAAATTGAAAAATAAATACGAGGAAGGTAAATTAACTATTAATATGTAATTTAACGCACGAGAGATGAAACTTAGGCATGTAACTTAAGAATATGAGGAGTATTAAGAAAAATGAATGATAGATAAACTTAAAATATAAGAGATTCAAATTAACTAAAATTCAAAAATGACTAGAAGTGCATGCTATGTTTCAATTATGTAAACACTCATAGTCAAGCAACTCTTCATAATGTGGCTGAAGTAATATAGATAAATAAGAAGTGAAAATTAATGATGTATTAGAAACAAATCAATAAAATAAATTATTTCTAGTGATGGCCATATTTGTTTTCTAAAAATAACTTTTGAAAGGTGCTCCAAAGAAAGGTAAAATTTATGTTATATGGTTTTAATTGTGCATTAATGTATGCTGATTAAGTGGAAGGGATAGTTTATTATGATTGTGTTACTCAAGCATCATGATTTCATCATTGTAGTAGAATTGTGGTTATTTTAATCTTGTGGGTTATGGGGATTTCAAGATTGAAATGCAACAATAATAAAGTAGATTCTTTAGTATTTTTAGTTATGCTACATAAATATAATAGAGAAATAATTGTATAAGTTGATATAGCAGAAAACAAGGTAAAACAAAGGATAAAACTCAATAGCATGTACCATACTGAAAGAAAGGAAATGATTAACAATTGATAATGAAACATATGTTTTCTTGTGACATTGAAATTATATAATTACTAGGTGATTAAAGAATTCAGTTTAGAACTCATCGTTCAAATAAGAGATACAAGAATAATTCATGCACTAGAATTTCAAATTTTGAAAGAAATTTAAATGCACCTTTTTCATTATATATGTAAGTTTTGAGGATGAAACTTGTTATGCAAGAGACATTGTAACGACCATACCCCTACTTCGTAGGTAATTGAAGGTTATAAGACCCTAAGTTCAATCTTTAGTTGTCTAATTTGAATTTAATATCTAATCTAGACCTATTGTTATATTTCATCCTTCTCTTGGATTTTTAGACAAAATACTCAAAAGGAGGGGTGATTTGTCAAGTCCTAAACCCTTATAAACCTTTAGTCTGTATTTTTCTTCTCAATAGTTTGCTTTTGTCAAATTCGTATAAAACCCACACACACACACACACACACACACACACATATATATATATATATATATATATATATATATATTTATATTAATTGATTAACATGTTATATATCAATTATTCTTGAATATATAGGATTTGGGCGGACGAAGCCTAGAATGTCTTGAATTTTTGCTAAAATAGGGTTAAAATGATTGAAATATGATAAATACATTTACTAAATTAATTTTCACTGGTTTTAAGTGATATTAGGTTGATAGTGTCATGTATAATGAAATTGGAATCTATAAAATTTTAAGAATACTGATATAGAGTTCCTATGCTCAAGATATGCCAAATAATTATTCTGAAAAGCAAAATATAAAGGAAAAAATCATTTATAGACCTATTTGCAAAATACTCAAGGACCTCAAATGGCCTTATAAGCCAAATTTTACTTGAAACAACTCAAAACCCACCCTTATTCTATGAAATTTCTTCATTGAAGGTAGAGAGGTGATTTTGAGTGGATTTGGATGGAAAGTTACCTAGGGTGAATCGAGCTCAAGTTCTTTCACAAATTTAAGTTGAATCTAGTATGTTCTTTGCTTCTCTTCTTCTTTCTTCCAAGTTTCTCGATTCTATTGTTGTGGACAACCCCTAATTTATTCATCTCCCCTCTCTTTTCTCATGCTTTTGTCTAGGAAGGATCACATGCTATCAATTTTGTTGTAATTTACAACTTTAGAGAAGTTTGATGGAACTTTATAGAATTATGTAACTCATCTTCTTGTAATAGGGGAGGAGGTATTCCACCTTCTTATTACATCAAGGGTGAGTGATTTTATATCCATTTATATATTTAAGTATGCAATAACTCAATATGAGCTATTTATGTTGCATTAGTCATGTTTTAGAGATTTTAGTTGATTTTGAGGTAAAATCGTAATTTCTTATGAAATTCAAGATTCATATTATTTCATATATACCTACTAATATGAAGCTTGTGTGAAGATAACTTTTGTGTTATGGAGTCATTTTTTAAGAAATATCATGTTTTTTTGTTAGCATTTGCCCTAATTTAGGGGGTTTGGCTATTTAGGGTGGAAGTAGCTCAAAAATATACACTGGTCAAAATTACTTATATGATAGGAAAAGATTATTATTTATTCTAAACGATACCTAAAAATATGAAATCACAATATTTATTAAAAAAATTGTGGGATGTTTTAATGAAGGTTTTGGTGGAACGGACTCAAAGTGAGTGGAAGTTATCCTTTAGCCAAGGCTTTCATATATTTATAATTCAAAACATGAAGGACGTGATTGAATCTTCTTCTAGTTTATTTGTTTTTGGTTCAGTGAGCCCCAATTGGATTTTTAAGGCATATATGAACTAAATAGTTAGAAAAAATTATTGTAAGTATAATTTGTGCATCTGGTTTGTATGAGATTCAAATAGAGCATCTTATAAAGACACTGATGTATCTGGGTTTGCCTTAAATAATCATTAGTGAAATGCATGTTAGAGTGTGCTATTAGATAGCTTGATTTGTTGCATTTATGAATATGGAATGATATAATGCATATTCCTTCCAATGATATTTATTTGGTGTTCTATTTAGCTAGTTCAAGCTATTTATAGTTTACATACCAATAGTTTGGCACAATTCAATCTGATCAAATGACAAATACTTAATATGAAATTTGAAGAGTTTCATTGTGGAACAAATGATTTCAATATATTCAGATATGTTTATATTATTAAGTTGAAGGGAAATACAAGGTTGAGAGTATGTAGTTCAATTGTATTCTTTTTTAAAATACCAACAATACATAGAATTGTTTAGTATTGTTTTTAGTTGCAATATATATTGCACAATACAAAAACAAAAAAGAATGATTTAATTATAGGCTAAAGCTAAGAAATATATAGTATATTATCAATTAATGTAACTAAATAATTAGTTATACCATAGATGACATGAACACCGTAGACCCCTCACGGAGGTCTGCACCACAATGGAGGAAACAACTTACCCACTAACAATGTTTAGGAGAGAAAGTCAATGTTTGTTGATAGGGAAAAAGGAGTTAAGCCCAGTGTGGATGACCTCTTGAATAATGACAGGGGTGTCCTATATTAACGAGATATTCATGTGACATCCAATGGTACTCAATATTAATCTGAGATCCTGGTGGTGCCTATTTAAATTACTACTCAGTGAGTCTGCCGTTGTAGAACCACTGATGTATGCAATTTTATCCAAGGTGTTTTGACTCTCCACCTGAGACCAAATTTTAGAGTATGAGTTCAATTTATCCTACCACTTGATATAGATTTCAAGGACAGATGTGGTGATCCCCATTGCAAACCGAGGAGCTAGTAGCAGACTCAGAGACTTGTGTCTACTCTATATCTTATAGGATGAGATCGTATCTTGTTGTGAATCTTTCACATGTTGTGGTATACTTCATATGAGTCTAGGGCATTAATAAGACAAGTTATAGATAAATAAGTCTGGCTCTAGCATTTGTGTTTGATTATTCATATTAAGTAGTTAGATTTGGAAATGTATTTTTTACTTTTTCTCAGTGTTTTTGAATTATGATGATGTACAATACATCTCATTTAGTTTAGTGTTTAATAGGTTGATTTTTTCCATTTATGTTGCAATCCACTTAACAAAGAAAAAATGTAATATCTTGTCTTCTTGTGTGAATTTCCATTCACTGAGCCAGTATCTCACACACTCTGCTAAACAAATTTTTAGGTAACACTATGGATATGAAGATAGCAATAGATTTTCATAAAAGTCCTACCAGATAGGATGTTAGTAGTGTTTTGAGTTGGAATTAATTAGTCTCGTCCCTACTACTCTAGTTCCTTTTATAGAAAGAGTTTTAAATGATATTTTTAGTTATCAAGACTTGTGTACTTGTAAATAATAAGAATTGGTATGGATTTTTTAATGTGTCTTTAATATTGAAATTAGTTTAGAGGAATCAGGTTGTATCCCTATGCAATATCATTGCATGTGATTGAATATGTCAAATGTAAGACTTTTCAATCAAAAACAAACTTAAAAGTGATGTTTGGCTTTTGTTTAGTCATTAATTTATGACATGATCTCATGATTAGCAGTTAACATGAGATGCAGGTGTAGCACATACATTTAACAATTAAATTATCCAACCAAACAACAAAAAACAATGTAGTGTATGAACCCTAGCCTATTAGTTGACCATGGGTGATATTGTGGTGTATAAGGGAACTAGTCCCTATCACTTCCCATCCAACCTTGTGAGAATCTATTAAATAAGGTATAATTAGACATTATCATAGATTATCCAAGTCTAGGTTTCTATGTATGGTTCTCCTAATACCCATAGGGGCGAGGAGTAGTGTGGGTGTAGGATAATGGTATTTCACCTCCCATCACCCCCATCCAACTACTTAATACCTTTTTCTAAGTGTATATAGATGAACATACCTAGTTACTTATATCTCTGACCTACGGCTAGTGGAATGGAGGGATAAAGGGGAAGGGGAAAAACTATATAAGGTTCCTCTAGGGAAGGGGAGAAACTATTAAGGTTCCTCTATGGAACTTAGGATTTTTCCCACCAAAAGATCAAAAGAACCCTTTTCTCTATGCCATAGGTGATTGAATAGATCAAACAACCATAGGAAGAGGTATGGATGAGAGCAAGCATAATATAGCAATAGACATTGAAATTTGAGTAGAATCTGTAAATGTTTCTAAAATGGTATTATAGTTACATATTTTCCCCCAAACATCACGTAAGGGGGGCCTAGATACTCATGATAAAAGAAATAATAAAGAATAAGGAGAACACGGTAGAAACTTCAAGAACATGGGTGGATAAGCTCCAATCTTCAACTCTAGTAGCTCCAAGCATGTCCTCCTCATCCGAGTGGATTGAATGGCATAAAAAGTGGAAGTTGAATGCTTAAAATCTTAGAAAACTAAGGTTTTGGGAAATTGGAAGGAAATGGAGTAGAGGTAGGTAGGAGTTGGTGGAAACTATGATTCCTCTACCTCCTATCCAACACTAGTGTATGTATAGTGGCCTCAAGGGTCTAGGGTTAAGTGGGGCTAAAGTTGTAAGAGTGTAGGGGGAAGCATTAGGGTTAGGTGGGAAGTACAACCATGGTGTTCACTACAGTCATGGTGGGTAGGTCTAAGAACTATTTTGTGGCGGAGAATGTTCATGGTGGAATTTGATTTAGGATTAGATAAAAGTAGGAGTGTTGTGGCCTAGGAACGACCATATTGAGAGGTTATTTTGATGGTTGTGTTGGGCAGCATGACCATTCCGAACTTTAAACACCACAATTGTTTTGATTACCATGGTACTGGTGGGCCACATGTCCAGGTCATTGAAGAACTGATCACTTTCTATTACTCTAGTAGAACACCCATGGATGGATGCCACAACTATTTTGGGGTCTTTGAGACACACTTGATTCTTATATTTGTCCATCTATGGTGTTGTTTGCTTCAACTTGATCCTCATAGCTTTTGAGATCACTTTGGTCTCCTCCATGGATGGAGTCCAAAGACCATCCTCCTTCTTTCCCTTATATCATTTACTTTCGAAGTGTCTAAACATACAAGAGCATCCATAAGTGCATTTTTCATAAAGTGATAATAATTGAGAATTATCATGTTTTCTAAACATATTGATGTGAATAAGGAGGAAAATAATACCATATGCAGACCCAAACTAGGGATCCATCACCATCCCAGGCTTAGAAACATACTAATCCTCAAGTATCCTCCAACTAAATATCTCTTCAATTCAATCCATTAAGAAATGATAAATGCACTCACCTAGATGGGTGTTTGACTAGACAATTTCAACCTTAAAAATATACATGCAATTCATCCCTTTCTAATTTTCATCATAATTTGAATCACAAATAATGCACAAAACACATAAACTTTCCATATAGGGTGCCACAACTCGTGCAAGTGAAACGGCAATAACAAGGGTCTGAGTAAAATATTTTCATTATAGATTTTGTTTAAGATGTTTAAGAGTGTGGTTTTCATTTGCATGGTTTCTACCATGAAGTTCAATCCACAGTTAATGACCCACTTGGCGATGTTTAGGAATGGAGGGTTATGGTTGATTTTTCCCATACCACTGGAAAGAAAGGGTTGAGGAAGGAAGTTGGAAGTCTATTTCATAGGATAACCCATCTTTTCTTTTCCTAAATACTAATATAGGAGTATCTTTTTATTTTTAGTTTTACATTATATTTCTTTTTTTGTCCTTTTGTAGCTAATACACGTGGTGGTGTAAGGGATATGGGATATTGGCCACCCCAAGATTTTTTAGGGTGGCCAAGGTTGAATATGTGCTCTTTGTCATCTTTTGATGAGGTAGTAGATAAGAAATTGTGGAAGAATAGTGGATCAAAGAGGGGATAAATGGTGCAAAGATAGTGGATCAAAGAGGGTACAAAAAATTTGGATTTTCTTGTAAGGGTTCTTTCATGCAAACTAGTCCCACAATATTCACAACTAAAGACAAATCATAATTAATTGAGCAATTATATCGACCACATCGTTTTTCACAATTCAAGATAAAAATCATAAAAATCTACACCTTTCTATAATTTTCTCTTGCTATGTAATCAAATAAAAAGAAGTGAAAAACATGTATAAATTCAACATGCAACTTCATTAGTCAAACTATTGTACAAATATGGGGTGGTGACTTACATTCATCAAAGATCAATCATTTAAATTCCAATTCAAAAAGGTAGCAATTAAGCTAGAAGACCTTATTGGACAAGATGTATTCAATTTGAGATAATTTAGAGAAATGGTGCCAAATGCCCTTATTCAACATCAAGTCCCAAGATATGAAGTGGGAAATGACATGAAAGTCAGTTCTAACTAACAACAAACAAGAAATTAGTAAAATCTACATGCAATGCAATACAGATGGGTGGCATAGCAAGAAAGATTGAAATTATTGAAAAAATATGCAAAAATGCAAGGAAATGAACTATATGGCATGAACGTATGCAAGATGTAAAATGAAAATATGAACTAGACAAGTGCAAGTTTTAGTCAAGTAGTTAATCATCTTATTCAAAATTTAGAACAAGGCAACAAAACAAAACAAGGGCCTATAGTCCTACCACCCCAAGCTTTTAAATTATTATGTTCTCAACATGAAATAGAGGCTTCAGATGATAGGGTAATGATTATGGAGCTATGGTGGATTGGAATCAAGAGGGAAGATCTGATTGTCACTCTAGTGGGGTGGCCTAGGTCCATCACATGTTTTCTAAAGAACAACCATTTTAGTCGGATGGCATCACGACTGTGGCGGTGAATTTCTTGTAGCTTTTTAGTTTAGTCCAACTTTTCTCTTCTCAAATTTGACCTTCACATGGATTGACCATTCCGTGCATCATTATTCCATCTAGGCTCCTATTCCAAGATGAACCAAATACATCAAAACTGTCAAGTGTATTGTGTGTGTGTTTCTTGGAAAGTATAAAAACAAAACTATAAAAAAGGGATTCAAATGAAACAAAATATCTCAAACCAAAGTGGGTCGCCTCCCACTAGCGCTAAGTTTAATGCCTTCATCTATGCAAGGTGTTATTCTTCTCAATAATCCATTGGAAAAAGCCAATGTCGCATAGTTGTAAGCTTCTCATTGGAATTCAACAATTGCTCCTCAATCCATTGGTCATGGGGGTCTTTAGAGCTTTCCTGTTCAAACTTGTCTTTTCTTTTCTCCTCTTGGGTTGATGATGTCTAAATATTTTGAGGGTCAACCTCAAATTCATGAAGGTGACTGTCTTGTGCCATTACACACATGGATGTTGGCATTAATTTTAGCAAAGAAGGGCCTTCCCAAGATGATGGAAATCATTTTGTACTTTAGCTTTATATCTATAACAATGAAGTCCATAGAGAACATTGCCTTCCTTTCCTTGTAAAGCATCACAATTATATCATCCACCATATCCCTTGGGACTTTGATAGGATGATCATACAAATATAGAGTAAAATTTTACATCTTCTATTCACCCAACCCAGTTCAAGATACACACTATAGGGCGTGAGGCTCACACTAGAACCCAAATCAATCAAAGAATTCTCAATAAGATGGCCACCAATGTAGTGTGGGATTGGAGGGGCACTGGGGTACTTTTTCTTAAAGGGAGGGCACAATGTAAGAGAGAGATCACTTGCTTAGAGAGCTTCACTTTTTTGGGCACTATTCCCATTTTGTTATTTTAAAAATGCAAGCATCCTTTAACAACTTGGCTTATGTAAAACATTTCTTGATTGCATCAAGTAATGAAATGTTCATCTTGGCTTGTAAAGATTTCAAGGATATCAAAATTGTATTCATGCCTTGTATTATAGAAAGGCTCATCCAAGGCATCAAGAAATGGAAGTTCAAATCTAATTTCTTTGCTTGCAACACTAGGAAGATCTTGAATTATCATAGAAGGGACTCCTAGAGTTATGGGTGAAACTCTTGCAATTTTGGGTAGAATTCATAGAAGCACAAGTAGAACAGAGGGAACAAAATGACTCTAAAATGGATTAGTTGGTGGAACACTTGGAATCACCAAATCAACATAAGGCATCACAACATATTCTTTTCCCATCATGGTATCACTTTCAACTATCATAGTTTTATCACAAAACTTGTGTGACATTACATTATCAAAATAACCTTGGTTAACATGATCTTCACCCCTTTTACTTTTGGTCTACTCAAGAACTTTGCCACTCAAGACAGTCATTAGGTTCACTTTCCAGGGGGAGGGTGTCGATCTTGCGATGTTTATGGTGGTGGTGGTGATGGTTGATGGTGTTGTTGATGATGGGGTGGATATTGGAGGATGTAGGGATGTTGTGTTAGTTGTTGGGGAGGAGGATGGAATTGGTATTTAAATTATGGTTGTGGTGACGGAGTAGCATATGGGTTAGGGGGTATATTGTTGGACATGTTGTACTTGCATAGGTGGTGAACTCTAGGAGGTTTAAGCTGGTAAAATTTTTCTATTTAAATTGTTTGGATTCACCATGGTTTGGTAAGGAAGTCTCCCCTCCTCACAATGAGAAATATTCAAAGCTAGATGATATAACCTTTATCTAAGCCTATATAATTTGTCCAACAGTGGACACATCTTTCGTGACTTCATCTAGGGTCCTTAATATTCCAATTAAGCACTCCATTTTCAAATCATGACATATACCTTTGGCCTTGGTTTTTCCTTGGTTTCTCTTGTACATCATCACCTTGTTACTTCCATGTGAAGTTAGGATGCTTTTACACTTGGGAGTGTAATATTGGGACATGGTATCTTGGTTGATGCATTCTCAAAATATTACATAGCTTTTACATGTACCTCAAGGGACTCAATGGATAACACATAATGGTTAGAGATATATCCTACTTGACTCTTAATTAGATTAAGCATGTCACCAAGAATCTTCTTTTGTAGGTTGGAATCATTCCATAAAGAAGTTGGTGGAGTACATGGGGCATCCCAATATTTCTATCATAGTCATTAGATGCACTTGATGATACATGCCTTGAATTTTTAGCCAAGTGCTCAAACAAAGTCCATTAATTTTTGTATGTCTTGGCCATGAATGTACCACCAAAAAAGGAATCTACCACCACTTGGCCTAATTGAGACACTTTAAAATAGAAAGATTGTGCAAGTTTCCACAAGGTTACGTCATGGTGTGGGCAGTCTCTTAATAACTTTTAGAATTTTTCCCAACTTTTATGGGACTGTGTGTGTCCCAATTGACTAAAGGAGGTAATGCTTCTTATCATTTGTGTGAGTTTGGCTATTGGATAGAATTTCTTGAGGAACTCATTCTTCATAGCCTCACATGTCAATACTTCAATTTTAGTAGAATTTCACTCCTTCTTTTATCTTTCAAGGAGAAAGGAAAGAGGGTGAGGTGGATAGAGTTATTCATGTCATCTGGTGCATGAAACGTGGAGCAAGTCTCTAAAAATGTATCAATGTGCTTGTAGGGGTTTACATTCTCTAACCCATAGAAAGTAAGAAGTCCCACTATATGTGGTGGAATGAAAACACTTGTCTTGGAATCTACTCCACTCTTGTTATAATTGGTGGTGTAGTTGCCTATAAGAGCCCCCATAGCATTATTTGAACACCCCCAAGAAGCCTATAGGAAGTAAGGTGGATACTCTACACGTTCACAAGATCCACCTATCCTCCTTTGGCTTGGGAGAGGCTCCACGTAAAGCCTAACATGGGGTAAGCCTTTTGCCTCTATAAATATAGCCCCCTGATGACCATTTGAGAGGATCCCAACCCAAGGATGTCACGTTGAGAGGTTGATCCCATTGAGAGATTCTAGAGAGTATGGCACCTTGTGAGAGCCTATCTATATACTTTAAATCCATTTAAAAGATTAGTTAGTAGGGCCCCAGACTGTCATCTTGAGTTATTGAGTCTTATTCGGAGAAGTTAGCACTAATAACCAAAAGGGACACATTTCTTCATCAATATGAAAACAAGATGCCCTCTCCAAAAATCTAGATCAACCATTTCCAATCACTAGAATCAAGTGAGAAAATAGAAAAAATATCCACCTCCACATTCTATAGAGTTCAATCAAGGTAGCTTGGGTCTAACAAGAATGTAGATCTTTCTCCACCCCTTTCTGAGATTAACTGATTACAAATCAAGTCATCACCAGTAATAATAATGGAATAACCATAAACAACAGAATTAACAAAAATCACTAAGAATTAAAACCATTTTTCACATAGATCCTTTTCCAGGAATTTCTTATAAAAAAAAACCAAAACTTTATATACATGTGGTTCATATCGTACATACATTGTACCATCTCATCTCCAGGATAATAGATACCAATTGCTTTACCTTAACATATACAATAGCAGCATAAAACCTCGAGGTAAGCAAACCAAAATCTCAAGCCATTCATAAAAACCACTAAGACTATCTCCCAAGGACCTGAGAGTACAGAGATGACACATATGACTTCTATCTACAAGACACGACAGACAGTGTACTCAACCTGAGCAACTACTATTGTCCCTACTGATGCGGTCCTTCCTCTATAGTCTGATTCCTATGCCCTCATCTGCGTCCACCTAAAAATTACGGATCCCACGGGGTGAGACTATTGTCCCAGTGAGAGATATAACTCTCTGCCAACAATATTATTATCATAGGAAATAGTATAAAACTAAGCAGAGGATATTTCATACTACTAGAAGGTATATTTATTGATAACAGAATTTAGTCATCTATTTGCTTTAAAAGGAATATGAAGAACATGTATAACATTTATCTACTAAGATGTATAAAAGTAATGAAGCATCAACCAATGTTTTCCGTAATCAATCCATAAGCAAATACACTACACGGCAGATTACATGTTCACATTCACATGCCCAGAGGAGATGAGGTATACTGCTCATACTCCAATCGACCACTAGTAAGTATAAATTGGTACCATACAAGGTCAGTGGCACGGCCGGCTGTCAAGACTTCACCTGTCTCGCTCAGTACGAGACCACTTAGACTTAGCAGGACAACTCGTATCAGGTGCAATTAGCTATGTCGGGGTATAGCGGCATCTTCCTATAGAGTTACAGTCGTAGCATGTACTCTCTTCGGGAGAACACCACTAAGCTTTCCCAGATTATCTGTCATCAGGAAGACCACTGAGCAATCCTGGTTTAGTTTAATCAGGGAGTCCACTAAGCAACCTGGTGTATTTGGGGAGTCCACTGAGCCCCTCATTTAGTTTGGGGAGTCCACTGAGCACCCCGATATAATGATTTACATATTCAAAAATATGCATACCGAGTAAAACTCATTTCACCATTTAGAAAATTCTAACACTGAATGGATATATGGTCTGGGAAACTACATTATAATATTTAACTTGCTTAGTTAAGTGCATTTCAGTATCTTTTAGCATCAATCAAGTTATAAACAAAAATTATTTCAGATGCTACAAAGAAATGCATAAATGTATTTATCAAGTACTTTCATGTTCTTTGAAACACATAGATCACTTATAATTTCATTCTCTTATCATCATCATGCTTGGGTATTCAAACCCTTAGTTCATCACTGAGTCTTGTCACCACTTAGCAAGAAACAATTACCTCTAGGTCATCAAACCAGGGTATTTATTCACACAGTTCACATATCTCATTGAATATGTATCATATAACATCATAGCTCTTACTTAGCTATACTCATTACTTTATGATACTTGCATGGTTAGTATATCGTGCTATTCACAATATCACATACAAGTCATATCCATGTAATATAAAAGAAACATATTTTTTCCATGAATTAGAATTAGGTTTCCCTTTAACAACTGATTAGGGTAGCAAACCATCTCATCACCTACTCTTAGGTTTATGATTTACATTTACTATTCAATTAGGGTTTCATGATCTCATCATAAAAGACTAAACCCCAAATCATACTCCATTCATGATGGGAGTATTAACATATGTTCATTACATAATTAACTTTCCAATCTTAGTTTCTATCTCATCCTCACTAGGGTGTTCATTACTTAATTCACCTCTTAAGGTCTATTAGCTCATCATTATTAAATTTAATTAAACTCATTGTATCTCAATGTTGCATTAATCATACAACATACATCACTTAGACAAATCTATTGGAATAAAACATACCTATCATATCGGGCATCATGGTGTATAATGTTATCTTATCGTTCTTTAAGATGCACATGTCATCATATCATGTATCCATATTAGTCATGTGGTAAAACCACATCATCATATCGGGTTTAGGTTATATCCCCTAACACCATATCGTGTAGCCATGTAGGATTAGCTATCACTTAGCTTTTATCATCTTAAGCCAACCTTATATAGTGTATGGGTTACACTCTTGACCTTATAAAGGGTATAGAGATATATTGGGTTCTCATATCGTACACAAGAGTGCACCATATCGGGTATAGGATGTTACAATCTCAAATTTGGATATTTTTTCATAATTGAATTATAAAGATGTTGTGAATATGGACTTAATTGAAAAGGTTGTATGCTTTGCTTCAAAACATGGATTTCTTTGCAAATATCCCTTTGGATAGGAATTTCATGATTCCTATTATTAGATTAATCCATTAATGGATATAAAAGGTAAGAAAAGAAGAAAAGTCCAAATAAAAGGAAAAGATACAAGATAATGGATATTAAACAAAGTAATTATGAGAAATACATAGAAAACTCTAGAAAGTGGAGTTAATGGCCATAATTAAATAAATTTTGTTTCTATGTGATTTCTAATAAAATAAATATGAAAAGAGGAACAAGGAAATGAAAGATAAAGAGAAATCCTTGAAAAGAAATATCTTAATAAAGAAATAAGTAAGATAATGAAAATGAATAATGTGATGCATCTAGAAGGATAATAAGAATCCTTCAAAAAGGATTTCAAAATCTTAGGATTTCTTGTGGGTCCAAGATTTCAAAAGAGAGAGATAAATCAAAAGAAAAACAAGAAATAAACAATTAACCAAGAATATTTGAAATAAAGGAGATAATGCAAGAAATAAGGAGAGAAGAGAGGGTTTGGTCATAATGGGTGATATTTCGAACCCCGCTTGCTTTCTTGTATTACAAGGAATAAAAATAATGGGAAATAAGAAAATAAGAAAGAGAAAAGATGTGATAAATAAGCCTAATTGAGTAATATCTTGCGCCTAAAGACAAGGCACGTTTTCTTTTATATAATGATCCCAAATTTGGCAGAGAGGCACATTAAGTCATTATTAAGTTTCCCTCAAAATTTGAGATTCATTGGAGACTCGATTTGGGAGTTATGGCTTTTACAAATTCCCTAAAGTGTTGTGATTGTAATAAATGTCACACATTTATCGATTTAAAAGAAAATAGCTTGGGACAACGCCAGCCATCGGATCAAGATCTGATGCCAGATGTGTGTCTCCTTCCTCGAGTCCGAGAAGGAAAGCGTCGCGAGAATAGAGGGACTTTTCCCTCGATTTTTCCTCGTAAATCTGACCATGTACAAGGATGGAAAGGGGATAGGTGGCTCTAGGAGAAGATTCTGACCCAACCTATCCTAGGTTTTAGGTAGTTTAAAGGATGCTGGAAGGAACGTCCAATTAGGCCAAAAGTAAGGGTGGCAGTGAATTGGGAAAACCCTAGAAGAGCCCTAAATCCTATAAATAGGACCCCCCTCAACTTGGGCAGACCCTCACGAGCTCGACCGGCTCCTTCCCTAGTCCCCTCGTGCCCCGAGTTGATGAGATCGAGAAGCTCCGGTGAGCTCCAGGTCCGGCGTCGCCACGGGAGTCGTTCACTGAGTCGGGTAGGCACAAGCATCAGTAGCCGTCCGATCATGATCCACAAAGGAGATCAACGGCCCTGGTTATCCGTGGCTTCAACAATCAGTTAGTGGGCGCATGTAGCGCAAGCCACATGATCCCGCTCGGTCAATGACGACTGAAGATCCAATGGCGTTGGTTTTTTCAAATTTAGCAAGGTTAGTCGCCTCTCTGACCTATATTCAAGAAAAAGGTTGGATCTTGCATAAATCATTAAAAATAGATCCTTTGGCTGAAAAATACAAATAAGTAGTGCTTTTTTATCAGAAAAATGCAAGGAATGTGATAAAAATATAATTGAAGCTTAATTCTACTTACAATTAAAAACGTATGTGAAGATGCTATCTTAAATGGTTTAATTAATGGAAAACCCTAATTCTTGATGATTAAGGGTTATATGGAAGTTTAAAGTTGATGGTAACATCTTGTTAATAAGAAGGACAAATTAGATCCAAAAGGGTGATCTTTATGCTTCATTGGTTTAATTTAGGGTCCCATGTACGTAAATGAGCTTTAATGGGCCTTGAAACCCTAATGTTAGTAATTATAATCCTTAATGCCTTTAGTTGGTCAAATTCATTTATAAAGCTGAGATTTGATGGTTCTAAGATATTTTGAGTATAAAAGTTCCTAATTGTGGATAAATACCCTTAATTTAGTAATTAGGGTTTTTTTAGTGGATTAATGTGGAATTAGTAATAAAGAGAGTTCATATGTGAATTAGACCATAATAAATTATGAGTTGTTAATTCGGAAGAAACCAAAGATGATAATTAGCCTTAATGATATGGATATGACTTAAAAAGATAAAGATAGTAGTTTTAGTGTAAAAGAGGCATCACAGACTTAATTGACTTGTAAGTAGGCTTATGATGTTGAAAATTGGGGTTTGTGAACTAAGAGAGTGATAAACGAGATAAAAGCATTATGGAGGCTAAAACCCTAATGAAACCCTCAAGGTGGCCTAGAAAGCCTAAGATGGAATCCAAGTCTATCTTAAGAATGTTTTGGATAAACTATAACACTTGGATGTATTGCATTGATTTCAGGATGTTGTTGATTGCTTGTTTGATTGTTCTTTATCATTATTGCTTGGACATCAAGTTGCTCTGGATCAGGTATGTGGTTAAATAAGGTTAATAGCATTAGCTTCCCAAAGGTTTTCTGGATGATTAATGCATTGAATGCAACCTATCAGTTTGGATGTTTATACTTGCAAATCATAAAGTCACTATGATTATCACAATAATAATATAAGTGTGTATTCTCGCACCTACATGCCACCCTGATGGATGATGCCAAAAGGTCAAGCCCTGGAGGGAAGACCCATGGGCACCATGAGTGGTGACCCCAGACACCAAGCTCGGGATTGAGAAGGTGGTCTTTATTGCATGACTAATGGTCACCATGAGAGGTGACCCCAGGCACCAAGCTCGGGATTGAGAAGGTGGCCTTAAGTCATTGGTAAAAGAGAAACCCTAAGGAGGGTATGCCAGGGTTAGGGCAAAAGCGGTGGAGAATGTCACATTGAAAGCATAAATTGGCTTATTAATTAACTTGATTGTGATATTTAGATTGTTAGCCATATGTGTGAAATTTTGGTTGTCCCCACATACCGGCATATTCCTATATGTTGACCGACATTTTTTTTGTCGGTGTTTTAGGTACAAAGTTGAAAAGGACAAATAGTAAAGTGACACATTGTGAAAATAGGAAATAAAGTGCGAGGAGGATTAGATAGAATAGATTCAAACTGTGGATAGAAGTAGATATCCAAAGTTTTTTAAAAGGTATGTAAAGTTTTATTTTATACCAACTTTCAATATAGTTTGGTATAATTTTATAATTATTACTGATTATTTGTCGAACCTTTGATCCTGTTATTTGGTATAACGGCTCTGACCTGTTGGTCGCCCTTAATTTGGGGTTACTAGGAGGCGGGTTCGTTACATTTGGTATCATAGCATTGATTCCTCATTTAGTCTTTAGTAATTAATAAATGTTACAAACTCTGAAGAACCTAAGGGAGTTATTAGAGGATTTTCCAAAAGATAGAGGTGTCTAGAAAAGGATCACGTCTAGGGGCTGGCAATATTTTCCTCCGCACCGCTAGTCAGAATACGAGGACTCCCATATCTATGTGACTTCCTGGCCAATGTCCTAGGATATGACTTGAAATAAGATACCTTTAGGACTCTCTCATCTATTTTCATCCCTTCTCAACCCTAATTTTGTTAGGATTATAAGGTTTAGGGTTTTCTCTCTCTTCCTCACCCTCTTGAGGATAGGGTGTGCATGATAAGGTTAAGAAATCCTCCACCAAAATTAATAAAAAGCATGTAAATAAGATGTCATGGACATAAGCCTAATAGTTTAAGTGTAAACTAAAGAATAGTTACATGCTTAGGTCGTATGACATTGGTTGTCATGCCCTAAGGAGAGACTTGAGGTTAGACCCTCTGGTCAGGAGGATGAGTAGAGAGTTGGTTTTGGAGGCAGATATCTCCATTAAAGGTAGAGACATGGTACATCCTCTGAGGATTATGCTAATCCTAACCCTAAGTGGTGGTTAGACAGAAATGGCATGATGAGTTAGATGTCATGGTCAACCATGTGTGTGGGTGGACATGCTTTTGGTTTGGATACCCATAAAGATATGAGCCATGTGAGGTTGGATGACCTAGTGCCTTTGGCGACCCAACCTTGGAAAGGGTCGTGCATGTTAGAGTGAAGGATAGATCCTTCAATGATGAGGTTAGTGAAGAACCTATAGAAACCCTATGGGCTTATAGGAGCATGGCTTAGTATGCACCCAGAGTACGTCAGTAGTGCAAGTAGTTGATTGAAACCCTGGCCAGGAGAGAATGATGGATAGCTTATGAGATAAGCATAAAGGGCTATGGATAATCTTGAGCAAACATAAGTTTGAACATAGGATTCACCCATGTAGGGGTATGCTTGTGAGCTTGATCCTTCAGGGAGAGAGAACCTCTAGTAGTAAGTCTATTTGTAAGGGTAGCTCTAGAGAGAGAGCAAGACCCTAGCAGGAAGGTTGGAAGCTTAGAATTCAAGATATGAGGAATGGTGGGGAGTTGAGGATGATGTTGTAAAGAATGGGAATAAACCACCCATTACTAAAATATGGTAAACAAAACTCATTTTGGATAGCAGCGAAAGATAAAAAATGTCTGACTATATTCAATTTAAATAAAGTGTACATAGAAATTTTCCCCAATATGGGTGTACATGCTTTATACAAAATGAGGATCTAAGTAGAGGGAAGTCTAGACTACTCCACTTTTGTCTCCAAGCAACATATCCATCAGCTAGTCCATGTCAACGCTAAGATCTTCATGCCTTATCCATCACCTTGCTCAACTCCTGGGTGGTTGGGAAAGCATCCAGCAAAAAGGAAAAGAGAAGAAAAATATATGTTACAAAAACTGTTCTAAGATGGAAAGATAAGAAAATCATGTAAAAGTAGGCTAGGGTTCATCATAAGATGAAGATACAAGAGAATGAGGCTAAATATACAAGAATATTTCAATAGATGCTTGTCATAAACAATATATAACCAAGGATTGCATGTATGATTAATATTTACTATCTTAACTATGTAGGGTTGAGGCACCTACCAGACCTTCAACCAAAAGGGTGAGGGGAGAGTAACACATTCCCAGTCACCTGCACATATTTCATGTGCGGGGGAGAATAACACGTTCCCCATGGGAGAAATAACACATTCCCCAACTATGGGTGGTTGTACATACAAGTACCACTACCCTAGTTAATTAGTCTAATAAAATCAACATGCTAGAAAAAATGGCAAGTAATAGCATCATCCAAATAGAAATGGAAAAGGGGTACTAAGACCCAAGAACAATATTCCAAAATGATTATGAGGCAAGCATAGCAATAGATTCAAGAGAATATAATATAAGGTGCAAATAAGCCTCATTATGGAAAGCATAGGTTAAGGAACAAATAATTCCCAACTGAAGTGTATTAAGTCTATACATAGAACATACCTTATTCTTTAGAGGCATAAAACCACTTTTCATAACCCTAATTTCATCATTATATTCATGTATTAGATCTATGTATATTCATTAAAGGCTTAAAACCTCAAAACCAACGACTTTTCCACAAACGATCGAATTTGACTCTAAAAACCTCACTACTATCTTATTTACGTTCTTATGATCAAAATAACATATATATTTGTATATTTTCGAGTTACTGACTTTTTAGGGTATTTTCCATATTTATTAGTTAATTAAATCAACTCGAAAAATACATATTCTAAAAACTCAAAATCAGACCACAAAAGTATTTTTGTTAGATAGATTATGTTCTCCTGATTTCAAAACATATTTCAGTTTTAAATTTAGATAATCGAGTAAAAAGATATGATTTTTCTATTATAGACTAATCAGAAAAAGACACATCAGCAAATCCATTGTGAGAGAGAGATATGTGTCGGGCCTATTGACATGGCCCAGTCATATGCGGCCATGTCACCTGGCCAAGGGTCTGGTTTGACTTATCCACGACAAAGAAAAAAAAGCGGAAAGACAAACATAACCCTCACGTGAACAAGCACAGAAAGAGGATTCCACGAGGGTAAAACTGAGAAAATGAAGGGGAGTCCTCTCCTTCCCTACTCGCACGCCATTGCTGCGAGCAATGGAGCAGAAAGCTTAACTCAATTTGGGCAAACCGTGATACGGTGTCGAAACTCCGAATCGAAGGTACTGAGATGAAGAACAAAGATATCCGAACTCACACGCAAACTAGATCGAAGAACAACGAAGTCATCTACTCACATTAGGCACCGCAAGCTGAGAAGAAAAATTGGATTGGGCATGGTTGTAGAGGAGATGTGCAAAGAAATTGAGAGAGGAGGAAGACTTAGCAAGGTGTGACGAAGCCATATACAGCAATATATATAGGTGCGGGTGAGTTAAACCGAGAAGACACAGGTGCCCACGAAGCCTTGTTGCCCAAGAATTGGGCGTTTCCCAATTTCTTGACAAAACGGCGCAAGTTTAGGATCATTAGGTGCGGAATCGAGAGAAAAATATGTGAGCGAAGAAATCTTGAAAAAACATGGATTGTGGAGGGAGAAATCTTTATCCAAAAATCACATATAAGAAGCATGTTTCCATAAATAGTGCAAGGTTGAAGATGATGCGTCTGGCGTCCGATCTGGATCCAACGGCGGCACTCATCTCGGACATTCAATTGCATTCCCAAACATAATCGAATAAAGTTCTATTTAAATTATTTAACTTTCTTTCCTTCCTTATCTGAGGGTGCAAAAAACCTCCAAAATTAACCAAAATTGACATCTTTACTGATTTTGATGTCTATAATCCAAATATGAAATTAGTTTTGCCTTTTGAGAATCTTTAATGTGTTAAATAATTCAAAACATATTTTATCTTTCCTCATTTTTTATGACTCTATCATTATCCAAAAATTACAAAACTTCATCCATAACTCATATTAAGTATTTTGAGTACGAATTTTTTGTTATTTACATTTTTTGAAGTTGTTTGTTATTTTAAAAAAATGAATTTAAAGTTTTTCACACTTTCTCTCTCCTAAATTTATCGTCTCATCAAATATTTTTCAAATTGATTCAAAATTCATCCAAAGTTCTATTTTGACATGTAGAACACGAGTTTGGAAATATTATATTTTTTTGAAGAATTTTATTATTTTATTTAATTCATTTAAATTTTATCATTTATTTAACCTTTTAATTTGTTAGAGGCATCTAGAAACCTTATAAAAATAAAAAAACTTGGTCTATCAGCAATAATAAATGTGTGGAACACGATTTTAGCATTAATTAGTTTTTTTTCAACATATATTATATAGTTTTGGTCTTTAAGTCATTTTCTCTCTCCTGCTTAAGATAAAATACTTAACATTGACCAAATTAAATGAAAATTTTCCCAAAGGCTTATTTTTATGTTTACATCACGAATTTAGAATTATTTTTCCAATTTGAGGGCATTAAATATTTTATCTCTCTTTTTTGGCTTATTTCCCATTATCTTGTATTAAAGGCATTATATATTTATTTATTATCCAAATTAGATGATAGTTATCCATTAAGTAACTTTTAAGTCAAAAAAACGAAATTTATATCCAAATTATCTTCTTGGGTTTCTATTTAGGATTTTTGGAACAATATATTCCTCATTATCTTCTTTTATCCATAATATTACATATTATCCCCAATTATTGCATTTATCATCTCCTTTATATATATATATATATATATATATATATATATATATATATATATATATATATATATATTGAAATTTATTTTCTTTTTCATATTCTAAAAAGCACTAGAAAGTTCTAGGACGAATATTTTATTATCTTTATTATTTAAGTGGACATTTTACATATTAAACCCATTTCTAAACTTCCATTGAGGTATTTGTGCATAAAACCCAAATATTGAGAAAAAAGGTTAACAAATGTTCATTAAACCATCATATTCTCCACAAATTAAATAGAAAGGCCAAAGAGGATAGAAATGAAAGGAAAAGATGGAATGAGGGTCAAAAAGGTAAAAAGTCCATAATTCAGTATGTTACAGCACTCCACCCCTTAAAGAGGATTTCATCCCCGAAATCACTAGCAATTAGGGAAGGGTGAGTGTGCAACCTCACATCACTAAAACTTCAAGTTGTTCCTTCAACCATACAACTGCCACCAAAACTTATACTTCAATTACTCCTAAGGGTTCAGAAACTTCAGAAGCAACTCAACATAGGTCAGGTTCTCAACGATAACCTAGGGTTCCACTATTAAGATTATTTTTATGAGATTTAACATTATTTACATTTTTGGATCATTAACATTATATTCATTATGGCATCACATTATCAAAATTTTATTAATTATGTCATGTTATATTCACTTTATTGCCAAAAGGGTTATATTTCATTATTATCCATTAAACTATTTATATGTATTTCTCATTTAACATATTAAGGATTTTATCACAATTAGGGGTCACTCAATTATCTCAACATTCATTATTATATTTGATCATTGTCCTTAATAATTCGGATTTATACTTCATTATCCTCATATTGCCACTTTATTAATTATAACAAATTATTTTACATGAAATAAGACATTCTATTCAATTTGTGGTTAAGCATACAATTATTCCAATTAATGTCACATTTGTTACTTATATTCATATTAAACATGTTCGCATTGTCACATTATCTATATTTCTCACATTAATGTCACATTAATCATTTCTCTTATTTATTTAGTTATTTATATTATTGATTTTGCATGTTTATGTGAATTTAATAACTTCATATTCATATTGAAGCCATTATATGTATTTTAATGATCAATGTGGGACATATTACATATTAATGAATTGATTCACATTAAGTGACTAATCACATGTGTATTAGATAACAAGGTAAATTGCATTATATATTGATGACTTGATTAATATGTGATTAAATGATTATATATATTTATATCATTTATGTGTATCAATGTAGGTTAATTGATTATGGCACTTAACATCATCAATGTATCATGAAAGGCATTAAAGATGTATAGATTAGGGTTAGATTATTGCAACTTAGGGTTTAGGTCAACATAACCATTTATTTCACTTATTCATCCTTAGCATGCATTAATTTCAAATTATAACCTTACTCATCATATCATTAGGGTTTATTGGTTCATGACATTATTAACATCTTACTTATTGACAATTAGCATTGATATTCATATTATGTGCATTGGATATTCATTAGGGTTCAAGCATATGATTTATTCCTTAGATGATAATTATGTGTTCATTAATTTATAAACAAGCACGTTAGGGTTACAACTGTTAACTTGTTTGGTCAAAACTAAGGATCCGAGCATACTAACCTCCTATCTATGGAGTTAGGATTTCTAAAGATAGATCAAGATGTTATAGGGTTCCATCCCCCTAAATAGGATTTCGTCCTCGAAATCTAACTACTCAAACATCATCAACTAACCATACTCCACCCCTTAAAGGGTTTGACCTACTACACTAGGGTTAAAGGATAAGTCTAACTAAACCATTATCAAGATCCATCACACTTCCATTGCGCATTCTGATATCTTTCCAAACACCCAAACTCTAAGGTCTAGGTTCTAGGGATAGAAGGAAACTATCTTGGTATCCATCCTCAAACAAATCATCATACATATGAAACTTAGGGTTCTCAAAGATATCCAACATATATGTCTAAGGTTACTATTGCCTAAAAGTAAACTATTTTGGGCAATTCGTATCAGCGCAGGCCAGGCCGGTATCATATGGGCACATGAGTCCTCGTATACCAAGCTAGTGGTGCGGAGGAAAATTTTGTCAGCCCTCGAAACCCTGATCCTTTGTAGACACATTTGCTTCAACTTCATGCCCTAATAGTTGCCTAAAGGCAAACCTAAACAACATCAAGTTATACATATTTTAATTATGAGCATATTAGAGTTTTATTCATCAAGGTTTTAATGTGGAACTATTGAGTTCTAAGTCAACCTATCATCAAGGTTGATCAAATCTAGGGTAACCATGTCACCTATAGGAACTATGCAAATCTAGGGTTCTAACTAGGGAGACAAACTCAAATAGCCAGATTTCCGACTACCATTGGCTCTGATACCATGTTGTAAAGAAGTGAAATCAATCAACCTCTCTACTAATAACAATGGTAAACAAAATCCAATTGGGAAGCAGCGGAATAAATTTTGACTATATTCAATTTAAATAAAGTGTACATAGAAATATTCCCCAATATGGGTGTACATGCTTCATACAAAATGAGGATCTAAGTAGAGGGAAATTTAGACTACTCCACTTTTGTCTCCAAGCAACATATCCATCAGCTAGTCCATGTCAACGCTGAGATCTTCATGCCTTATCCATCACCTTGCTCAACTCCTGGGTGGTTGGGAAAGCACCCAGCAAAAAGGAAAAGGGAAGAAAAGTATGTGTTCCAAAAACTGTTCTAAGATGGCAAGATAAGAAAAGCATGTAAAAGTAGGCTAGGGTTCATCATAAGATGAAGATACAAGAGAATGAGGCTAAATATACAAGAATATTTCAATAGATGCTTGCCATAAACAATATATAACTAAGGATTGCATGTATGATTAATATTGACTATCTTAACTATGTAGGGTTGAGGCACCTACCAGACCTTCAACCAAAAGGGTGAGGGGAGAGTAACACATTCCCAGTCACCTGCACATATTTCATGTGCGGGGGAGAATAACACATTCCCCAGGGGAGAAATAACACATTCCCCAACTATGGGTGGTTGTACATACAAGTACCACTACCCTAGTTAATTAGTCTAATAAAATCAACATGCTAGAAACAATGGCAAGTAATAGCATCATCCAAATAGAACATGGAAAAGGGGTACCAAGACCCAAGAACAATATTCCAAAATGATTATGAGGCAAGTATAGCAATAGATTCAAGAGAATAGAATATAAGGTGCAAATAAGCCTCATTATGGAAAGCATAGGTTAAGGAACAAATAATTCCCAACTGAAGTGTATTAAGCACATACATAGCACATACCTTATTCTTTAGAGCCATAAAACCACTTTTCATAACCTTTACACGAGATCAGATCCACTTGTCCTAATTTCATCATTATATCCTTGTATTTGATCTATGTATATTCATTAAAGGCTTAAAACCTCAAAACCAACGAATTTTCCACAAACGATCGAATTTGACTCTAAAAACCTCACTATTGTCTTATTTACGTTCTTATGATCAAAATAACTTATATATTTGTATATTTCCAAGTTACTGACTTTTTAGGGTATTTTCCATATTTATTAGTTAATTAAATCAACTCGAAAAATACATATTCAAAAAACTCAAAATTAGACCACAAAAAGTATTTTTGCTAGATAGATTATGTTCTCCTAATTTCAAAACATATTTCAGTTTTAAATTTGGATAATCACGTAAAAGATATGATTTTTCTATTATAGACTAATCAGAAAAAGACACGTCAGCAAATCCATTGTGAGAGAGAGATATGTGTCGGGCCTATTGACATGGCCCAGTCATATGCGGCCATGTCACCTGGCCAAGGGTCTGGTTTGACTTATCCACGAAAAAGAAAAAAATAAGAGCGGAAAGACAAACATAACCCTCACGTGAACAAGCACGGAAAGAGGATTCAATGAGGGTAAAACTGAGAAAATGAAGGGGAGTCCTCTCCTTCCCTACACACATGCCATTGCTGCGAGCAATGGAGCAGAAAGCTTAACTCATTTTGGGCAAACTATGATATGGCGTCGAAACTCCGAATCGAAGGTACTGAGATGAAGAACAAAGATATCCGAACTCACCTGCAAACTGGATCAAAGAACAACAAAGCCATCTATTCACATTAGGCGCCGCAAGCTGAGAAGAAAAATTGGATTGGGCGTGGTTGTTGAGGAGATGTGCAAAGAAATTGAGAGAGGAGGAAGACTTAGCAAGGTGCGATGAAGCCATATACAGCAATATATATAGGTGCGGGTGAGTTAAACTGAGAAGAGGCAGGTGCCCACGAAGCCTTGTTGCCCAAGAATTGGGCATTTCCCAATTTCTTGACAAAATGGCGCAAGTTTAGGATCATTAGGTGCGGAATCGAGAGAAAAATATGTGAACGAAGAAATCTCGAAAAAAGATGGATTGTGGAGGGAGAAATCTTTATCTGAAAATCACATATAAGAAGCATGTTTCCATAAATAGTGCAAGGTTGAAGATGATGCATCTGGCGTCCGATCGGGATCCAACGGAGGCACTCATCTGGGACATTCAATTGCATTCCCAAACAAAATTGAATAAAGTTATATTTAAATTATTTAACTTTCTTTCCTTCCTTATTCGAGGGTGCAAACAACCTCCACAATTAACCAAAATTGACATCTTTACTGATTTTGACATGTAGAATCCAAATATGAAATTAGTTTTGCCTTTTGAGAATCTTTAATGTGTTAAATAATTCAAAACATATTTTATCTTTCCTCATTTATTTATGACTCTATGATTATCCAAAAATTACAAAACTTCACCATAACTGATATTAAGTATGTTGAATACGCATTTGTCATTATTTGCATTTTTTGAAGTTGTTTGTTATTTTAAAAAAATGAATTTAAAGTTTTGCACACTTTCTCTCTCCTAAATTTATCATCTCATCAAATATTTTCCAAATTGATTCAAAATTCATCCAAATGTCTATTTTAACATGTAGAGCATGAGTTTGGCATTATTATACTTTTTTGAAGAATTTTATTATTTTATTTAATTCATTTAAATTTTATCACTTATTTAACCTTTTAATTTATTAGAGGCATCTAGAAACCTTCTAAAAATAAAAAAATTAGTCTATAAGCAATAATAAACGTGTGGAACATGATTTTAGCATTAAATAATTTTTTTTCAACATATATTTAATATTTTTGGTCTTTAAGTCATTTTCTCTCTCCTGCTTAAGATAAAATACTTAACATTGACCAAATTAAATGCAAATTTTCCCAAAGGTTTAGTTTTATGTTTACATCACGAATTTGGAATTATTTTTCCAATTTGAGGGCATTAAATATTTTATCTCTCTTTTTTAGCTTATTTCCCATTATCTTGTATTAAAGGCATTATATATTTATTTATTATCCAAATTAGATGATACTTGTCCATTAAGTAACTTTTAAGTCAAAAAAAACGAAATTGATATCCAAATTATCTTCTTGGGTTTCTATTTAGGATTTTTGGAACAATATATTCCTCATTATCTTCTTTTATCCATAATATTCCATATTATCCCCAATTATTGCATTTATCATCTCCTTTATTTATATATATATATATATATATATATTGGGATTTATTTTCTTTTTCATATTCTAAAAAGCACTAGAAAGTTCTAGGATGAATATTTTATTATCTTTATAATTTAAGTGGACATTTTACATATTAAACCCATTTCTAAACTTCCACTGAGGTATTTGTGCATAAAACCCAAATATTGAGAGAAAAGGTCAACAGATGTTCATTAAACCATCATATTCTCCACAAATTAAATAGAAAGGCCAAAGAGGATAGAAATGAAAGGAAAATATGGAAAGAGGGTAAAAAAGGTAAAAAGTCCAGAATTCAGTATGTTACAGATGCGACCTAAGTGGATGGTAGCAGTTGCCTCATGCATGATCCCTGGAGGTTGATGGTATCTTGGTTTCCTTTAGAGGAACCAAACCCTAGAGGGAAGATGAGGTTGTTGGTCCCTATGTGCCTATGGTATAGGTGTTTACCTTCTAGGGTTAGGAAGAAGAGTTCCTTAGACCCTGAAAAGGTTTAGTAACAAGTTATGAGGCCTTATACCTAGTTGATTGTCCTTGAGGAGGACTCAACTTTGAGGAGTTACTAGAGTAGAAGGATCATGGGAAGTACATGTCATACCTTGTACATGCTTGGTTCGTGGTTAAAAAGGTTGAGCATGTAGTGGGACATCTAAAAAGCAAACCTAAGGTTCCTAGGCCTAAGAGGGGAAGAGATGTACTTGATGCTCATTATGAGATTTGAGTTTCTATAGATTCGAGCATGGCACTCCTCATGTTTAGAGGAAAGGGGAAACCCCTTAAGTCTAAGGTATGTTTTATGAACCCCTCACATCAAAGCTGGTGACATGGGAAGGTGTGATCTTGGTCCAATGTTGAGGAATGAGAACAAGTATGACCTAGCATGGTTTAGTAGGTGGTCTGCTTGTGCCTTAGTAGCTTTCTAGGGCTAAGCATGCTCATGTAGATGTAAACCCTAGACATAAGGACGTTTGTGACCTTTGATGTAGTTTCCTCCCATCCTGGGAGAGGGACCCTTTTGTAGGGTGTATACTAGTTTTGTTGGTTTTAAGGTAACCTAAAGAGGTCTCATAGGATCTTGAGAAGCTAAGTGGAGAGTACATAGTATGAGAACGAACATGTAGACCCATAGATGATCATCTCTGAGTGCATGTGGATGTGTTACCATGGAGGTAACCGGTATGGGGCCTGACCGAGGTAGATAGGTCACCATGACCCCTATGAAAGGATGTAAGTCAGACCAAAAATACTGAGAGAGATGATGGAGACTTGGGTAAGGTTCTAAGTTGGACATGTACTATGTTAGAATCCTAAGTCTATCCTAGGGTCAGGTAGGGATAAGACCGATGGAAGTAGGAGTTACCTAATTTCCTAGTTGCACATGACCATAGGGTCGAGAGGTAACAGCTATCATTGTCTGAGGGCCATGGGTTAGGAGATTGATCACCTTCATGAACTCATGGGACCCAAAGGGCAGATGAAGAGGGCACTCTCTAATGCATAAGGGAAGAGGGATGACCCCAAAAGTGTTGGCACCCTACAGACCTAGAGGAGATGACCAAGGATGGTGTTTGGACCCAAGTGGGTTTGAGACCAATTTTTCATGGAAGTAACCTGGATATTGAAATGTTCATGAGGTAGAGACATATGTTGCACGTTTCAACTCGGATTTGAAGGTGTACTAGCAATGTGGGATGTACCATCTCTACTCTTGGAATAGGAAGAACTTTGTGTTTGGACGGCTGCCAAATGCTTATTTCCTCTTCTTATGAAGATAGGATAGTACGCCTGCCATACACCAAGGATAAAGATGATGTGAGTTGGAACATTGCTATGAGGTATGAGGACAGAGATGATAACATACCCTTGTGGAGTGAACGATTCAGGGATGGCTTACAAACATCAAGAGAACTAAGGTAGTCATCTTATGAGGATGCTTTTATTATGAGCTATGTGGAATTTGTGAGTTATACAAGGTTGAGTTTGATAACCAAGAGGATGAGCATAGAGTTTTCTTGATGAAGATAGACTTAGAGTTTGAGAGGAGATGATATGTGGAATACATGGAGGTGCATGTCTTCAACATTACCTAATACATAAGGACGTGAGGCGGTAATGGATGCTTTGGTTGAGATGCAGCTGTCTAGTTTAACTAGTGGACAGGCTCGAAGAGGTTGTTAGGTTAACCCTAAGTTGGAAAAAGGATATATGTTTGGCTAACACTCAGATGTAACGAGATCTGTTGATCAAGTTAGTGGTTGTTTGGTTAGACATCCTAGGCCTTGATGTGATAAAAGGATGGTTGTAGAACCTCAGATTCCCTTCTCTGGAAAAGAAGGTGATGAAACCCCGACTAGAGTGTTTTAGGGTTTCTAAGGAATCAACCTTGAGGAATCATGGCAGACAGGAGATCATGATTTTAAGATCACCATACACCATGGTACCGCTAAGATAATAAGTAGTAGCATGACTTTGATGACTAAGATGAAAATTATACAAAGATGCATGTGGCTTGTCGCCATGCATGCCAGGAGGTGAAGGACAAACACCAATAACCCATAAGATTGATATAGAGCATAAAGAGTCCCTGAGAGGGAATGGGAGTTCATCATTATGGATGTGTAGTAAGTTTCCCATAGACCAAGGAAGGTCAAGATGCAATATGGATTATGGTAGATCGCCTTACCTAGATGACATGAGAAAGAAAGAATGTCGTCAAGGGACGGATCCGGTTGAACTACATATGAGAAAGAGATGGTTCAACTACACCATGATGCGAGTTCAAAAGTTCTTGAGTATAACCTAAAGATTCACTTCCATGGGTGGAAGTAGATACATTAAGAACTCAATGTGAGTACAACTTATCACCCCTAACTAATGGTTAGTATGATCCCGACAAGAGGGTCTGATGAAAGTAGGTGTGCTCATTCAGGATGATACATGGGGGGCAGTTCTTGCCCTATGAGAGATGTGATGATAACCACCATAGCCAGTATCGGGATGTAAAGAAGATCTATAAGAGAGGTTGTGTCGGTCACCACTTCATTAAGATAATATTGGTGAAGGGACCTCGTGAAGGTTAGAAAAGGACCACAGTGTGTGCAGATGAAGTCACATTGATCATGTGATGGCTGAGGAAGCCCAGGGGCGACATGAGTCGTGAGCTGATACAAAGCAGACTGACATGCAGTTCACTGTGGGAGAATATGCGATGTGAAAATCCAACCCATCTAAGCTACAACTGAGAAAGCTGAGTCCCCGATATATGGGTCCTTTTGAGATGGATTGGTGGAGATGGTTGCATTCAGTCTTACCCCTCAGGATAGCGTGATGTGTTCCACGAGTCCGATCTAGAGCACTATGTGAGGTACCCAAGCCATGTGTTGAGCCATGAACCCATTTAGCTTTGAGAGAAGTTGAAATGTCCTGAGTCACCTATGAGGGTACAAGGTACCAAGGTGAGAAAGAACTCAGATGTAAGAATATGAGATGATGAAGGTTCTTGGGAGGCACCATGGAGAGGGTAAAACCACATGGGAGCCATGATGTAAAGGAGGAAGTCTTATCCTATTTGTTTGAATGTTTGAGGGAATTTTGAGGGCAAAATTCCTATAAGAGGGGAAGGATGTTACAACCTCAATTTTGCATATGTTTTCATAATTGAATTATAAAGATGTTGTGAATATGGACTTAATTGAAAAGGTTGTATGCTTTGTTTCAAAAGATGGATTTCTTTGCAAATATCCCTTTGGATAGGAATTTCATGATTCCTATTATTAGATAAATCCATTAATGGATATAAAAGAGAAGAAAAGAAGAAAAGTCCAAATAAAAGGAAAAGATACAAGATAATGGATATTCAACAAAGTAATTATGAGAAATACATAGAAAACTCTAGAAAGTGGAGTTAATGGCCACAATTAAATAAATTTCGTTTCTATGTGATTTCTAATAAAAGAAATATGAAAAGAGGAAAAAGGAAATGAAAGATAAAGAGAAATCCTTGAAAAGAAATATCTTAATAAAGAAATAAGTAAGATAATGAAAAATGAAGAATGTGGATGAATCTAGAAGGATAATAAGAATCCTTCAAAAAGGATTCGAAATCATAGGATTTCTTGTGGGTCTAAGATTTTAAAATAGAGAGATAAATCAAAAGAAAAACAAGAAATAAACAATTAACCAAGAATGTTTGAAATAAAGGAGATAATGCAAGAAATAAAGAGAGAAGAGAGGGTTTGGCCATAATGGGTGATATTTAGAATCCCAATTTCTTTCCTGTATTGCAAGGAATAGAAATAATGGGAAATAAGAAAGAGAAAAGATGTGAGAAATAAGCCTAATTGAGTAATATATTTCGCCTAAAGAAAGGCACGTTTTCTTTTATATAATGAGCCCAAATTTGGCAGAGAGGTACATTAGGTCATTATTAAGTTTCCCTCAAACTTTGAGATTAATTGGACACTCGGTTTGGGAGTTATGGCTTTTACAAATTCCCCTAAAGTGTTGTGATTATAATAAATGTCACACATTTATCCATTTAAAAGAAAATAGCTTGGGATGACGCCAGCCGTCAGATCAAGATCTGACGCCAGCTGTGTGTCTGCTTCCTCGAGTCTAAGAAGGAAAGCGTCGTGAGAACAGAGGGACTTTTCCCTCAATTTTTCCTCATAAATCTGACCATGTGCAAGGATGAAAAGGGGATAGGTGGCTCCAGGAGAAGATTCCAAGCCAACCTATCCTAGGTTTTAGGTAGTTTAAAGGATGCTGGAAGGAACGCTCTATTGGGCCAAAAGCAAGGGTGGCGATGAATTGGGAAAACCATAGAAGAGCCCTAGATCCTATAAATAGGACCCCCCTTGACTTAGGCAGACCCTCACGAGCTCGATCGGCTCCTTCCCTAGTCCCCTCGTGGCCCAAGTCAATGAGATCGAGAAGCTCCAGTGAGATCTAGGTTTGGTGCTACCACGGGAGTCATTCACTGAGTCAGGTAGGCGCAAGCAGCAGTATTTGTCCGATCGTGATCCACGAAGGGCCACGAAGGAGATCAACGACCCTGGTTATCAGTGACTTCAACAATCAGTTAGTGGGCATGTGTAGTGCAAGCCACACGATCCCGCTCGGTCAACGATGATCGAAGATCCAACGGCGTTGGTTTTTCTGAATTTAGCAAGGTTAGTCACCTCTCCAACCTATATTCAAGAAAACGGTTGGATCTTGTATAAATCATTAAAAATAGATCCTTTGGCCAAAAATTACAAATAAGTAGTGCTTTTTGATCAGAAAAATGCAAGAAATGCAATAAAATATAATTGAAGCTTAATTCTACTTACAATTCAAAAAGTATGTGAAGATGCTATCTTAAATGGTTTAATTAATGGAAAAACCTAATCTTTTATGATTAAGGGTTATATGGAGTTTAGAGTTGATGGTAACCTATTGTTAATAAGGACAAATTAGATCCAAAAGGGTGATATTTATTCATAATTGGTTTAATTTAGGGTTCCATGTACATAAATCAGCTTTAATGGGCCTTGAAACCCTAATGTTAGTAATTATGATCCTTAATGACTTTAATTGGTCAAATTCATGTATAAAGATGAAATTTGATGGTTCTAAGCTATTTTGAGTATAAAAGTTCCTAATTGTGGATAAATACCCGTAATTTAGTAATTAGGGTTTTTTTAGTGGATTAATGTGGAATTAGTGATAAAGAGAGTTCATATGTGAATTAGACCATAATGAATTATGAGTTGTTAATTCGAAAGAAACCAAAGATGATAATTAGCCTTAATGATCTGGATATGACTTAAAAAGATAAAGATAGTAGTTTTAGTGTAAAAGAGGCATAATAGACTTAATTGACTTGTAAATAGGCTTATGATGTTGAAAATTGGGGTTTGTGAACTAAGAGAGTGTTAAACGAGATAAAAGCATTATGGAGGCTAAAACCCTAATGAAACCCTAAAGGTGGCCTAGAAAGCCTAAGATGGAATCCAAGTCTATCTTAAGAATGTTTTGGATAAACTATAACACTTGGATGTATTGCATTGATTTCAGGATATTGTTGATTGCTTGTTTGATTGTTCTTTATCATTATTTCTTAGACATCAAGTTGCTCTGGATCAGGTATGTGGTTAATTATGGTCAATCACATTAGTTTCCCAAAGGTTTTCCATATGATTAATTGCATTGAATGCAACCTATCAGTTTGGATGTTTATACTTGCAAATCATAAAGTCACCATGATTATCACAATAATAATATAAGTGTGTATTCTCGTACCTACATGCCACCCTGATGGATGATGCCAAAAAGTTAAGCCCAGGAGGGAAGTCCCATGGGCACCATGAGTGGTGACCCCAGACACCAAGCTCAGGATTGAGAAGGTGGTATTTATTGCATGACTAGTGGGCATCATGAGAGGTGACCCCAAGCACCAAGCTCGGGATTTAGAAGGTGGCCTTAAGTCATTGGTAAAAGAGAAACCCTAAGGAGGGTATGCCATGGTTAGGGAAAAAATGGTGGAGAATGTCACATTGAAAGCGTAAATTGGCTTGTGTTACAACCCCAATTTTGGGTTCATGTGGAGAGAAATGTAAATTCTCGTATTAGAGATATTGGAACAAATGATGATATAATTGGTGTTGAATAAATATATTTCATTTACAATAGCCTTGATGATTGTGTTGTGGGCTTTATTGGCTATTGGGCCCAAATAACAAGGAAATTCAATTAGTAAATGAATAATTGAGTTTTTGAGAAAAGAATGAGGTAGAAACCTCTAGAAGGAAAAGGAATGTAATCCAAGGATGAATTTCGTGCCTCTTGGGTTCCTTGGGTTCCAAGGAGTCCAAAGTTGCAAAGAAAAGTCAATAAGAAAAGAAAATATTAATTAAGTATTTCTTTATTGAGAAAGAAATTAAAAACAATGATAAAATGTGGAAAATAAGTAGAAATAGGTGTAATTGAGTTATCCTTAGTGGAATTTCATATCTTAAGGATTCCTAATAATAAAAGGAATACCAATGAGCAAAATAAAAGAGAAATAAAGAGAAAATACCTATAAAACAAAATAGGAATAGTGAGACAATCCGGCCTCTCTCTCTAGGGTATCCGCTCCGCCTTCTCTCTAACTGCTCCTAGCGGCTGCCGCTGGGGGGAGGGTACGCCGCCTATGTGCATCCCTCCCCCTGGCTTCCAACGGCCTTTGGGTGGTGCTCTGTGTGAAGGTTGCGGTGGATCTCTAGATATAGGACGCTGGTCAATTTTTGCTGGCGTTTCCTCGGTGATTCAGGGTTGGAAGGGTGATGCAAGGCGATGTGAGGTGGTCAGATCTGGGCAGATTTTTGGTGACTTCGAACTTGTCGACGCCACTCCATTCAAGTGTGATGGATGGTGAGAAGTCGATCTATTCTAGACCTGTGGGCTCTGCGTTGCTGCCTCATCACGCTGAGGAAGGAAGGGGCGTCTTCTCCTTTCTTCACTAGCACCTCCTCTCCCCTTTCCTGAGTGAACCTGGCTTGTCTAGGGTTACGACAAGCCACGATTTTGACTGGTTCTCGCCTTGGCAATCATGGCAGTGTTGGCTTCCTCACTAGGTGATGAGTCTCTGGCCTATTTGGCGGAGTGGGCACTCCATCACGGACTCCGTCCTGATGCTTGGAGGTGCTCTCTGGCGTATGCCTATGGATGGCTGGTGGCAGATGGAGGCGCCGCTCGCATTTGGGGTGCTATTTCTTAACCCTCTGCTCCGACTCGGGGTGGTCAACAGACTGAGTCCGACTTGCTCTGGTCTACTCCAGTCTATTATGCAGGGTTTGGGGGAGCTCCGGCTTCTCAGCAAAGTCTACGCTAGAAAGGAAAACCTATTCGAGGAGGAGGACTCCAATGGATCTGTTGTAGAGTAGCTAACATGTTGTTGTTGTTCTCTGGGTGCCTCCTAGGTGCTCGATGCTATGTCTCAGTGCAAATAGGGGCTTCGTGCCCTTGTGTGGGTGCCTTTTGGTCTCGGATAGGTGTACCAGGATTCCGTCGAGGGGGCCTGCTGCTTGTTTGACTTGGGATAAGAAGTCAAAGGTGAAGAAGTCTAAGGCAAGGGAGGTGGGGAGGGAGCTTCCTCCTAGCGGGTTGGCTATGGTAGAGCTATCCCATGGCTACTTGCTTGGCCTTTCTTTTAGGAGGAGTCAAGGAAGCTGTTGAAGAAGGGAGCTTGTGTCCCTCCCAGCTTTGTGGTTGTGTTATTGCAGTGGAGATGACTGGTTCCTTTCTTCAGTTTCTTTCTTGGCCGATCAGAGGCAAGTTGGTCTGCTTGGTCTACTTAGGCTTCTCAAGTCAGCTTCAGTCAGATGTGGCATCTGGATTTGGTCCATCTTCTTGGGTGCTTTACTGAGAAAGATAATCTCTACTCCTCTCCTACTTATAGATACAGGTTGTTGGGGGTGTGGCCCTTATATTTGTGGGTGTTCGTAATGTCTTAGGGCTAGACTTCTTGCTCTCTTGTGTATGTTTGTAAGGGTTGTTTGGAAGTTTCATTTTTCTTGTTTTTCCCTGAGTGATGGTCTAAGTACCTTGATAACCAACTGTTTGGTGTATCAGGGATTAGACTCTTTTAGGGGCACTTATGTACCTCGAGTTTTGGTTATCAGTAACACACTTTTTAGACCGACCAAAAAAAAAGAAAATAGGAATATAATGTGAATACATTATTAATGGATTATGTGGTATTGTTAAAAAGGAAATAGTTTCTACAAAGTAAAATAGAAATTTGAGCCATTAAGGTTCCTTGAGGATCAAGGAACTCAGAATAATAATTTAATGGCAAAGGAAAGAGAAAATAGGTGAGAAATATATATAATTGAATAATATCTGGCACCTAAAGAAAAAGCACGTTTTCTTTTATATAATGAGCCCAAATTTAGTAGAGAGGTATATTAAGTCATTATTAACTTTCCCTCAAAATTTCAGATCAATTGAACAAACAGTTTGGGAGATATGAATTTTACAAGTTTCCTAAAGTGTAAAGGATAACATTAAATGTAACAATTGATGTTCTAATACGAGGCTTTCTAGCCATTGGATCCAGATCCAGTGGTGACTGCTCTTCATCAGATTAGGAAATGGGAATAGTAAACCATGGGGTCGAATCTATGTATTTCTTTCCCTGATCCACCAGAACTCTTGGAGGGTTGATCTTTGGTTGTGGGAGTTCGAACCGGACCAAAATGACCCCTGATTCCGCAGTTTTAGTGTTGGGGCCAGAGTTTCCCCAAAGGGGCCGCCATCTATGGAGTTCAACCTTGCTGAGGACTGTGAGAATGATCGTGCCTATATAAGGACCCTCCTTTTTGCAAAATCGAAACCAACAGATAAGTTGTCAAAGTCCCTCTCCACGAAGCTCTCTTCTTCCTCAGTAGCAAGTCCCCTTTCCATCCCCTGTCTTGTTGTACCCTTGCGGACGGCGCCAAGAGGAATACCATGGTTCGGGGCTTGCAGTCACATGATTCTGAGCATAGGTGCTCCACGGGCAGGAGGATATGAGGGTGCCGCCTGACCTGCCCCAAGTAGGCGCCACGAGGGAAGCCGGGGGGCCGCCGCCGGCCTAGTCCGAGTTTCCCCTGTTGAGCAGAGGAAACAGAGGGTGGGATCCTCATCTGTGCGAGGAAGACGACGTGAGGAGAGGGAAACCGGGTTGTCAAGCAATCGGATCCAAGGAAGGATCCGCGAGAGAAGGAAAAGGATCGATTTACCAAGAAGTGAAGGCGCTGACATGGCAGGCCACGATTGGCCCGAAGGTAATACGTTTTGTGAAATTCATGGAATTTGCTAGGAAACTCGGATGAGGAAAGTTAATACATGAAAGTTGATCAGAAAGACATGAAGAACCCAATAAAAATATAATTGGAGCCTGATTATGCTTGCAATTCAAAAAGTATATAAAGATGCTATCTTTAATAGTTTAATCAATGAAAAACCCTAACCTTTGATGATTAATGAATTAGAAAGGGGTTAGATGGGTGTTTAAATAACATATTAACATGTTGTTAATAAAAAGGGCATATTAGATCAAAAAGGATGATCTTCATGCATAATTTGATTAATTTAGGGTTCCATATGCTTTAATGAACCTTGAACCCTAACTTTGGTAATTATGATCCTTAATGATTTTAATTGGTCAAATTCATGTACAAAGCTGAGAGATGATGGTTCTAATATATTTTGTGTATAAAGATTCCTAATTATAGATAAATACCCTTAATATGGAAATTGGGGGTTTCCTCATGGATAAAGATGGAATTAATAATAAACAGGGTTCATATGAGAATTAGATCATAATGAACTATGAGTTGCTAATCCGGAAGGAACCAAAGATGATAATTAGGTCTAATGATCTTGTCATAGATTAAAAGTACAAAAATGGTAGTTTTAATGTAAAAGAGGCATAATGGACTTAATTTATGTCTAATTATGCCCTTGATCCGAAATCAAGGTAATAAGTGGCTAAAATGTAACCTTAATATCTTTTGTGAAGAATAAATGAGATAATTAGGGTTTGTGAATAATTGTATAAAAAGTAGGGTTTAAAATAGTAAAAAAAATGAAGTGAAACCCTAATTGCAAAGTAAACCCTAAAAGAGGAAGAAACCCTAAAAAGGAATAGAAACCCTAAGTGGGAAGATGGTTTGGATAGATTTTGATAAAAGGAATTGAATGTACTTTTCAGGGTTCTTGCTTGCATATGTAGATTGAACTGCTTGCATGGATACTTTCTTTCTTGGATTACTATTAGCTTGTTGATTTGACTGGACAGGTATGTGGTTAATTATGATTAATCACATTAGTTTTCTGAGGGTTTTCCGAATGTTTCCTCGCATTGAATGTGATCTAAACAGTTTGGATGTTCATACTACAATTATAAAGTCACTATGGCTATCACAGTTATATATACAAGTGAATTCTTGCACCTACATGCCACCCTGATGGAAGATGCCATAAAGGTCAGGCCCAGGAGGGTAGACCAATGGGCACCATGAGAGGTGACCCCAGACACCAAGCTCGGGAATGAGAAGGTGGTCTATGATGTATGACTATGGAGCAACATGAGAGGTGACTCCCAGGCACCAAGCTTGGGATTGAGAAGGTGGCCTTAAGTCAATGGAAAAAGAGAAACCCTAGAGGGGTATGCCAGGGATAGGGAAAATGCGGTGGAGAATGACACATTGAAAATGTAAATTGGTTTGTTAAATAATTTGATTGTGATTATTAAATTGTTAGCCATATCTGTGAAATTTTGGTTGTCCCCACATACCAGCATATATCTGTATGCTGATCGATGTTTTGTTTGTCGGCGTTTTAGGTACAACCTTGGAATGAACAAACAGTGAAGTGACACATTATGAAAATAAGAAATAAAGTGCAATGAGGATTAGATAGAATAATTCAAGCTCTGGATAGATAGATTTCCAAAGTTTTCAAAGGTAAGTAAAGTTTTAATTTTATACCAAATTCCAGTTTAGTTAGTAGAATTTCATAATTATTATTGATTATTTGTTGAACCTTGGATCTGGGTTATTAGATAAAGGCTCTGACCTTTCGGTCTCCCTTAAATGGGGGTTACCGGGAGGCGGGGTCGTTACATTTGGTATCAGAGCGAAGGTTCCTCATTTAATCTTTAATAATTAGTAAATTTTACAAACTTCATAGAACCCAAGGGAGTTATTAGAGGATTGTCTGAAGGACTGAGGTGTCTAGAAAAGGATCACGTCCGGGGGCTGGCAATATTTTCCTCCGCACCGCTAGTCAGAATACGAGGACTCCCGGATCGTGTGACTGCCTGGCCGATATCTTAGGATATGACTCGAAATAAGATACCTTTAGGACTCTCTCATCTTGTTCATCCCTTCTCAACTCAAATTTTGTTAAGGACCTTAAGGATTAGGGTTTTCTCTCTCTTCTCCTCACCCTCTTGAGGTATGGGTAAGGTTAATAAGGTCTAAGGAATCCTCCACCAAATTAATGAAAAGCATGTAAATAAGATGTCATGGACATAAGCTTAATAAATTAAGCGCAAACTAAAGAATAGATACATGCTTAGGTCGTATGACACGAGTTGTCATTACTCTCAGGAGAAACCTGATGCTAGGCCTCCTTGTCAGGAGGATAAGTAGAGATAGTTAGTCTTAGAGGTAGAGACCTCCATTAAAAGTAGAGACTTAGGACATCCTCTGAGGATGAGGTTAACCCTAACACTAAGTGAAGGTTAGAGAGAGAGATGACATGAAGAGTTAGATGTCATGGTAGACCAGGTGTTTGGATGGACATGCCTTGGATGCCATATGAGTCATGAGAGGTTGGATGACCGAGTACCATCGGTGACCCAACCCTGAGAAGGGTCGTGCATGTTAGAGTGAAGGATAGCTCCTTCATTGATGAGGTTAGAGAAGAACCTATGGAAACCCCATGAGCTTATATGTGCATGGCATAGTAGGCATCCGAGATACGTCAGTAGTGTAAGTAGTAGTGGAAACCCTGGTCAAGAGAGTATGATGGGTAGTGTAACGCCCGCCCATTTATATAGCACAAAACCATATGCGGAAGCATCAACACACATATAATATAAAATTTTAGGGCAAGACGTCACATATCTAGCATACAGTAACATGTAAACTAACCATAGTAACTGATTAAAAAGGGTATTGTCCAACAATATGAAATTGTGAGTCTGGGAGTCACATCTCCCTCATGAACTAAAAGAGAAAAGATAAAATCATAATCTGGAAAGATCGCCTAAGATAAAGTCCCACCAGTGATAGATATCCTGCTTCCTTGAATCTGAACTCCTTCACGGGCTACTCGTCACTATCTGCGGACGTCGCATCCCCAGCCATGCACAATGAAAATAATTCTAGTTAGATTAAGTGGCAATGAATTCTATAACATAAAAGAAATAATTGTATTATGAAAATTTACCATCTACAACTATACTAAACATCTTTATGTACATCTTTTATTTACACATTTTATCTTTTGTGGCCACTATTATACAATAAGTCCTCTTCTGTGGCACTGTGTGCCTTCTATGGTGCAATGCACCTTCTGTGGCATATTTGCCTTCTGGTGACACTGAGGTGTCTTCTATTTTATGGCACCAAGTGCCTTCTATGGTGCAATGCACCTTCTGTGGCATGATTGCCATCTATTCTGTGTACCGCAGTACTTCTGTTCTGTGAGGACTTATTATATAATATAAATTATGTTCTGGTGTCATTTTCTATTCTTGTTCTATATATTATTCTAATTCTATTTCTATTTCTATTCTGATTCTACATCTCAACCACTTGAGATAAATTCTGGAGTATGAAATCTATCCTGGCATTCTAAGTTATAAATGTTGTTCTAAACTCAATTAGTAAAAGACTGTGATAAGTTTGAATAAAATTTAGATTCTGTATCTAAATCTGGTATTCTGAAGGAGATTCTAAATTCTAAATGTTTGTAAGGAATTAACGTACTGAAATAAATTTCAATCATGTATTCTGAGCTCTAATAATTCACATGTTGATTTCTAACAATTATGCATGAATAATAACTTGAAACGGATAATTCATATGATCTAAGAATGAGCCATTTGAGATAGAAATTTTACTATACTGAAAAATAGTAGCCTACGTATGAACATTAGACCATGCATCTAATGGGTTATTCTGGGAAGGATAATTAGATAACATGAATTCAAAGGACATGGCCCACTTACCTGTAGTAAGTCAAAATCCTACTCTTACTGCTCCTCAGTATATCGGGTCTGACTCTCTCCTGAAAACCCAAGGGCTATGTCAGTTTCACATCCTTTCTTTTTTATCAACATCTTTAGGGTCATACATTTTTTCATCAAAACATGCGATTAGGTGCACCATTATCAGGGTGTACTAGGTTAAGGTACTAATGTGTTTTCGTAGATGTCCCTTTAATAAACACAATAATATTAGAATACATAGTCTAGGTTCATTGTGTAAATAGCTTATTTATACACTACTAACTCATACCATGGTTTATATGTATTCAAGTTGTTATTATTGTCATTAATACATAATATTCATAAAGCTTAGGATTTGAATCACTTTCTTAGGACCATTAAGATAGTCGTAATATATACTTACTACATATATTCCACATATACAGCATAGTGACTTAATATGCATTGGCTTATATTAAAATTTTCATCCCCATTTGTCCTAAGTCTATGGGTTCTTGTTGGGTTATGTTTGATTCAAGCAACACAGCGGTACATAAATTAGCGTAGCGGGCATATCAGCTTGGTTCACGTGATACTAGAAAAACAAATAAAATGATAGCAACGTAGCACATAGCGAGCAAATCCGATTCTCAGAACAGCCATGTCCCCGATGGGTGTTGTTCAGGTCAGCCACACAGGGACAAAGCGGAACGGCGTAGAAAACAGAGCACAACAGTGATCGATCGCGGCCTGTGAAAAAGGGTAACCACGTACCGTGCTTAACGAACCAGAGGGTCGAGATACTCCCCCTGGCGATCCTTGCACCGGCCAAGCAAAGGCCAGAGCAGCGAGGCTACCCTGCTACGGCCGTGCGCACAGAGGGAAGGCGGGCGAGAACTGCAGGCGGGAAACAGGGCTGCACGCCCACACGAAAAATCGATCGATCTGATCACAGAGACGAAGAGTAAAACGACGAGGCGGTCAGCTTGGAGCAGGGCGGCGACGCCGGCCCCCTCAGCGTCCAAATCCGACGGAAATAGAGAAAGGTCAGGGACAGAATAGCCAGGGGAAAAGGGGTACACACCTGCGGCGGTGGCTTGGAAGCAGAAGAAGAGGCTTCCGCGGGGGTAAGGGCACTTCCTCGTCGCCTGTTGCTGGGTTGTGTGGGCCTAGTGGTCCTCCAGCGGCAGGTGCCAACCTGTTGTTGCCACGGCGCTATAGGGTACGCCAACCCAGCAGCTTGCGGCCCAAGGGAAGGTCGGGAGTGTGTGCTTGGGGCACAGTAGATGGTGTAGGAATGAGGAATCGAAGCAAGGTGATGCAAGATCAGGGAACGATGACAAAGAGGTTGGAGGTTGATGACAGAGATGCGAGCAAGGCTAGGCGGCAGTCAGCAAAACGGGATGAGAAGAGAAACGGTTCCAGAAAGGGCGTTTCTTATATAGGCGTTTCTAGGGTTCGACCAAGAGTTTGGTCTGTGTAGGATTTCTCGTAGAGTCATTGGTGAAGTTGGTTTCCAAAACGGACGAGTGTCTTACGAGATTTTTGCAATCAAAAGGGGCAGTGACTGTTTCCTAATCAGGAAGAGGTAGGAGAAGATAGCTGACGCTTTGGAAAAAGCAACCAAGACAAAAATAGCCTTTATTAAGAGATTTGCATGCATTCAAAATCCTTACTTTCCCAAATTTATTTCCCTTATCACATAAAGTCCGATGGGTCTCAAAATTTGACCATACGTTCCCAAAAATGTATAGAATATTCTCCTGCCCTTACTTTCTGCGTTGGGTTATCAAATTAATAGATATAATTAATAGTTGATAAATCTTTGATAATACATAACTAATTATTTATAAACCACGAAATACTAAAATTTTGGGTGTCATCTCATTTAAAATTGACATGTTTATAATATGTGACTATAAATGATATGACATTATAAAGATTGTAAGCAAGTACTAAAATAATTAAGGATGTTACAATTCTACCCACCTTGGTTGAATTTCGTCCTCGAAATTCTTATGTACTACCCACCTTAGTGTTTTACTTATTCTTTGTTAGTAATACCTGACCATCCTTAGTTCATTACTCTTACACTAAAAAGTCTAAACTATGTGTGTCATAACATACTTCTCTGTAATTTAATTACTAGGGTTAGGTCATACCTTCAAATGTTTGGTCCTCATCTTCCTCTATTGCGTCCATGGCGAACACTCTTGCATGACGCTTCTCCCTCTGATTATTCTGGTCTTGCTTCTGCCTCTTTGGGCAATTGAACTTGAAGTGGCCTTCATCACCACATAGATAGCATACTAGCTGCCCGAACTTGCATTCCCCACCATGGGGCTTCTGACACTTGGGGCAAACTTGGCCAGGTGCTTTCTGGGCTCCTCCTCCTGGAACTCCTTTCTGAGTTGGTACTCCTTCTGGGGCCTTCCTCTTGTTGTTGTGTGCACCGTTCTGACCTTTATTATGGTAGTTGCCTCCAGAAGATCCTCCGTTCTTCCAATTTCGTCCTGGGTGGTCCTCCAACTCTAGGGCTGCTACTAGGGCTTCTTGCACTGTCCTGATGCCACGTCCTACCAGGGCAAAGCCAAGATCAGGCTTCAGGCCGCGCATTAACTTCTTGGCCAGGTGCGCCTCATCTTCAGTCCCATACTTCTACAATATACGAAACTTCATAGCATACTGGCTGACGGTGGAGTCGTATTGCTTGAGGCGCCGAAACTCCATCTCCTTCTTCTCGATCATAGCTTCTGAAATGTAACGATTCTGGAAGGCGGTAGTTGACTCCTCCCAGGTTAGCGGTGCAGCATTAGGTCCTCGGGCGTTGGTGAAGTTCTCCCACCAGACGCGGGCAGCACTCTTCAGTAGATGGGTCCCGAAACGAACCTTGGAATGCTCAGGGCATCCCAGATCATGAAAACAGTGCTCCACACTTAGTAACCACTCCTCAGCGTGAGTGACTACGTCTGTCTCAGCTTCGCCAGAGAAGGTCTCTGGCTTGATCTTCAGGAAATCAACCAGGGTCAACTCCTGGTGTCTCGGTGGTGGCTGAACTCCTCTTGGGGTAGTCAAGGCATCTGTTAGGGCCTTAATGAGGACATCGAGAGGAGGGTTCAGGTTACCATTGGGGTTGGCCCCACCTGAGTCAGCACCCCTACCCCCTGAACCATAGGAGCTCTCCTCTCCCTCGATGTGATCCTTTCCCTTCTTCTTAGGGGCCATCTGTACAAAAGACATGTTTCAGGGTTTAACTAGGGATATCAATCACTAATGGTTGTTTAAATGCTCTGATACCAAATTGTAACGCCCGCCCATTTATATAGCACAAAACCATATGTGGAAGCATCAACACACATATAATATAAAGTTTTAGGGCAAGACGTCACATATCTAGCATACAGTAACATGTAAACTAACCATAGTAACTGATTAAAAAGGGTATTGTCCAATAATATGAAATTGTGAGTCTGGGAGTCACATCTCCCTCATGAACTAAAAGAGAAAAGATAAAATCATAATCTGGAAGGATCGCCTAAGATAAAGTCCCACCAGTGATAGATATCCTGCTTCCTTGAATCTGAACTCCTTCATTGGCTACTCATCACTATCTGCGGACGTCGCGTCCCCAGCCATGCACAATGAAAATAATTCTAGTTAGAGTAAGTGGCAATGAATTCTATAACATAAAAGAAATAATTGTATTATGAAAATTTACCATCTACAACTATACTAAACATCTTTATGTACATCTTTTATTTACACATTTTATCTTTTGTGGCCACTATTATACAATAAGTCCTCTTCTGTGGCACTGTGTGCCTTCTATGGTGCAATGCACCTTCTGTGGCATATTTGCCTTCTGGTGACACTGAGGTGTCTTCTATTTTATGGCACCAAGTGCCTTCTATGGTGCAATGCACCTTCTGTGGCATGACTGCCTTCTATTCTGTGTACCGCAGTACTTCTGTTCTGTGAGGACTTATTATATAATATAAATTATGTTCTGGTGTCATTTTCTATTCTTGTTCTATATATTATTCTAATTCTATTTCTATTTCTATTCTGATTCTACATCTCAACCACTTGAGATAAATTCTGGAGTATGAAATCTATCCTGGCATTCTAAGTTATAAATGTTGTTCTAAACTCAATTAGTAAAAGACTGTGATAAGTTTGAATAAAATTTAGATTCTGTATCTAAATCTGGTATTCTGAAGGAGATTCTAAATTCTAAATGTTTGTAAGGAATTAACGTACTGAAATAAATTTCAATCATGTATTCTGAGCTCTAATAATTCACATGTTGATTTCTAACAATTATGCATGAATAATAACTTGAAACTGATAATTCATATGATCTAAGCACGAGCCATTTGAGATAGAAATTTTACTATACTGAAAAATAGTAGCCTACGTATGAACATTAGACCATGCATCTAATGGGTTATTCTAGGAAGGATAATTAGATAACATGAATTCAAAGGACATGGCCCACTTACCTGTAGTAAGTCAAAATCCTACTCTTACTGCTCCTCAGTATATCGGGTCTGACTCTCTCCTGAAAACCCAAGGGCTATGTCAGTTTCACATCCTTTCTTTTTTATCAACATCTTTAGGGTCATACATTTTTTCATCAAAACATGCGATTAGGTGCACCATTATCAGGGTGTACTAGGTTAAGGTACTAATGTGTTTTCGTAGATGTCCCTTTAATAAACACAATAATATTAGAATACATAGTCTAGGTTCATTGTGTAAATAGCTTATTTATACACTACTAACTCATACCATGGTTTATATGTATTCAAGTTGTTATTATTGTCATTAATACATAATATTCATAAAGCTTAGGATTTGAATCACTTTCTTAGGACCATTAAGATAGTCGTAATATATACTTACTACATATATTCCACGTATACAGCATAGTGACTTAATACGCATTGGCTTATATTAAAATTTTCATCCCCATTTGTCCTAAGTCTATGGGTTCTTGTTGGATTATGTTTGATTCAAGCAACACAGCGGTACATAAATTAGCATAGCGGGCATATCAGCTTGGTTCACGTGATACTAGAAAAACAAATAAAATGATAGCAACGTAGCACATAGCGAGCAAATCCGATTCTCAGAACAGCCATGTCCCCGATGGGTGTTGTTCAGGTCAGCCACACAGGGACAAAGCGGAACGGCGTAGAAAACAGAGCACAACACTGATCGATCGCAGCCTGTGAAAAAGGGTAACCACGTACCGTGCTTAACGAACCAGAGGGTCGAGATACTCCCCCTGGCGATCCTTGCACCGGCCAAGCAAAGGCCAGAGCAGCGAGGCTGCCCTGCTACGGCCGTGCGCACAGAGGGAAGGCGGGCGAGAACTGCAGGCGGGCAACAGGGTTGCACGCCCACACGAAAAATCGATCGATCCGATCACAGAGACGAAGAGTAAAACGACGAGGCGGTCAGCTTGGAGAAGGGCGGCGACGCCGGCCCCCTCAGCATCCAAATCCGACGGAAACAGAGAAAGGTCGGGGACAGAATAGCCAGGGGAAAAGGGGTACACACCTGCGGCGGTGGCTTGGAAGCAGAAGAAGAGGCTTCCGCGGGGGTAAGGGCACTTCCTCATCGCCTGTTGTTGGGTTGTGTGGGCCTAGTGGTCCTCCAGCGGCAGGTGCCAACCTGCTGTTGCCACGGCGCTATAGGGTACGCCAACCCAGTAGCTTGCGGCCCAAGGGAAGGTCGGGAGTGTGTGCTTGGGGCACAGTAGATGGTGTAGGAATGAGGAATCGAAGCAAGGTGGTGCGAGATCAGGGAACGATGACAAAGAGGTTGGAGGTTGATGACAGAGATGCGAGCAAGGCTAGGCGGCAGTCAGCAAAATGGGATGAGAAGAGAAACGGTTCCAGAAAGGGCGTTTCTTATATAGGCGTTTCTAGGGTTCGACCAAGAGTTTGGTCTGTGTAGGATTTCTCGTAGAGTCATTGGTGAAGTTGGTTTCCAAAACGGACGAGTGCCTTACGAGATTTTTGCAATCAAAAGGGGCAGTGACTGTTTCCTAATCAGGCAGAGGTAGGAGAAGATAGCTGACGCTTTGGAAAAAGCAACCAGGACAAAAATAGCCTTTATTAAGAGATTTGCATGCATTCAAAATCCTTACTTTCCCAAATTTATTTCCCTTATCACATAAAGTCTGATGGGTCTCAAAATTTGACCATACGTTCCCAAAAATGTATAGAATATTCTCCTGCCCTTACTTTCTGCGTTGGGTTATCAAATTAATAGATATAATTAATAGTTGATAAATCTTTGATAATACATAACTAATTATTTATAAACCACGAAATACTAAAATTTTGGGTGTCATCTCATTTAAAATTGACATGTTTATAATATGTGACTATAAATGATATGACATTATAAAGATTGTAAGCAAGTACTAAAATAATTAAGGATGTTACAGGTAGCTTATGTGATAAGCATAAAGATAATCCTGAGTGAACATAAGTTGAACCTAGGCTTCACCCACGTACAGGTATGCTTGTGAGCTTGAAGAGAGGACCTTTAAAGGTTGGTTGTGGAGTTAGCTCTAGAGAGAGAGAGAGAGCAAGACTCAAGCAAGAAGGTTGGAAGCCTAGACTCTGAGGTATGAGGAAAAGTGGGAAGTTGAGGATGATGTGACCTAAGTGGATGTTTGCAGTTGCATCATGCTTGATCCCTGGAGGCTGATGGTGTCCTGGTTGCCATTAGAGGAACCAAACCCTAGAGAGAGGATGAGTCTGCTGATACCTCTATATCTATGGGGAAGATGAGTTCCTTAAACCATGAAGAGGTTTAGTAATAGTTTGTAAGGCTTATACCTTGTTGGTTGTCCTTGAGGAGGACTCCACTCTGAAGTGTTTCTCGAGTAGGAGGATGATAGGAAGTGCATGTCATACCTTGTGCATGTGTGGACCATAGTTAAGAGGTTGAGCAGATAGTGGACATCAGAGAAGTGAACCTAGGGTTCCTAGGCCTAAGAGGGGAAGTGGTGTACCTGATGCTCATGATGAGGTTTGAGTTTCTATATATTTGAGCATGGTACTTCTCATGTTTAAAGGAAAGACAAACCCCTTAAGTTTAAGGTATGTTTGATGAACCCCTCGCAATGAAGTTGATGACATGGGAAGGTATGATCTTGATCCAATTTTGAGGATGAGAACAAGTATGACCTAGCATGGTTTAGTAGGTGGTCTGCTTGTGCCTTAGTGGCTACTGGGTTAAGCATGCTCATGTGAATATAAACCCTAAGGATGTTTGTGACCCTTGTTATCAAGGTGTAGTTTCCTCCCATCCTGGGAGAGGGACCCTTTAGTAGGGTGTATACCAATTTTGTTGGTAACCTAAAAGGTCTCATAGGATCTTGAGAAACTAAGTGAAGAGTACATGGTAAGACAATGAACCTGTAGACCCATAGATAACCATCTCTAAGGGTGTGTGGGTGTGTTACCATGGAGGTAATCGGTATGGGTCCTGACTAAGGTAGGCAAGTCGCCATGACCCTTATCAAAGGATGAAACTCAGCCCATGGCTGTAGAGAGAGAGATGATAAAGGCTTGGGTAAGGTTCTAAGTTGGACATGTACTATAATAGAATCCTAAGTCTATCCTAGGGTCAGGAAGGGATAAGACCGATGGAAGTAGGAGTTTCCTAATTCCCTAGTTGCACATGACCATAGGGTCAGGAGGTAATAGTTATCCTTGTCTAAGGGTCATGGGTTAGGAGATTGATCACCTTCATGAACTCATGGGACCTAAAGGGCAGATGAGTAGAGCACTCTCTGGATGCATAAGGGAAGAGGGATTACCCCAAAAGTGTCGGCACCCTATAGACCTAGAGGAGATGACCAAGGAATGTGTGTAAACCTCAGTAGATTCAAGACTAGTTTTCCATGGAAGTAATTTTTGATATCGTGATGTTTGTAGAGACATATGTGGCACATTTCAACTTAGATGTAAAGGTGTACTAGCAAGGTGGGATGTACCATCTTTATTCTTGGAACAGGAAGAACTCTATATTTGGACTGCAGCCAAATGCTTATTTCCTCTTGTTATGGGAGTGAGAGATAGGACAGTACGCATGCCATACACCAAGGATAAAGATGATGGGAGTTGGAACGTTTCTACAAGGTATGAGGATAGAGATGATAACATACCCTTGTGGAGCGAATGATACATGGATGGTTTACACACACTAAGAGTATCATCTTGTGAGGATGTGATACCATGAGCTATCTGGGATTTGCAAGTTATGCAAGGTTGAGTTTGATCACCATGAAGAGGAGCTCAGAGTTTCTTGATGAAGACAAACTTAGAGATGAGGTGATAAGTAGAATACATGGAGGTGTATGTCTTCAACATTACCTAACACCTAAGGATAAGAAGTGGTAATGAATGCTCTGGCTGAGATATAGCTACTTAGCTAGAAGAGTTAAGGTTGCTAGGCTAACCTTATGTTGAGAAAAAGAGATAAGTTGGGCTAACACCCAGATGTATCAATAGCGGTTAATCAAGTAAATGATTGTTTGGTTAGCCAGCCTAGTCTGTGATATAATGAAAGGATGGTTGTATAATCTCAGATGTACTTCTTTGGAAAGGAAAGTGATGAAACCCTGATGAGAGTGGTTTAGGGTTTCCGAGGTATCATGCTTGAGGAATCATGACATGCAGGAGATCATGGTTTTAAGATCACCAAACATCGTGATACTACAGAGATAGTAAGTGATAGTAGCACTTTGGTTGCTTGATGTGAAGTTGCATGTAGCATGTGGCCATGCAAGCCAAGGGTGAAGGATGAACACCAGTAACCCAGTGCTTTGACTTTAAGGTTAAAGAATCCCCGAGAAGGAATGGGAGTTCACCACTATGGATGTGGTGGTAAGTCTTCCTCAGACCATAGAAGGTCCATATGCAATATGGGTTATGGTAGATCGCCCTACCTGGATGACATGAGAAGGAAAGGAGTATTGTCAAGGGACAGATTCAGTTGAACTACACATGAGAGAGATGGTTCAACCACACCATGATGTGAGTTGAAAAGTTCTTGAGTATGACCTAAAGGTTCACTCCCATGAGGTGGAAGTAGATACCTAAAGAACTCGATGTTAGTATAGTTTAACACCCCATACTAATGGTTAGTATGATCCAGACTAGAGGGTTTGATGAGAGCATGTGTGCTCATTCAGGGTGATACAAAGAGACAGTTCTTAAGATGTGACGTTAACCACCATAGCCTTTATCGGGATGAAAGAAATTCTAGAAGGAGGTTTTGTCGGTCACCACTTCATTAAGATGATGTTGGTGAAGGAGGACTCGTGAAGGTCAGAAAAGAACCACAGTGTGTCCAGATGAAGTCGCTTTGATCGTGCAATGGCTGAGAGAGAGCCCAGTGGTGATATGAGTCATGAGCTAATGCAAAGCAGACTGACATACAGTTCACTGTGGGAGAATATGTGATGTGAAAATCCGATCCCTCTAAACTATAGTTGAGAAAGCTGGGTCCCCGATATATGGGTCCATTTGAGATGGATTGGTGGAGATGGTTGTGTTTTTCCTTACCCCTCAGGATAACATGATGCATAATGTGTTCCATGAGTCTGATCTAGATCACTATGTGAGGTACCCAAGCCATGTGTTGAGCCATGAACCTATTCAGCTTTTGAGAGGCTGAAATGTCCTGAGTCACCTATGAGGGTATGATATACCAAGGTAAGAAAGAACTCAGATGGAAGAATATGAGATTATGAAGGTTCTTGGGAAGTACCATGGAAAGGGTGAAGCCACATGGGAGCCCTGATGGACGTATGAAAGGCTTACCCTGCTTGTTTGCTTGCTTGATGGAATTTTGAGGACAAAATTCTTATAAGAGGGGAAGGATGCTACAACCCCAATTTTGGGTTCATGTGGAGAGAAATGTAAATTCTCGTATTAGAGATATTGGAACAAATGATGATATAATTGGTGTTCAATGAATAGATTTTGTTTACAATAGCCTTGATGATTGTGTTGTGGGCTTCATTGGCTATTGGGGCCAAATAACAATGAAATTCAATTAGTAAATGAATAATTGAGTTTTTGAGAAAAGAATGAGGTAGAAACCTCTATAAGGCAAAGGAATGTAATCCAAGGATGAATTTCACGCCTCTTGGGTTCCTTGGGTTCCTTGGGTTCCAACGAGTCCAAAGTGGCAAAGAAAAGGCAATAAGAAAAGAAAAGATTAATTAAGTATTTCTTTATTGAGAAAGAAATTGAAAATAATGATAAAATGTGGAAAATAAGTGGAAAGAGGTGTAATTGAGTTATCCTTAGTGGAATTTTGTATCTTAAGGATTCCTAATAATAAAATGAATACCAATGAGGAAAATAAAAGAGAAATAAAGAGAAAATACCTATAAAAGAAAATAGGAATATAATGTGAATACATTATTAATGGATTATGTGGTATTGTTAAAAAGGAAATAGTTTCTACTAAAGGAAAATAGAAATTCTATCCATTAAGGTTCCTTGAGGTTCAAGGAACTCAGAATAATAATTTAATGGCAAAGGAAAGAGAAAATAGGTGATAAATATATATAATTGAATAATATCTTGCACCTAGAGAAAAGACACGTTTTCTTTTATATAATGAGACCAAATTTTGTATAGAGGTATATTAAATCATTATTAACTTTCCCTCAAAATTTCGGATCAATTGAACAAACGGTTCGGGAGATATGAATTTTACAAGTTTCCTAAAGTGTGAAGGATAACATTAAATGTAACAATTGATGTTCTAATATGAGGCTTGCTAGACATTGGATCCAGATCCAACGGTGATTTCTCTTCATCAGATTAGGAAATGGGAATAGTAAACCATGGGATTGAATATGTGTATTTCTTTCCCTGATCCACCAGGACTCTTGGAGGGTTGATCTTTGGCTTTGGGAGTTCGAACTGGACCAGGATGACCCCTGATTCTGCAGTTTTAGCGTTGGGGCCAGAGTTTCCCCAAAGGGGCCACCAACTATGGAGTTCAACCTGGCTAAGGATTGTGCGAAGGATCGCTCCTATATAAGGACCCTCCTTTTCACAAAATTGGAACCAACACATAAGTTGTCAAAGTCCCTCTCCACGAAGCTCTCTTCTTCCTCAATAGCAAGTCCCCCTTTCCATCCCCTGTCTTGTTGTACCCTTGCGGACAGTGCCAAGAGGAAGACCATGGTTCAGGGCTTGTAGTCACATGATTCTAAGAATAGGCGCTTCACGAGTAGGAGGAGATGAGGGCGCCGCCTGACCTACCCCAAGTAGGCGCCACGAGGTAAGCCAGGGGGTGTCGCCAGCCTGGTCCGAGTTTCCCCTGTTGAGCAAAGGAAACAGAGGGCGAGATCCTCATCCGCGTGAGGAAGACGACGCGAGGAGTGGGCAACCAGGTTGTCAAGCAATTGGATCCAAGGAAGGATCTGTGAGAAAATGAAAAGGATCGATTTAACAAGAAGTGAAGGCGCTGACGTGGCAGGCCACGATTGGCCCGAAGGTAATACTTTTTGTGAAATTCATGGAATCTGGTAGGAAACTCAGATGAGGAAAGTTAATACATGAAAGTTGATCAGAAAGACATGAAGAACCCAATAAAAATATAATTGGAGCCTGATTATGCTTGAAATTCAAAAAGTATATAAATATGCTATCTTTAATAGTATAATCAATGAAAAACCCTAACCTTTGATGATTAATGAATTAGAAAGTGGTTAGATGGGTGTTTAAAGCAGATATTAACCTGTTGTTAATAAAAAGGGCATATTAGATCTAAAAGGATGATCTTCATGTGTAATTTGATTAATTTAGGGTTCCATATGCTTTAATGAACCTTGAACCCTAACTTTGGTAATTATGATCCTTAATGATTTTAATTGGTAAAATTCATGTACAAAGCTGAGAGATGATGGTTCTAATATATTTTGTGTATAAAGATTCCTAATTATAGATAAATACCCTTAATATGGAAATTGGGGGTTTCCTCATGGATAAAGATGGAATTAATAATAAATAGGGTTCATATGAGAATTAGATCATAATGAACTATGAGTTGCTAATCTGGAAGGAACCAAAGATGATAATTAGGTCTAATGATCTTGTCATAGATTAAAAGGACAAAAATTGTAGTTTTAATGTAAAAGAGGCATAATGGACTTAATTGATGTCTAATTGTGCCCTTGACCCGAAATCAAGGTAATAAGTGGCTAAAAGGAAACCTTAATATCTTTTGTGAAGAATAGATGAGATAATTAGGGTTTGTGAATAATTGTATAAAAAGTAGGATTTAAAATAGTAAAAAAAATGAAGTGAAACCCTAATTGCAAAGTAACCCCTAAAAGAGGAAGAAACCCTAAAAAGGAATAGAAATCCTAAGTAGCAAGATGGTTTGGATAGATTTTGATAAAAGGAATTGAATGTACTTTTTAGGGTTCTTGCTTGCATATGTGGATTGAACTTCTTGCCTGGATACTTTCTTGCTTGGATTACTATTAGCTTGTTGATTCAACTGGACAGGTATGTGGTTAATTATGATTAATCGCATTAGTTTCCCGAGGGTTTTCCGAATGTTTCCTCGCATTGAATGCAATCTAAACAGTTTGTATGTTCATACTGCAATTATAAAGTCACTATGGCTATCACCGTTATATATACAAGTGAATTCTCGCACCTACATGCCACCCTGATGGAAGATGCCATGAAGGTCAGGCCCAGGAGGGTAGACCAATGGGCACCATGAGAGGTGACCCCAGACACCAAGCTCGGGAATGAGAAGGTGGTCTATGATGCATGACTATGGAGCACTATGAGAGGTGACTCCCAGGCACCAAGCTCAGGATTGAGAAGGTGGCCTTAAGTTAATGGCAAAAGAGAAACCCTAGAGGGGTATGCCAGGGTTAGGGCAAAAGTGGTGGAGAATGACACATTGAAAATGTAAATTGGCTTGTTAAATAATTTGATTGTGATTATTAAATTGTTAGCCATATCTGTGAAATTTTGGTTGTCCCCACATACCAGCATATCTCTGTATGCTGATCGATGTTTTGTTTGTCGACGTTTTAGGTACAACCCTGGAATGAACAAATAGTAAAGTGACACATTGTGAAAATAAGAAATAAAGTGCAAGGAGGATTAGATAGAATAATTCAAGCTCTGGATAGATAGATTTCCAAAGTTTTCAAAGGAAGTAAAGTTTTAATTTTATACCAAATTCCAATTTAGTTAGTAGAATTTCATAATTATTATTGATTATTTGTTGAACCTTGGATCCGAGTTATTAGATAATGGCTCTGATCTTTCGGTCTCCCTTAAATGGGGGTTATCGGGAGGCGGGGTCGTTACAGCTTGTTAATTAACTTGATTGTGATATTTAGATTGTTAGCCATATGTGTGAAATTTTAGTTGTCCCCACATACCGGCATATTTCTATATGCTGACCGACGTTTTGTTTGTCGGCGTTTTAGGTACAAAGTTGAAAAGGACAAATAGTAAAGTGACACATTGTGAAAATAGGAAATAAAGTGTGAGGAGGATTAGATAGAATAGATTCAAGTTGTGGATAGAAGTAGATATCCAAAGTTTTTTAAAAGGTATGCAAAGTTTTATTTTATAACAGCTTTCAGTATAGTTTGGTAGAATTTTATAATTATTACTGATTATTTTTCGAACCTTTGACATGTTAATTGGGATAACGACTCTGACCTCTTGGTCTCCCTTAATTGGGGGTTACTGGGAGGCGGGGTCGTTACATAGAATGTATTACCTCATCATGTATTTTCTAAGTGCTATGTCAGTTTCCCATCTTGGATTTACCATATCGGATTCCCCTCTTGGGTTTACCATATCGGATTCCCCTCTTGGGTTTACCATATCAGATTGCCATCTTGGGTTTACCATATCAGATTCCCCTCTTGGGTTTACCATATCAGTTTATATGTTGGATATCATATCGGGTTACCTATATTAGATAATCCCTTAAGCTCATATCCTTTTTATATTTTCAAGGATCAGTTTTATATTTCTATTACACAACAAGTTAGATACTTAGTTACTCTTCAACCCATCACAAGGTAGTAGGGTATGTTGGGCTTCAAACACATATTATATTGGGTTCCCTTTCTTCATCTAGGGTTTTCATCATATCGTGTAGAGTTTATCATATCGTGTGAAAGGTATGACCTTATCCTTGTATAGTGTGTAAGTTGCAAGTAGGTATCTCCCATATCATTCATAGGACATGACTTATATCGTGTATGAGATATTACCCATTTCCACATCGGGTGAACCACCTTCTTGGGTTTCATATTGGATTTCAAGGTTCCTCAACCCATGTCGGGTAGTACCATGATGATGTCATCATCATCAAACTCAAGACCTTTGTCTTGCTATTCTAAACCATGTACAATAGTCCTAACAACTTATTGGAACTCAAAGGAACATCATTTGAATAAAGGAAATTCGAATTTGAAAGTAAATCAAAAAGTTCAACAATATTGGAGAAGAATAATAACATGGTTGGGTTCAAGTTATATAACCCACCTCTAAAGCAACTTCCAAGCTTCAAGCTTCAACTCCTCACGTTCCAAGGTTGAATATGAGATTCTTTCAAGATCCAATACTTGAGCTCCTACCTTTTGCACGATATCTCCACTCCCAATGGCCGATATCACCTTACTAGGTTGATATGACCTATTTGGCCGATATCTTTTATCTTTGGCCAATACTAAGCTCTACCACTTAAGTCTCCTCACTCATGCATGATACAAGAGTGACATGCAAGATATCTAAGGGAAGTTTGATAACAAGATTTTGAAAATTCTACTAATAGGTGAAGGGAAGGGTATTTATACTTGGGATTAATGGAAAATAGTGTAAGAGGTGTCATTAGCTTAAGCTACTAAGTGCCACATAGCCATGCATGGTCGACACATGTAGTTGAATGCATCCTATCTTTATCTTGCCATGCAAAAATAAAATCTTAAGGATAATTCAAAGGATAAGGGTCGGGCTCCTTGGTTATCTTCTAGAGCAAGCCTTCTTCCACTCACTTCATTATTATATTTAACAAAATCTTTTCCAAGGAAAAGTTCCAAGCCGATACATATCACTTCATATAAGTGCCTTGCCCATCCTGGGAAAAGCCAAGACTCCACAAACTGATAGAAGACTCCCTTTATGGCTCCATGGCCGATAGGGACTCCTACTTCAAGTCTTCAACTCGATATAGCTCATATATATAGTTTTCAACTATGCATTTTCTTGGTCTTTCAATTACTAAGAGTATCATCACTCTAGGATGATTCAAACATAGTATCTCCTTCTTTATTTCTCCTCTATATGATACTAGGAAGAAGTAAATACAATCTAGAAGTGGTAATTTATACATCAACCCTACATTTTAGATAATTTACAACTTTTACCACAATTGATGCAAAAAGCACTTAGCATTATTCAAACGAATTCTCACTTAGAGTTTAGGCTTTCCAAAAGTCACCACTTAGCATCATTCACTCTCTTATGATGTTAAAACACTTATAATACATTCAACATGTGACGTTTGCAATATAACCCCTCATCTTGGGTAATTTGCACTTTACACTCAAACTATCATATAATGCACACATATTTTGCATATAAGCTCAAATTTGAAAATAAACTTCACAAAGAGTCTTAATTACTTTTCACAAGATTAAAACAAGTTCATAAGTAACTTACTTAAGCAAAATTTCTAGGGTTAAGCCATAACCCAGGTTAGGGGTGTTACAATTATCAACCCCTAAAAAGGATTTCAACCCCGAAATCTCAAGAGAAAAGAGAAGGGCACTTCCTCCTCATTTCTTCCTCTAGCTCCCATGTGGCCTCTTCAATGCCACAGTGATGCCAGAGAACTTTCACCAAAACTACATCTTTCTTCTTTAACCTCTTGACTCTTCTTTCAAGATTCATCATAGGACCTTCCACATAGGATATGTCTTCATTCAATTCAACCACTATAGGTTGGAACACCATCTCTGTATTAGGATGACATTTTCTCCGCATAGACACATGAAACATTAGATGTAATCTATGTAGCTTAGGTGGAAATTCCAACCTATAAGCTACATTTCCAATCTGTGATGTTACTGGGTAATGTCCCATAAATCTAGGAGCTAACTTACCCTTCTTCCCAAATCTGAGAACACCTTTCCAAGGAAAGACTTTGAGATACACTCTGTCTCTAACTTGGAATTCTAAAAATCTATGTCGTTTATCGGCATAAGACTTCTATCTATCTTGTGTAGCTTTCAACTGTTGTTGTATAACTTTAATCTTTTCAGTTGTTTGTTGCACTAATTCAGGACCCAAAAGTTGGTATTCTCTGGTTTCAAACCAGCATAACAGCGATTTGCAACGTCTACCATATAAGGCTTCATATGGTGCCATATCAATACTAGATTGATAACTATTATTATAGGCAAACTCTATCAAGATCAAATGTAAGTCCCAACTTCCCATAAACTGAAGAACACATGCTCTAAGCAAGTCCTCCAAAGTCTATATAGTCCTTTCAGGCTGCCCATCCGTCTGAGGGTGGAAGGTTGTACTAAACTTTAACTATGTACCTAGAGCTTTATGTAGTCGTTCCCAAAAATGACCCATAAACTAGGGACGTCTATCAGACACAATCGTAGCTAGGATTCCGTGAAACCGCACTATCTCATCTATGTAAATCTGTGCAAACTTCTCAGCAGTAAAGGTTGTTTTGACAGGAAGAAAATGTGATGTCTTAGTCAACCTATAAACTATCACCCAAATGGAATCATGGCTTTTGGTTTTTCTTGGTAGACCAAATACAAAGTCCATCGTCATGTGATCTCATTTCCACTGAGGTATATGTAGGGGTTGTAATGTTCTTATAGGCTTTTGGTGTTCTGCTTTAACTTGCTGACACACCGGACATTGCATAACAAATTTTGCTACATCTCTCTTCAAACCAGGCCACCAATACATATCTTTTAAGTTATGATACATTTTAGTGCTCCATGGATGCATTGCATACATGGATGAGTGAGCTTCTTCTATAACTAACTTTCTTAAATTATTAGCATCAGGAACTACCATTCTACCATGGTAATACACTATCCCATCCTCTGACTCATGGAAACTGTCATGTTTCTCACTGCCCAACTCTAACCTAATTTGTTGAATCAAAGTATCATCCTATTGTGCCCATTTGATCTATTCACTCAGAGTAGGTTTCACATGAATCTCATCTAACAATTCGAATAGCAAAGATACTTCTAACTACACATTCATTTGTCTTAAAGAGACAAGCATGTCCCGCTTGCAGCACACTAAAGAATTCAATTGTGCATTATCCGAGGGTGGAGACAAGGATTTTCTACTAAGTGCATCAACCACTACATTGGCTTTCCCTAGATGATAATCAATTGTACAATCATAGTCCTTGATTAATTCCATCCAACGATGTTGTCTCATATTCATCTCGTGTTGTGAGAAAATGTATTTTAAGTTTTTATGATCTGTGAAAATCTGACACGTTTCTCCATAGAGATAATGCCTCCAGATTTTCAACGTGTGAACCACTACAGCTAGTTCTAGATCATGTGTCGGATAATTCTCCTCATGTTTCTTAAGTTTTCGAGAAGAAAAAGAAACTACATGATAGCTCTGCATCAACACACAGCCTAAACTATTCTTAGAAGCATCACAGAAAACAACGTATCCCTGTCCTTACTCAGGTAAAACCAACACAGGTGCACTAGTCAACCTTTCTTTCAACAACTGAAAAGAACGCTGACACTTGTCATTCCAGACAAAAGGAACTTCCTTCCTGGTCAACCTAGTTAAGGGTAATGCTACATAACTGATGTCTTTGATAAATCTTCTATAGTACCCTGCCAAACCTAGGAAACCACAGATCTCAGTCGGTGTCTTAGGTTGTCCCCATTCCACAACAGATTCTACTTTCTTTGGATCAACATGAATACCTGAAGCAGATATAATGTATCCAAGAAAAGATACTTCTGACAACCAAAATTCACACTTGTTAAACTTAGCATATAACTTGTGTTGTCTCAACAAATTCAAGGCTTGACGAAGGTGTTGTTCATGTTGTTGTTTATCTCTACTGTAAATCAAGATGTCGTCTATGAAAACCACTACAAACTGATCAAGGAATGGTCGGAAGATTCTATTCATCAACTCCATGAATGCGGCTGGTGCATTAGTTAGTCCAAACAACATAACTGCAAACTCATAATGACCATACCTCATTCTAAAGGCCGACTTAGGTATGTCACTCTCCTTGATGTGTAACTGATGATATCTTGAACTTAGATCTATCTTAGAGAACATTGTTGCACCACGCAACTTGTCAAACAGATCATCAATCCTTGGCAAAGGATATTTGCTCTTAATAGTAACCTTGTTGAGATGTCTATAGTCTATACATAGTCTCATAGACCCATCTTTCTTTTTAACAAAAAGAAATGGAGCACCCCATAGCGAAGTACTCAGTCGAATGAAACCTTTCTCAAGTAACTCTTGTAACTATTTCTTAAGTTCTGCCATCTCAGTTGGTGCCATCTTAAGTGTGTTTGGGCTATGGGTTGCATACCCAGAATAAGATTAATCTCGAAACCAATTTCTCAGGGTGGAGGAATATATGGAAATTCCTCAGGAAACACATCCTCGAATTCCCTGACAATAGGAACTTTAGAAAGACTAAGACTCTTTATTCTAGTGTCTATCACATGTGCTAAGAATGCAAAGCATCCTTGTCGCATCAGTCTCTCATCTACCATTGCTGACACTAGTCAGGTTGGAAGAATCTTTCTGTCCCCCTGAAAAACCCATGTTTTATCACCGTGTGTGAAAATAGCTTGCTTGGAACCACAATCCAAGAAAACCTTATACATCTCTAGGGTATCCATCTTGAGAATTACATCAAACCCGTGCATTTCAAGTGGTATAAGATCCACCTGAATGTTTTGTTCTGAGAAAGAAAGTTCTGAAAAGAAAGAACACAGGGAGAGCATACCTCCCTCAACACTGCAGATCCAACTAACAGAGTTTCTAATAACAGATTATCCATTCTAGGATTGACAATTATATTTTAGTCATGAATCACTTCTAGAGTGATAAAGGAATGTGTAGCACCCAGATCAATTAAAATAGATACGAAATATGATAAAGACATATCAGAATGAAATATTTCCATCTGACATGTCACAACTCAGGGGTTAACTACTGCCTCTGGCTGATTCATAGCATAAAATCTTATCGTTGCATGTTGCTGACCTCGTGCTCTGTTGGCTGGTGTAGATGATCCTTCTTGGGAAGCTTGTCCACGTCCTCATGTGCTATTACTGAACTATTGTTTTTGTGAGCCTTGTTGACTCTACCTCGGTGGTTGGGTTACTCCCACGTCCCTAACTGGACAATCCTTTATCACATGACATGTCTGCCTACATATCTAGCAGACTTTGTCCTCCCATTGCGACCTAGGTGGTCATGTCACTGACATTAATGCTGAGCTATGGGCTCCACTTGATGGAAAACTACAGCCTCTACCTCGACTGGACGTCCACTGTGTCTAGGTATTGAACCTTTGTGGTTCTATAGGTGTAGTAAACCTTGGTTTCTTAAAACTACCAAACCTCTAACCCTAAAACTGTGTAGATACTTTCCTACTATTTGCCTCTCATTTCTCAATCACAGACCTCTCTATCTGCCTAACTGACTCCACAAAGGTGGAAAACCTCTCTCTGTTCTCTAAAGTAGATACAGGTGTGGTTAATTCAGCATTCAGACCCTTCTTGAAACGCTGAATTCTCTCCTCATCTGTGGTAGCCATGTGCAGACAAAACCGCAGAAGATCCATAAACTTAGCTTCATACTCGCTAACCTTCATCAGTCCCTGTGATAACCCTGAATTTAGGAGTTTGATAAACAATATACTAGTTGAAGACATACATGGAGAAAAGTAGTCTTTTTACATATTATGAAGAATTATATGCTCAAGGTAAGCAAGTTGAACATGTGTTGATGATGCGAGAGACCAACTTATGTATATTTAAGTTTAATATCCTTATGTATGTACCCTTTTCACTAACTAATTTGAGAGGTCAATCCATGAGGTTTAGATGCAAAAATTTGTATGTAAAGTGGACTACACCAAGAGGAACCTTGGGTTAAAAAAATCCAAAGTGAAAGCATGCACCTATAGGAAGTAATTGAGGTTTAAATGTCATATAATTATTGATACATGTTAGAGTTGGGATAAGTTCATTGATTTGTTTGAAATAGTGATCGTGATATCAATTTTGTCAATCGGCCAGTAGGAATTTGGGATGCGTTGGTTTGATAATAGGTGTTTGGCCCTATCCTAACCCAGATCATAAAATGAATAAGAACTGTTCATCACTACCTCTCACAAGATGTGGATAGGTGATGACCAGGCTGTGTATTTCCAGCACCGGCTAGCACTCAAAATGCAAATCAACATGAGCTTATAACGAGAGTCCTCACTATCTCTCTCTCCCAACATCTCAACAACTCCTGAATTTGGGTAGGAGATGGTGTATATGGAGAGAACGAGACCCTACCCCTAGTGAGGTGTTTTTCAATGAGAACATGAGTGACTAAAGGAGGAAGGTATGGAATATCCTCAGAGATGACTTCAAGTAGATTAGGAAGTTTCTTGTATAAGGGTGAGTCTTTTCTGGTGATGGAAGATGATTGGGAACATTGACTTAGCAGTCGTCCTCCTGTACCTTACCGCAGATGTAGGTCAAGTCGAGGGAAAGGATCTCAAATCCTTCATCGTTGTTCTAAGAGTTCCTATAAATATGATGGACCTTGTGTGTCCAACCTCAAGCTTTAGGCTGCCAGAGGATAACTCAGACTAAGGAGATCCAAACTCAACTTCCTACGCTATAGTTCTCAATCACCATCAAAGCTAGTTGAGTTCTCTCTATGTCTAACTTTGTAAGGGGCTCTTCAGAACTCACGGAGAAGCAGGGAGCACTCAGTATGCCCTACCGTATACTATCCATCATGGTCATAGAAGAAGGTTGAGGAGAGCACTGCTCGTTAGATGGAACTCTCGAACTCGACCACCTACCCTGCCATGGCCCCCAACCAAAGGATGAAAATGGCCAGCAGCGCTTCAATGCCATGGAAGGTTTCCGAGGATGTTTTGGAGGCGACCACAAATATTGTAGTCTCTGTACGCCATGGTGACGTGGTATTTTGAACGCACTAACGAACTCACTCGAGGTTGAAATCCTCGAGCTTTTACCAAAACCAAAGTGCAATAATACCACCCGCAAGTGGACGAGTCTTACCACAGTATAGTTAAGGATCGAACCCAAAGGACAACGTTTTTAAGAATCTTTGTCAGTCTAGTCTAGTTCAAGTTAAGGCTAATATTTAAAATGATAGGTTGATTTGAGGTTAATTAAACTAATTGCAAGAAAGTAAAATCTGAATTAAAGTTGGGTTTAGATCAATGATATGGAATCGCTGGGATGGTACCGAGTTTCACCACCACTACACATGCAAACACATTCAATCACAAACAATCCAGGGAAGATATAGCAATCCAAAAAGAGCTGCTGCAAAACCCCCCATACGGGCGTTAGGTCCGTGTAAGCATCACCTTTGGCATCAGATTTCTCGTCACCATCCAGATCACATACTTACGGCTCCGAAGATACAACATCCAACTAAGGTTTTGGGCCCCTATACAGGCGTTAGGTACACAGAAGCATCACTGAAGGTTAGATGGCTCGTCCCCTCACAGATCATATACTTACGACCTCAAGGAATCCCATTCTATTTCTAGTTTGAGAGTCAACTGTGTTAATCAATAAGCAAGCAGCCAATTAATATACGAGCAAACATCGACGATTCACTAGTAAAAATTGGGCCATTATTCACGAGTGAGTCCTGTCACAAACCCCTCTCTACAGGCCCTCACAAATAGGGACGGTTGTGAGTCTGGCCCTCACTAATGGTCCGTGAAGAGAACTCACGTGATAAATACCAGTGGCCCTCACGAATACAATTGTCACAGACCAACTGACCCTCAAGAATGTTATATCGAGGGACTATTTAGCCTTCATAAATACATTTTTGAGGGACTATTTATCCTTCATAAATTCAGTTTTGAGGGACTATTTATCCTTCATGAATACATTTTTTAGGGCATGTTTAGTTCTCATAAATATATTTTTGAGGGACTTGATGGTCTTGGAGAATATATTTTTGAAGGGTTAATGCCTTCATTAATATTATTTTTGAGGGGCTATGTGGTCGTCATCAATGCAATTGTAATGGCCAATCTGGATCTCATTTTTGAGGGACTAAAGACCTTCATGAATATATTTTTGAGGGATTACTGTAAATGATTTGGTTATTGATTTATTGAATGATTTGTTGAATGTTAATAATTTTAAATGAAAACTTTGTATATATAACCTTAAGCAATATTTTTATAAAATTCACATGACATCATAAGAAGATTCAACACCAAAATGACACATAAAAATGTTAAATCACTTCAAACCAATTTCTGTTATTGAAGCAAAATATTATCCATGCATTGTGTGCTCAACGTTGATATAAATAAAGAATACATATGGTTCTAAAATTTGAGATTGGTGACAATCAACATATCATTCTAGAAACTCTTAAGATCTATAATGTCTCCATATTCCTTCAAATGGTGTGGTTCTCTTCATCAATGTCAGGCCTCATACGGTTGGGTACTTGAGTATTCTTCTCCTAAAAATGACAAATCATTATATTAATAGAATTTAAAGTTTATACATAAATCATAGTGCAACAAACAACTTACCCTTATATTTTGGTTCTGGTGTACTCCAAAGTGCATTGTCAGTCGAAATCCATCATTAAAAGCAATTCTACCCTATCAATATAAATACAAAAAGGAATCATAGTGAGTGTGAAGTCGAGATAAATGTAAGTGAACCAACATAGCAGCAACATGCACTTGTAAACTAAAATTATGGTTGAACTCAATAAATAGTACATAATTAAAAAAAACTCAGTGGGTTATATGCCTATTAACACCTACACATTCTACTCTTGAACCATCTTCAGCATAGCAGCAAGCTGCTGCTTCCACGTTAGCCAGCAACCACCCCAAGAAACCACCTCCACATCAGCAACATCCTACTACTTCCTCCCATCTCCTAGAAACCACCTACAAATCTACAGACCACCCAATCTTCCATCATAACATCATCATCTCCTAGCAGCATGCTACTACACGCCACCACCAGCCCACACCATCAGCCACTACCAACAGCCCACACCATCAGCCACCACCAACACCTACACATCAGCACTCCCACCCACCAGCCAACACCACCACAACCAGCCAACATCCACCGCCACCAACCATCACGCCACCATCCACAAAACAGCACCAACAATAGCAAATTGCTACTCCATACATCCTCCACACACCAACACACCATACAGCAACCACCATCAACCAACAACACCAACAACTACCACCAACCAAAACCCAATAGCTACCACCTCACTCCTCCACCAAACAACTATCCAACACGACAGCCACAGAACCACCATCACTCACAGCACCACCACAAACCTCCAGTATTTTGAGCAATTCATTTCAATTTGAGCAATTCATATAGTTGCCTAATAAATCTTGGACCCTCAAGTGTTCATTATAGTTGCCTAATAAATATTGGTGTTAATGCATATTTTGGTCAGATTAATCTTTGCTTATCCAGCTCATACCTTATACTTTTTGTAATTTGGTATCTTTTCAATCCGTTTTTGAGGAAATAATCACCAACCATGTCATGTCTAGGATGTCACAACCTAAAGTGAAAAGATTTATGATCTTAAAATTCAGTCATGGAACAAACTTGTGTGAATACTGGTGTCTTATAGAAAACTAGAAACACCTGCTATTAGGAAAGAGAGTACCTCGAAAGCCTATTCTCCAAAGGGATTTTGGACAGAAAGTGGGCCACAAAATTGGTCAAAAAACTCCTTTGAAAATTGGTCCTCCAGGCAGTTTGTCTATGTAATTGTTGTTTAGAAGGCATTCTATATCTGATTTTCTGAGTCGGTATTCTAGTGGATCTGAAATAGTATTCTTACCCATTTTCACTTCCTGTTTATGAGGGTTAGAAAATTGAAATATATTATATAAACTTCCTTATTTTTGATATATTGAACATACAATTAAAAGAACAAGGTACAGTCAATCTTTGTTTAGATCTGCTCCAATATTTGATCAAAATTTATTTAAGACATTCTTCTTATCCCTGCATAAAAAAAACCTAAATTGGTTTTCTGAATGAAGAACTTCTTTGAAGTCCATTTTGGATTTAGTTTCTGCAGTCAAACATTTTAAAGTAAAGCTTTCATACTTCTCTATAAGGATTTTGTGTATTGCCTTTTGTATGATGAAGTCTTCCTTTATATGTTGTCTTAGCCTGCTCGGATTTTCTAATTATCACCTACCCCAGGTTCTAAATGTGAACTCAGTGTGTTTTGTAGTAGTAAATTCATGTTGATGACCGACCGTTGGGGAAGATAAGCATGGCTTATTACTCACATAGACACACCGGTTCCAATAACAAAGATATACCTTTTACGCGACTATATGTTAGCTCCTTCTTTGTTCTCTTCAGTTCTGTTGTTCTTTGAACATGGTACATAAACTACCTCTTGATTTTTGTCTCTTTAACCTAATGGTTTGGCTTGGGTGACATGAACAATATGCATAGTTCACTTGCTACTGGAGCAGAATAAAAAGTCATTGTAGGAGGTCCCTAATGGTTGCTTCAGTATGTCCCTCTCATCCGTTCTGGAAGCTTTGCTGATGTTGGTCATAGGAGAAGCATGGAGGACGAGCACATATGCATTGACGATCTATCCACACATCTTGACTCTAGTATTTGCTGTCCCACTCCCACTGCTTTCTATGGGGTGAGTATCCATGTCAACATTCAAATGGATTACCTAATAGGGTGGTATTGGTATCCAGTTTCATCCGGCTATCCACAAGCTTCTACTACTAATTGTTTCCTAAAGTTGTTTTTCTTATTAAGGTGTTTGATGGTCATGGAGGACCAGACGCTGCAACCTACCTCAAGAAGCATGCTATAAGATTCTGAAGCTGATGAATTGTTCATAGAAGAAGTTCAATGCTCAGTCAAAAAAGCCTTACTTCTTGTGGATCATTCTTTGGCAGATGACTCCATGATTAACAGCTCTTCTGGGACCACAGTGCTTCTAGCTCTTGTCCTTGGGAGGTATGTGGAGTTTTCTCGAACATACAACCTCTGTGTTGTAGTCATGTTACATGAATGTTTAGCTGTTTCAGTTTTCAAACATACAACCTCTATGCTGTAGTTAGAGATTATATGAAATGTTTAATTGTTTCATTATTTAGTCGATATATACACATCCATCTGCAACTGTTTCATTATTTAGTCAAAATTTACACAAGTAGGTATGTTCTCTCTGATTTCCTACTGCAGTTGTTACTCTAAAATGTGTTGGAGCATCAATGGGTGAAAAATAGATGGGAGAGTAGCTGCGAGCAGCAGCAGCTGCCAGCAGCACAAATAGCAGCAAAGAGCAACAACAATAGATAAGGGTTGAGGCAGAGAAAAGAAATATATATAACACTAAAGAAACATGGTGGAAGCTGCGAGCAGCAGCAAAAAAATAGAAAGCTAAGGAAACTAACGTTGTTGATGTTGTGCCCCCTACAGAACAATCAAATAAAGATACCCCAAAGAAAAATAGAAAGCTGGCCTAACCAATCAGACTAATAGAGATAACAATAGATAAGTAGACTGAGTTGAAAGAGAATAACAATAACTACATACATAACCATGATACCCAAAGTGTCTGGAAATATAGAACCACATGGACATTAACCATTAAGTAGATTTGTGCCTTATATATTTGATTTGGCCTTATATATCAGATTTGGTATAAGTACAAGATATATGGATGGATACCCTAGAAGTTTAATCAAGCACGTATTGAATACCTGATTTAAACGCTGAGTTCTTGGTGTGAAAGACACCGATGAAGATGTGTTTGGTGTGCTCTGCATTTGAGGATGACTTTGTCGATTATTACCAGAAGTAGGGCACCAACTTTCAACTGCAGCCTTTAATAAAGTGTACATGTTAATATTCTTATGTGTATGAATATTGAAAATAATATATAGCTTTTATGAGGTACCTGTGGCTGAAAGATTAGTGGATGTCCATTGCCTTGTATGGAAAGCCTGCCTACTCCATTCTCCCTTGAATTTCCTTGTATGGAAAGCATGCCTACTCCAGTCTCCCTTGAATTGCTTTGTCTAGAAAGTCTTCCTAAGCCATCCCCGCTTGAATTATTTTGCCTGGGAAACATGCCTACATCTGCACCACTACTTGTATTGTCTTGTATGTGAAAAGAACCCACACCTGACCTATTTGTGCCACTTTTCATGTGTAAGACACTTGTAGTAGTCTGATTGGGGTATTCAACTGCACAATCAACATTAATACCGCCATCCTATAACAAATAGATCAACAATGTCAAAAAAAACTATATATTACATTGACATAGACAACTGAATCTAAGTTACATGTGATTGATTATACCAAGTCATTATTTGGGAGACGGAGTTCTTCAATCCATTTACTATTTCTTCAAGTTCCTTAAGTTTATCCTGAAATAGAAAACAAATTACAAACATCGATCTAATAGACTAGTTGTAACTAATAGTTCAAGTTTAGTTATAATCCAACATACATCCTTTGCATTGCTTTCCTCAAGAAGCATTTCATATCTTATATGGGCAGCTTTTCCCCTATGTCCTATCTCTTTGTGCCCAATTCCAACACCTCATATCCTAGCCTTTTTGGAAGGATTTAAAACTTGCAAATAAGCATCACGTATTAGATTATCAACACTTCTAGGATCTATTTCTTCTTGGTTTTCTACTTGGTTTTCCACAATATCAGAGATTTCAAGCTGTAATTAGAAAGCGTCATAAAAGGAAAGCTTAAATTGAGATATCTAAGCATATGTAGCTTTGTAGACATCATAGGAAAGCAAATATCCATTTTCTAACCACTTGTGGGCTTTTTTCATAAACTTTTTCCAAAAATCTGTTAAGAGGCACAACGGGTTGATCTTCACTGACCTACACATGATAGATAACATAATAATTGTCCATGTTATATGTTCAACTCCTACTAAGAAAGACAAGTGTCCATTATTAATACCATTTCTGCCCGATAACAACTCCATGGCTTTGATCCTGTGGTATGATCCATCACTTTTTTTGCTCTGTTTGCCTTGTTGATCTCGGAAATTTTCTAAACCATAAGAAACATATAATTAGAAAAAGTAGATAGGTATACATGCAAGTTATATGAAACCATTGTACCTTAGACTTCTCAGTTCCCCATTCTTTAACAAGATTTTTAAACAAGATTTTTAAATTTGAGCTGGGTTCACCAAAAAAACAAGATTTTTAAACTGGTCCATATCTATGGAAGCATTTTTCTAAACTTTCTTCATCATCAATTTTGGTTCAATCTTGTACTTTTCATCGTAATCTTTCTTTACATGTTCCCTCCACACTGATATCCCTTTGCTAATGTGTTCATCAATGTGTTTCCATGCATTAGGGTGACTTCCTAAATCTAAGTATTTCTAAAAACATAGAAAATATTACTTTAGATATAACAATCATACAATTTTTTGGTCTTTTTATGAAAAAGATTACCTCAATAAATGATTTTCTATTTGCAAAAGCTTGTTGTGGTTGTTCGTTCCACTTCAAGTCTAGATGCCATATGTGTGGTTTCCTTGCTAGCATATGACAATAACGATTCAATTTGGCACCATTCTCCCCAATAGCATTTCCTTCATTATCCCATTGGACCTTGTGACGTGGCTCCCCTTGCTTAGGAAGTAGGTTTTGCTCACTTGCAGGCCCACGTCCATACTTCCTATTCTCCTGTTCATCCTCAACATTTTCTTCAACTGTTACATCATTTTCAATATTGTTGGACAGTAGAGTAGGTTCATCCTCACAATTTTCTATAATTGTGGATGGAGGGACAGCAATAGGTTGACTGGGTGTGTTGTTACAACTAGATCTAGTGATTCTTCTTCCTGCCGTCCTTCAACTGACAAGAAAAAAAATTACATTATTAGTGCAGAAATGTCAGTAACAAAAGTAGTAGCTACATTTGAAAAACAAATAAATTGCAGAGAATATGAGACACCAACATATGAATATTCAGCATTTGAAAAACATATGAATTGTAGAGTACCTTGGTTTCATATCCCAAAAAAGAATAATGATGAGTTATAATGATGTCCTACTTGCTGGTATATGAAACAAGACTAAATAAATTGCAAAGAATATGCCATATAGTAACAGTTTGCCAAAAAATTGCAATAGAACATATTCCCCAAATAAATTATTCTACACTTGCAAACAAAATAATTTGATGAAAACAGACAGATTAATGAACTAAACATTAGCACCATCATTCTTTTTTTTAGTTCTATCAACAAACGATCCCTCGGTGTCACTCCTTATCCAAGACACATCACTAGTTACACCACCATCAATAGCTTCAGATTGTAAACCAGTCAAACAATTCTCAATAAGAGGTACTTCAGAATAATATTTAGGAGGATGCTTTAGCACTGTGCACCAATCATCAGCATTAGGATCCTTCACATAAAAACATTGCAATGCTTGAGAAGCCAGGATAAAGGGTTCCTCCTTTTTTTTATCCTTGAAGTGTTGATTTGTGTGAACCCATATTCATCAATTCGAAACCCGTTAGAAGTGCTTTCATCATACCAAGAACATCTGAACAACGGAACTTTGATTCTTGGACCGTAAGTTAGCTCAATAACCTCCTCTAAGTACCCATAGTACGTGACTTGAGCATTTATAGGATTTCGATCTCTACCACTTGAATAACTTGAAGTGTCAGCACACAAATACACTCCACTATTTTGTGTAGTACATGTACTTTCAATGTGCTTTGAACGGAAACGATATCCATTGACCGAAAATCCTTCATAAGACATTCCCTCAGCACAAGGGCCTTGGGATAACCATCTCAAATCATCGCTAATACTGTTCGGCCTAATCTCTCGCATTTGCATTACCTTCATAAAAAATTAAAACATTAATGTAATCTACACTAACTTGAACATTAAGAGTGACAACAATATTTATGTTTGAGACTTACATGCTCTTTCAACCACTTAGAAAACTCCTTTGCATGTTTTGTTTCTAGGGTCCGTGGGGCAATGTTGGGTTCCATATCTTGAAGAATACACATGTGTTCACTGCTTTATAAGAAGTGTCTAAATTAATGTACAACAAATATACAAATATCAGCAAGAATTTTAGGACGTAATTAAATCTTACCTTATGTAAACATACAATTCCTCTTTATTGAAAAGGACATAACGATGGTCTTGTTCCAAAGTGTGGATGTCGAAATTTCTTGACACTCCAACTCTAATTGGAGATCCATCAACATTATGATGAGTGTGGTTGAGTTTTTCTCAAAATTATGCAATTACCTAGCTCAAAATGTCAAACTTTCTTCAGCTAAATAGCCACTAGCAATACAACCAGCCGGTTTAGCTTTGTTTCTTACATACTTCTTCAATTTCTTCAAGTATCTCTCTATTGGGTACATCCACCTAGTTCGGACAGATCCAGCTTGCCTGGCTTCATAAGCTAAATGAGTGGGAAAATGCGTCATGATGGTGAAGAAAGAAGGAGGGAAGATTCTCTCCAACTGGCAAAGAGTGACAGCAATTTCTTGTTCCAATTCTTTGAATTACTCCACATCAATAATGTTAGAGCAAAGCTTGTTGAAAAATGAGCACAAATTTGCAATAGGCTTGTACACATCTAAGCTTATGCAATGTCTCAAGGCAACAGGTAGAAGTTGATGCATAAGAACATGGCAATCATGACTTTTCAGCCCAACAAGTTTTCTATCAGATTTGCTAACACACCTAGATATGTTAGAAGAATAGCCATCAGGAACTTTCAACTTTTCTAACACAGATAGGAACTTATCTTTCTGCACATTAGTCATGGTGTAAGATGCTGGAGGCAAGTAATAGCGGTCACCTGCATCTACTGGCCATAAATCTCTTCGAATGTGCATTTTCTTCATATCTTGATGAGCTTGTAAGTTGTCTTTACTTTTCTTAGAATCACCCAATAATGTGTTTAAAATATTCTCGCACACATTCTTTTCTATGTGCATCACATCCAGATTGTGTCTAACAGATAAATACTTCCAATAAGGTAGCTGAAAAAAGATGCTTGTCTTATTCCAACCAGGAGGTAATGGTTGAATTTGATCTCCAAGCCTCTTGCGGTTATTCATTTTTCCAAATGTGATATTTTCATATCCATCAAATTGCCTCAGTATATCTTCTCCAGATCGTGGCTTAGGTGGAAGTCGAAAATTGTTTTCACCATCAAAATTTTTCCTATCACGTCTATATGGATGATTCATTGGAAGAAAATGTCGATGGAAACCATAGCATTGATTTTTCCCAAACTTTAACCATTTTGATACAGTCTCCACATTACAACAAGGACATCCCAAATCTTTCTTACCTTTAGTTCTCCAACCAGATAAGTCACCATATGCTAGAAAATCGTTAATGGTCCATAAAATCATTGCCCGCATAGTGAAATTCCTTTTGCTATATGCATCATAAACTTTGACTCCAAGCTCCCAAAGTAGTTGCAGCTCCTCAATTAATGGCTCCAAGTATACATCAAGGTCATTGCCAACCATATGTGGACCTGGGATTAATAGGGACATCATAATAACTTGTTCTTTCATAAGAAGCCAAGGCAGAAGATTGAGAGGTGTCACCAACACAGGCCAGATGCTATGTGATGCACTCATATTGCCAAATGCATTAAATCCATCTGTTGCTAATGCCAATCTAATATTGTGTGGTTCAGCAGCAAAGTCTGGATACCTGGCATCAATAGACAACCATTCTGGTGTGTCTGAAGGATGATGAATACGACCATCCTTGCCTTTTCCTTCAGATGGCCAAATCATATCTTTAGCAATAGATGAAGACATATAGAGCCTCTCTAACCGAGGTATCAAAGGGAAGTGATACATGAACTTAGCAGCTACCTTCTTTCCCTTTGTTTTGTATTGCTTTTCATTCCATCTTGAAGCACCACAAGTATCACAATTTTCTTTTGAAGCTGCATCTTTGCGAAAAAGCATGCAATTATTTGTACATACATCTATAGTAGAATGATCCAGTCGTAAATCCTTCACGATCGCATTTGCTTCATAGTACGTCTCCGGGAATAGACAATTTTCTTCTGGAAATCTTGAAATAATCAACTGTAACAACTTTGTGAAAGAATCGTTGGACCATCCAGATTCCTCCTTCAGAAATAGCAAGGCAACCAAATACGATAGCTTAGAATGACTTGTGCAACCTCTATAGAGTGGTTGATCTGCCTCTTTTAGTAGCTTGTAAAATCTTTGTGCATCTACATTTGCAGGTTCTTCTGTAGCTTCAGTAGAGTGGTCATTTGTTGTGTCACCCATACCAAACAAATCACCCAGCATCTGATGCATATTTTCGATGCTAGGCATGTTTGGTGCCACAACAGGATTGCTCACCTCCCCATTAAACGTCCAAACATCATAGCTATGCACAAATCCTTTTTGTAATACATGTGAGAATTCCTCCTCCTCTCTTTTAAGGTATCTGTTCAAACATACCTTGCAAGGACATATTAATTTCCCCTGTCTAGTTGGTCTCTGATGGATAAGAGCAAACTCAATGAACTTTTGTAACCCTGCCTTGAATACATCACTTCGCACTCTGTTCCCAATATACATCCAACTCCGATCTATTAGAAAATCCATCTACATGAAGGAAAATATATAATAAGTTAAGCACACATTACAAGAAATATATATATATATATATATATATATATATATATATATATATATGCAATTCAAATAGTATATTGATTATATTCCTTTCAGTCTATCTAGGTATTTATATTCCTTGATTATATATATATAAATAATTGAGTAACCTGATATAGGTCTGATTTAGAGTAAATTTGTTCTTCATATTTTATATATGTCCCCTATACTATTTGCTGGACCCATCAAATACATGAATCTATAGTCTTTTCCTATTTCCAGGTTTTGGTGAATCGCCAACCTGAATCTGTAGAATAACTCCTACTTCATAATTTGATATGTAGAATAACCTGAACCTGAATCTGGGAAATTATGATATGTAGAATAACTCCTACTTCATAATTTGATCTGTAGAATAACCTGAACCTACATATCTGATTTCATGGTTCTACTTCCCATGGCTAATAAATGGAATACTTATTCTTGATATTAGTTACAATTGGGAAACTAGATGAAGAATAAGAACACATAATATGTGAGGAAAGAATATCCAAAAATGATCAGAACTCTGTGGTTTTCATGTGAGAATCTCTTAGTTATTAGTTTGTTTTTTTCATAGGATATTTTTTCTAGGAAATATTTATCACTATGATTTGATGTTGTGTCCTTCAAGTTTCTATTTCAACCGTATAATGAGAGATCCTCCCCTCTATCTATTGAGCTAGTCTATTTATAGAGTTTGTAGATGAAGTGTCAAAGACAAAGTGATTATGCTTTTAGAATCATTTCAAGTATCCTTTGTGATGGGTGCAGAGCCTATGACCAGTTGACTTGTGCACCTCTCCAATGTTTTGTGTGTGGTCTACTAAGTAGACTAGTCTCTAAATGGTAGATTGATTTATCCTGTTTCTTCATTTTTTTCATATGTCTGTTATGATTGGTTTCCTATACCAATCTAATGAATGAGGGTTTCACTCAACCAATCTGGGAGTGTAATATTCATGGCCCATGTATGGTTGAATGACATTTCTTATGATGACTATATGGGTTCCTTGTTTGATCAAATGGATTACCAATATGACTATTTGGAGGACCTATGATTCTCTTGTTGATGGACCAGCCCGACAATTAGTGACCCAACAAATAGGTACTGGCCAACAAAGGTCATTGGTAAAGTCCAATAATGGTTGAAACTTATGGATTGTGTCTTGGAACAAATAGGTAACTAGACATGTTGATTTCTTGATATCAAACCACTAGTTTATTGGTAGAAGTGATGATTGGTTGATCTCTATTGAATGTATAGTGTTCAACTAGATTGACCTCGAGTCTTGGAGTCATATTGTCATAGTCAATTGATTAATAGGGTGGTGATTTGGTATACATAATTTTGTTTAGATCTTCATGCTTCTATGTAATAACTTCCTATCAGTCCATAGTGGCATATTTGGTTGACTGAGGTTCAAAGGGATGACTTGGGATTTGTCTTTGATATCTGTTTTACATCTGAAGTATGGGTTGAATTTTAATGCAAGAATCCATTAGGATACAGGTTCAAGAAGAGGATGTATTGAGATTCTTAAGATTGAAAACAACTTTATATATCAATAAAATATATTAAATTATAATCAAAACATGTAATGGGGAGAGAGAATGAATAAACACAATAGAATACATAGATGTATAGTTGTTTTATCTTAAAATGTCATAACTCCACTACCTAGAGAAGTTCTTCTCTAGAATTCATTAACCACTTGAGTATCCTATTATATTAACTCACCAAGATAAAACATCAAGTAACCCCCTCTTTTTATCCAAAGAGTAACTAGCACTCTTTCTAGGAAAAATTGTAACAATCAATCCAAGGGTAAACCAACCCTATCTATTGCAAGCTACCCTAAATTTTCCTTCTACAAGGTAGATATTAAATTAACTTTGAAAGAATGATACTACAAGAGGTAGATGATATTCTCAGGATATATCAATTAAGGTCGACTCTCTTAGAAATTATCTCTAATCATTCAGTTCAAATAGGAAGTGCAAGCTCAATAAGAAATTCAAGGGATTTTTGAGGCACTATCTTGAATCTATAGCATATAAATACTTTGGTAAGCTGTGAAGTCATTGAGATATGTGACACCCAAAAGATTGGATAGTGGATGCCCTGGTTAGGGGGAGGTTATGGCTGTGACTTGTATGGTGCAAGTACTGGTGGTCACAGTTGTATCTGTGTGGGTTTTGTTTGTATAAACAGTTGCTGGTAGTGCATTAGCAGCACACAGGTGCTGTGAGACATGCCAGCTAATGCATGGACATGAGGAAGAGGGGTACAGCAACATGCAGTTTGGGATGAGGGTGTCTGGGTGTGGATGCAACATCTTTATGTGGGGCATGTGCAGTGCTTGCATGCATTTTTGAGCTGTGGGGCAACGGTTGGTTGCAGCACAGATCTGTGTATAAGCTCTATATATAAATACTTTGGTAAGCCTTTAAATCTCTAACATGGTTATTATATATAGTTAAGCATGTCTACTAGATAGTTGATGATATTAGGAATTTTTTATCCATTTTTATGGGAGTAGTGAAATCCCAATGGACATTTTTTATCCATTTTACATATATGAATCCTTCGATACCTCAATGAATATATAAATACTACCTACTTCAAAAATTAATACTCCCACATATCATACAAAATTTAAGGAAAATTATACTCTCTGGAATCGATACTAATGTGTGAATAGGTAATCGGATGGATGAGGTCTATGATTATTCACTCGAACCTAGAAAACCCATACCAAAACCCTTACAAGACAGAAACTATCTTATTCATTCAAACTGGAATTTGGGACATATAATTTCTAGATTCTTGGTTTACAATCTCCATGATAACCAGATGTCGATGAATGCCAACATCTATATCAAATTTTTTTTTATCAGTAAGCGTGCCACTCTCTATATTGCCAAACTAAAATATGTACAAGTGGGGGAGTAAAGAAAAAACTCTCAAGAAATAAAAGACCTATCTATACAAGGCTTTTGTAATCGTTTATTGCTCTGTTCCAGACCACATTAGCAGTAGGTTCAGCATTATAAAAAATGATATGGTTTCTAAAAAACCAGATGTGATATAACAGTGACAAGATGAGCCGCTTGTATCTATTATCCTAGAACTGCAGCACATCCTCCATGTCCCTAGGGTAACATGGTAGCAGGGGTCTGGCTTTCTCCCACATCTTTGAGGTAAAATCGCATGACCACAGTATGTGCTCCAGGCTTTCTTCAGCACTTAGGCATAGATTGCATCTTGAAGCCAAGTTGTACCCTCTTTGGGTACAATTAATGGATGTTATATAGGTAACTCCACTTATAAAAATACTCACGACATCTATTATCTACCAATTCAAGTAGGCTTCTTTAAAAAAAATATGGCAAGCAGTCTCTATACATCACGCTTTGTCAATCACCCCATTGAAAATGCAGTTGTAGCCCAAAGGTATGCACCTCCTTTTTAGTAAATACAAACCAATGTTGTTGTTGCTATCATGGTAGGACATTATACATAAATTTGAGTTTGTACAATTATTTAGATATAATATGGGTGGGTCCAATACCACACCCGAGCAAAGGAACAGAAAGTTCAAAATTACAAGGAAGAGAAGGGAAGGAGGGGAGACTACACAGAGGGAAAAGAGAAGAAGAAAAGAAGGGGGAAAAAATCAATAGACAAATTCCATCATATATAAGAAACAACAAAAGAATATACAAACAAACATCCTATGTCACCTCTAGAACTGCTCTTCAAAAGAAAGGTCATTTCAGCACAACAATTTACAAGCAACCATATTGATCATCACTGGATCAATAGACTAAAAAACACCAGATAGAAGCTCTACTTCATCTTTTGAACATAAGGACAAGTAGGAAACTCCAAAAAAGGGAGACGAAACCCCCTTAGAAAAGAAGCACTTTTAACTTAGTATGGAAATTTCAACATCGTAGAACACATACAACCATCTTGATCACCACTACATCAATAAACCAGTAACATCAGATGGAACCCTTCTTCATATTTAGAAAATAAGCACAAGCATAGCAATTCCAGAAAAAAGAACACAGGGCTCGTTTAGTAAAGAAGCACTTTTATCTCATTATGGATAATAGACTATAGCACACTCACATTGACTAACCATTCCTCAAAAATCACCTTATTTCTATACCACCAGATATAGTAAACGATACATATAATAGATTTAAAGGAGGAATTGCTTATTTCCTTCATACTGTCTTCAAAGAAACTAGGAATACTATTAATACATTCATTATCAACTACTTTGGCTCTGACCCATATATATGGGTGTCATGGGAACACTTGTTCATATAGACTAGAATAGAGTAGCAAAATTAAACATACATGCACACATGTGTATTGCTTTGAACCAAGCTTGATCCTCAACAATTATATATGAGTAATATTTGATCAAGTATGACTTGGATTACATGGTAGGTACTATACATAAATTCGAGTTTGTACAATTAATAGATATTGTACATATTCGAGAAAGACAATATTTAATCAAATACTATATCTACTCAATCACATCAGTAAATTATTCTTTCCTTATTAACAAAACACAAAGTTGTATGATAGAAAATCATTATGAGGATGCTATACTATAGATGCATAGCCTAGGAATTTATGTACATCACAACTTTGATTCCCTTCCATTTAGTTATGGTAGCTACTCCCAAGGAGCTATTTCCTCGCTTCCAAATATTTAACACGCCCCTGACTACTCTCTATTACTGTTGTGTGACCATCTCCATGCAACTGAGGATAGTCAAAGTTTTTCAACATTGTGATATGTTTCTAATACGTGTGAACGTTAACCCTTAGGGGGAGGGGGAGATAACTCATATGAATACTAGATGGTTAGTATTTTTACTAAGTAAACCCAGCTAATCCTATGCAGATCACATTGGGGGGAGATGAGGCGGGCACATGACGTATGAACTGGAAGCCCATTGGAGGAAGAACCAATCTTAGGATCTCATGACCTATCAGAGGTTGAAGTGGGGGCTAGTGCTCTCCCAAATGAGAAAAAGAGATAAAGATATGAACCTAGAGAGGATTCCATTTATCCAAGCAGGTCCGTGGTAGCAGCAATGAGCAATGGCTGAAGAAGCAATCCAGTAGGGTGACTGCGTAGCAGCAATGACCAATGTCCGAGCAGGGCGATTGGTGGCAAGGATGACCCAATGCGGAGGGCAGCAACCGTCAATGGTGGCAAGGAGAGAAGAACCTTAATGTCGAGGCATTTTCTAAAGGTGGAGGAGTGTGGAGGAACGTATGAGAGAATCGGGAGGGGGAGGTTTTAGTGGGTAGTTGCGACGGAATTGAGGGGGAAAGGAGGTGGACTTCGCCGCAAATAGGGCGCCCATACCCGGGATTGGGTGATTTTTTTCATGAATTTTGATTGACGAATCAGTGTTTTAGAATGGAGGGAAGGATTATGAGATGGAGGGAAACATTTGGCATGGAGTTTTTGAGGGGGTGATTAGTGAGTAATGTATTTGTGAGGGACCAGTGTTCACATAAAATGCCTAACGATGTTAAAAACACGGTTGAGGGAATTGGTCCCATGTGCAAAGGATGAGCCCTCACAAATAGACATCATTATTCACAATTTTTGGCTCCTCACAAATGTTCTTCAACAAAGGCCAATTTTTTTGTAGTGATTAACAAGAAGATACAAAATCCAACTAAGGATGTGAATCCCCTATACAGGAGTTAGGTACACAGAAGCATCACCGAAGGCTAGATGGCTCGTCCCCTCGTGGATCATACACTTACGACCTCAAGGAATCCCATTCTATTTCTAGTTTGAGAGTCAACTTGTTAAACGACATTCAAACCTACATATAGAAGTTCTCACAACATAGGAAGAATAAAGATGAAAATAAGCAAATAATCAAACTACGAACATAACGATTAACAACGAAATGAAGAGTTATATACATTTCAATGGAAAGTTTAACAAAAGAACATGATTTGCATGGGCAGTGGGGCTAGTCCCCACACCCCAGTGAAAAGGTACTACTCGCTCATGATGCGAGAAATAAGAAGAGTGAGAAAGAAAGAGAAATCTGCCATGGACTCGGTGCAGAAGGTAGTCGCAGCTCGGTGAAGTAGATACGGCCTCCTACGTTGTTTCGAAGCAGATCTGGACGTGAACGGGAGTTGCCAAGATAGACCGGGCAGTTTCCCTTGCTCTGTCTTTCTTCTCTCCTCAGCCTCCTTGGTTGTAACATGGGTAGTAGGTGTAATGAAAATGGCGCGGACTGGACTGGTTTCATATCGAATTTGTATACAGGTAGCCTGTCGACGTCCCAGAACTGATGTCCAAGTGAGGACCTTTGGGGTCCAATTTATAGGCATAGGACTGACCCCAAACGTTCTTGGATTAAAAGAGACCAAATGGTCTGCTGCTATTATGGGCAAACGGTCTGGCCAAAAAAATCTTCTCCAAACGGTCTTTGCTGCTTTGACTTTTTCATGCGGTTTGTTCCAAACTATTTGGGCAAACGATCCTAGACAGAGGCAAACAGTTTGGAAACCGCATAAGACCAAACGGTCTTGAGCAAACGGTTTGGAAACCACATGAGATCAAACCGTCTCATAGACCGTTTGCTCTCCTCCAAACGGTCTTGTGAAAAGGGGGGCAAACGGTCAGCAGCAGCAAATGGTCTGTGTACCCAATCATGCCCAAACGGTCTTCAGGCAGCAGCCATTCGGTCTTGATTGCTTGCTTAATCTAAATAGTTTCCAAGCCACAGCCAAATGATCTGAGATCAGAATCAAGGAAATGGTCCTGCTTCGGTCAACGCTCCACAAACGAGCAGCAGATAGTCTGTTGGTAAATCGATCCAGTAGCCGTCCAATCTATCAAATGATCTCCAACCTTCTTCTGTAGGTGCGACGGCCTCGGGGTGACCCCATTTGGTCTGCGAATCACCCCCAAATGACCTTGCTCAGGAGATGCAAATGTGTGCTGGTCGGAGGTTGAAGACGACACACCACGGTCATAGTTAGGCACCACGGTCGTGGTAAAGCTACTGTCCCACGGTCGTGCCGCCTTGCACGGGCGTGGTTGGTGTGAAATCGAGCTCTGATGGCACGATCGTGGTGAGGTAGCTGCCACACTATCGTGCTGCCTCACACGGGCGTGGCGAGTGAGGGAGGGTCGATGCAGGTAGGGTGCCACGGTCGTGACTCGTCGACCACAGTCGTGGCGAGTGAAAGCTCAGGTCTACCACAGTCGTGGCCACATCACATGGTCATGGTGATGGCAGAAGACCCCGACCGTTTTGGACCACCACAGCCGTGGTTACGACTCTGCTTCGCGACCTTGAGTTCATGCACTACTTGATTCCTTGTGGCTGAGTGATGCCTCCAATCGGTCTCTGCTGCTCAAAATGGTCTTGAGACCGCATGGGCTCAAACGGTCTTGAGACCGAATGGGTGGAATTGCTTGGTTAGATATCTTGATCGGAGCCTGGGATGAAGGTGGACCTTGACTACTTGTTCAACTTTGTCAAAACCTGCATTAAATGAACGATGTTTAGTTAAAACCTTGATAATTGAATCAACTAAGTAGTTTTGCACATTATGATTCATATTGAGTGAAATAGTATGTATAAAGTTGAATTGGTCCCGAAGTGATAATTGAATTTCATGATGAATATACATTCATCAAAATACCCTGAACTTAAATGTTGCTCATCCTAGAGTAACACAAAATTTGAAACAATCGCCAAATGAATATTTCAATTCGTGTGATTTCTTCATCTTCACATCATGGATGTTTTCTTTTTGCTCAACATGACTCGGTATCTCAACCTCCTAAGACCACAAAACACATCTTACCATATCTTTGTTCCTGAGTTTGTTTTCCAAAATTACTTCCTCCTCACCTTTTCCAACAACAAGCATGTCAAAGAGTTTTGTAAGAGTTCAGAGACACCCACAGAATAACAAGTGTGCATTTGATCTGACACCGGTGTTTTCCAGGATAGGGTAGGCAATCATTGTGCCATTAGGTAGAAAAGGGAGTGAAAGGTGGTGTGGAAGGAAGAAGTAAATCTCTCCTCTATTTGACTCGAGATTTTTATTTTCTTTGCAATTTCATGTATTACATTTTTTTGTGTGAATCTCTCCTCTATTCGACTCGAGATTGCATTTCTTTTTGTGTGCACTTTGGCATCTTTTTGTTTACAAATCTCTCCTCTATTCGACTCGAGATTGCATTTTTGGTGGTACACCCCTATTTATTTGCGAGGGGTATGGAAGAAGCAGATAAAGAGGGAAGTGGTGTGCCACCCCAAACTTAGGGTTTGGCACATTTTTGGCTATTTTGTTTCTTTTTTATGAATGGAGGGGTACGAAGATGATGGAAGATGTGTAGAAGAGAGTTCAGATCAGAATGCAACTTGATTTACAATTCAATGCATCGGGTTGTTCTCAAACTCTGCTCATATAATGACTTGATGAGGATCTGGTTTGGATTCCATGCTATTGTTCCACAAATTAGTTAGGAAGCATGACGTGTTTCATCCCTATCAGTTTGACAGACACCTATCATCTTTGCAAAAGTATCACGATGTTAGGAATCATAGGCTTCACAAGATGATTTCAATCAAAGGGCTTGTTTCAAAAAGTGGTCCTTTTGAGGATTTACTTCGAATAAGGGGGATATAATGATTCAGAATGCACAGCAGGTTAGTGACTTTTAATGAAACCAGGAAGTGTCAAAAAGAGTCAAAACTTCATCAAGTATCTGTTCAATTTCTTTGAAAATCATTGAAGAATTGTGAAAATTTTGAAATGTTTTATCAAGAATGTGATAGAGAAAACTTAAGTATGAAAAGGATGGGTGTAGGTGGAAAGTGAGGTACATACCACCCACCCTCCACCCCAAACTTAGAGATTTGCTCATCCCGAGCAAACCCTAAATCTAAGATGGAGGGGAAAAATCATGCCAGAATGAGCACCATGTGTGGTTGCGTTCTGATCAGCGCGCATCCTCTTATCTGAAAATCTCAAAGGTAAAGAGAAATTAGATCTTAAAGTAGCATCTTGCGATGCGGATTTTATTTAATGAAAAATTAACTAGAATGTAAAAGCAAAATTGAAGAAAATATTCTAATTTGAAAAGAAAGGTAAAACAAATTTATTGATCGGGTTGCCTCCCGACAAGCGCCGTTGTTTTATGTCGATGGCTCGATTGAATTTTTCAGCTTCATGGTGGATCCTTAGAATTAGTGAGTTCCAGCATTGTTTCAGTGCCTATGTCAATCGAGGTGAAATATCTCTTTAAGCGGTGACCCTTTGCCATAAATTCACCTGACTTTTCACTCCATAGAGAGAAAGCACCATGTGGGGAAATGCTTTTGACAATGTAAGGTCCAGACCAGCGAGAACGGAGTTTCCCTGGGAATAACTTCAATATTGAATTGAATAGAAGAACTTGGTCTCCCACTTGTATGTCATTTCTTTTCATATGTCCATCGTGCCAAAGTTTTGTGCGTTCTTTGTAGATTCATGCGTTCTCATAAGCTGTCATCTGGAGTTCATCCAGCTCTTGGAGTTGCAGAATCCTGGCTTGGCCATCTTCTTTCATATCAAAGTTCAGTTGTTTAATTTCCCACCATGCCTTGTGTTCCAATTCGACTAGCAGGTGGCAAGCTTTTCCATATATTAATCGAAAAGGTGTGGTCCCAATGGGAGTTTTATAAGCAGTTTGATAGGCCCATAAGGCATCGTTGATTTTCATTGCTCAATCCTTTTGATTGCGTCCTACAGTCTTTTCCAGAATAGCCTTTAGCTTACAATTAGAGACCTCTCCTTGTCCACTTGTTTGCGGATGGTAAGGTGATGCTACCTTATGTGTTACGTCATATTTTCTCAGTAAAGCTTCAAAGCTTCTTTCAAGGAAGTGGGACCCTCCGTCAGATATCACGGTTCGTGGCACTCCAAAATGGGGGAAAATGATACCTTTGAATAATTTGATGACGGGTTTGGAATCACTAGTGACGGTTGGTATGGATTCAACCCATTTTGAGACATAGTCTACCGCCACTAGGATGTATGAAAATCCATGAGAAGATGGGAATGGACCCATGTAGTCCACCCCCCAAACATCGAATATCTCTACTTCTTGCCATAGATTCAGAGGCATCTCGTCTCTCTTTGTTATATTACCTGTTCGTTGACATTTGTCGCAAGATAGGACAAAATTGTAGGAGTCTTTTGATATGGTTGGCCAGAAGAATCCACATTGCAAAACCTTTAAAGCAGTCTTTTTAGAGCTCATATGTCCTCTTACTGGTCCTGAGTGACATTGTTCCAAAATAAGTTGAGCTTCTTCTTCGGTGATACATCATCTATACAGACCATCGGCACCTAGTTTAAAAAGATATGGCTCATCCCAGTGATATTGCTTCACATCATGCATGAACTTCTTCAGGGCATTCCTGGTGCATTGAGGATGGATAACCCTAGCAGCAAGGTAGTTCACAAAATCTGAGTACCACGGTATAACTTCTGAGACCTTCATTAGTTGATCGTCCGGAAGAGAATCGTTAATCAAAATCTTCTCGGTATCCTGTGTGTGGATGCGATTGAGGTGGTCTACTACAACATTCTCTGTACCTTTTTTATCTCTTATCTCTAAATCAAATTCTTGTAACAGGAGAATTCATCTAATCAACTTGGGTTTTTCATCTTTCTTTGCCAGAAGGTAACGAATGGCAGCGTGGTCAGTGTAGACAATAACTTTTGAACCAATTAGGTAGGATCTGAATTTGTCAAAGGCATACACGACTGCTAGAAGTTCTTTCTCGATAGTTGCATAATTCCTCTGAGCTTCATTGAGAGTTTTGATGCATAATAGATCATATAGTGTTTCTTTTCTATATATTGCCCTAAAACATCACCCACAGCATAATCACTGGCATCACTTATAATTTCAAAAGGATGGTCCCAGTTGGGAGCTCTAATGATGGGAGTGGTTGTAAGGGCCTTCTTCAGTGTGTTGAAGCTTTTGACACATTCTTCATTGAAATTGAAATCAATATCTTTTAGTAATAGGTTCATCATTGGCTTTGTTATCTTGGAAAAATCCTTTATGAATCTTCTGTAAAATTCGGCATGACATAGAAAAGCACGAACTTCTTTTACATTTGTTGGGGTAGCCAGTTTAGAAATCACTTCAATCTTGGCTTTATCTACTTCAATTCCTCTATTGCTGACCCTATGACCGAGGACAATGCCTTCTCTTACCATAAAATGGCACTTTTCCCAATTTAGCACAAGATGTGCTTCTTCACAACGTTTGAGGACCAGCGAGAGGTGCTTTAGACATGAATCGAATGAATCTTCGTAAATAGAGAAATCATCCATGAAAACCTCCATAATTGTTTCAGTAAGACCAGCGAATATGGCATCCATGCAATGTTGGAAAGTTGCGGGCGCATTACAGAGACCAAACATCACTCTTTTAAATGCATATGTTCCGAATGGACAGGTAAAGGTTGTTTTCTCTTGGTCATCTGGATGTATGGGTATTTGATAGAATCCAGAGTAACCATCAAGATAACAAAAATTTTCTTGATGAGCCAACCTTTCTAGGACTTGATCAAGGAAGGGCATTGGAAAATGGTCTTTTCGAGTTGCCTTGTTCAATTTTCTATAATATATGCACATCCTCCACCCTGTGACTGTTCAAGTGGGGATGAGTTCATTGTTTTCATTCCATATAACAGTTGTTCCACCTTTCTTCGGGACAACATGCATTGGGCTCACCCATGGAGAATCAGATATCGGATAGATTATCCCAGCTGTGAGCAATTTAATGAACTCGCTACGGACCACTTTCTTCATATTTGGCTTCAATTTCTATTGATGCTCAATAGTAGGTTTGTGATCTTCCATCATAGGGATCTTGTGCATACACAGCGCTTATTGACCCCAGTGAGGTCACTCATTTTATAACTGATAGCTTTCTTTCTTTCCCTCAATTCTTTCAGAACTTTCTCTTCTTGTTCAGTTGTTAGATCAGAATTTATAAAAACTGGACAAACCTTGAGATCGTCTAAAAACATGTACTTCAGTCCTTCGGGCAGAGGCTTCATTTCGGGAGCCTCTGGTTTTTCACTTGTTTCTTCTGTAGTTTCAATAGCCTTGAGTTCTTCACTATTGGTTCCAACATCTTCTTTAGCAGAGTAGAGGGATTCAATGCAATCCTTTACTCGTTCGTAGATTGGTTCATCCACTGATGGGTTTGTTAGAGCAATTTCCAAGGGATCGTTTGATTCATGATGTTCTCTAGTCAGAAGTGACATTTGTTCAATGCAGTCAATCAGATAGACCTCTTCCTTCATACTTGGTCTTCTCATACTTTCGAAGACTTTAAATTTGAGAGTTTCTTTGCCTAATCTGAGCAATAAGGTACCAGCTTCAACATCAATCAGGGTCTTGTAGTGGCGAGGAACGGACGACCAAAAATGAGAGGATATCTGGCATCTTCTTTTATATCCATAATGATGAAGTCGCATGAAACATATGTGTCCTTGCCTACCTTGACCGGGACATCTTCGAGGATTCCTAACAGATGTTTTATCGAATTATCTGCAAGTTGTATAGTCATGCCAGTAGGAAGCAACTCTGCAAATCGTAATCTTTTGCATAGGCTACGCGGCATAATAGAGATTTTTGCACCTAGATCTGCCAATCCTTTCTTGCATGATGAATCGCCAATATGACATGAGATTCCAAAGGATCCCAGGTCTTTTTGTTTCCTGGGCATCTTGCTCAATATGATATCCGATGTAGTTGTTGCCAGTTTTACTGTCTCATATTCCTCCGTTATATACTTCCTGGTTAGGAGTGACTTTAGGTATTTAGTCCAGGCTGGTATCTCGGCCAGTGCATCCAAGAAGGGTATATCAACTTGAAGTTTCTTCATAGCCTCTTTAAACTTATTGAATTGGGTATCAAGTTTGGTTTGCCTTAGACGAGATGGGAAGGGTATACGAGGCTTATATATAGGAATATCAGGTTCTGGTGTTTCAGTTTCTTCATCAGTAGATCTCTCAGGACTTCCCTTATCTATCTTATCATCTTTTGATTGAGACTCTAGTGTTGTTGAGTCTTGGATAATCACGGGTTCATCTTTGTCTGTAATATCCACAGGTGTCTTTATATGGGGATCCGAATAGTCTTTTCCTGACCTAGTGGTGACTGCCTTCAACTGTTCAGGATGCTTAGGATTGTTCTCGGGTTGGCCAGCAAAGACTCTAGCAAGTGGCTTTATGCTAGCTGCAAGTTGAGCTAGTTCAGATTCAATAGCCTTTTGCTGAGCTTGTTGGTTGGCTATCATAGTTTGCCGAGTTTGCAACATTTTTTCAATGGCTGATAGCTTGTCATCAGAAGAGATGGGTCCTGCTTACTGTCCTTGTTGTTGATTAAGATTCTGATACTGAGAGTTGTTTTGATAATTATTGTAGTTCCTATTCTGAAAGTTCCCCTTGAAATTTCCTTGATTCCCAAAATTCTGTTGTTGATTATACTGGAATCCTGGTGGACCTCTTGGTTGATTGTTTGAACCAAATTGATGCGAGTTTACTTCTCCAGAGGGGTTTCCATATTGAAAACCTGGGTGATTCCTATTCTGATTCGGATTGTAATAACTTTTCCCCGAAATGGTGTTGATAGCATTAAGATTTTTCATCTGACCATTATCTCCTTGTCCACATACATTGCTCAGCACAACGTCATAGAGAACATTGCATGATAAAGTGGAATGATCGGTGCTTTTACATGCTTCATGGAATAGGGAAGTGGAATTGACCTGTTCCGGTTGCCGAGTGGGTGAACGTCCTCTTCCAATAGCAGCTAGAGATGATTCAATATGGTCTTGCTTGGCGACTAAGACCTTCAAGGTTTCAGCGATAGACTTGTACTCGGGAGTATCTTCAGCCATAGCTACTTTCAAGACTCCTTTACCTACAGATCTAGGGACTTGAGCAAACATTGACGATTAATAAGAAGATACAAAATCCAACTAAGGTTGTGAACCCCCTATACAGGCGTTAGGTACACAGAAGCATCACCGAAGGCTAGATGGCTCGTCCCCTCACGGATCATACACTTACGACCTCAAGGAATCCCATTCTATTTCTAGTTTGAGAGTCAACTTGTTAAACGATATTCAAACCTACATATAGAAGTTCTCACAACATAGGAAGAACAAAGATGAAAGCAAGAAATTAATCAAACTACGAACATAACGATTAATAATGAAATGAAGAGTTATATACATTGCCATGGAAAGTTTAACAAAAGAACATGATTTGCATGGGCAGCGGGGCTAGTCCCCGCACCCCATCGAAAAGGTACTACTCGCTCATGATGAGAGAAACAAGAAGAGTGAAAAAGAAAGAGAAATCCGTCATGGACTCGGTGCAGAAGGTAGTCACAGCTCGGTGAAGTAGATACGGCCTCCTACATCGTGTCGGAGTAGATCTGGACGCGAACGGGAGTTGCCAAGATAGACCGAGCAGTCTCCCTTGCTCCGTCTTTCTTCTCTCCTCAGCCTCCTTGGTTGCAACAAGGGCAGTAGGTGAAATGAAACTGGCGCGGACTGGACTGGTTTCGGATTGGATCTGTATACAGGCAGCCTGTCGGCGTCCCGGAACCAATGTCCAAGTGAGGACCTTTGGGGTCCTATTTATAGGCATAGGACTGACCCCAAACGGTCTTGGATTAAAAGAGACCAAACGGCCTGTTGCTGTTATGGGAAAACGGTCTGGCCAAAAAAATCTTCTCCAAACGGTCTTTGCTACTTTGACTTTTTCATTCAGTTTGTTCCAAACAGTTTGGGCAAACGATCCTGGACAGAGGCAAATAGTTTGGAAACCGCATAAGACCAAACGGTCTTGAGAAAACGGTTTGGAAACTGCATGAGATCAAACGGTCTCACAGACCGTTTGCTCTCCTCCAAATAGTCTTGTGAAAAGGGGGGAAACGGTCAGCAGAAGCAAATGGTCTGTGTACCCAATCAGGCCCAAATGGTCTTCAGGCAGCAGTCATTCAGTCTCGATTGCTTACTTAATCTATACGGTTTCCAAGCCGCAGCCAAACGGTCTGAGATCAGAATCAAGCAAATGGTCCTGCTTTGGTCAACGCTCCGCAAATGAGCAGCAAACAGTCCGTTGGTAAATCAATCCAGTAGTCGTCCAATCTATCAAATGATCTTCAGCCTTCTTCTGTAGGTGCGATAGCCTCGGGGTGACCCCATTTAGTCTGTGAATCACCCTCAAATGACCTTGCTCAGGAGCTGCAAATGTGTGTTGGTCAGAGGTTGAAGACGATGCACCACAGTCATAGTTAGGCACCACAGTCGTGGTAAAGCTACTGTCCCACGGCCGTGCCGCCTTGCACGGGTGTGGTGCGTGTGAAATCGAGCTCTGATGGCATTGTGCCACGGCCGTGGCGTGAAACCACGATCGTGGTGAGGTAGCTACCACACTGTCGTGCTGCCTCACACAGGCGTGGTGAGTGAGGGAGGTTCGATGCAGGTAGGGTGCCACGGTCGTGACTCGTCGACCACGGTCCTGGCGAGTGAAAGCTCAGGTCTACCACGGTCGTGGCCACATCACACGGTCGTTGTGATGGCAGAAGACCACGGCCATTTTGGACCACCACAGTCGTGGTTAGGACTCTGCTTCGCGACCTTGAGTTCATGCATTGCTCGATTCCTTACGGCTGAGTGATGCCTCCAATCGGTCTCTGCTGCTCAAAACGGTCTTGAGACCGCATGGGCTCAAACGGTCTTGAGACCGAATGGGTGGAATTGCTTGGTTAGATATCTTGATTGGAGCTAGGGATGAAGGTGGACCTTGACTACTTGTTCAGCTTTGTCAAAACCTTCATTAAATGAACGATGTATAGTTAAAACCTTGATAATCGAATCAACTAAGTAGTTTTGCACATTATGATTCATATTGAGTGAAATAGTATGTATAAAGTTGAATTGGTCCCGAAGTGATAATTGATATTCATGATGAATATACATTCATCACATGGAAGTTGAGTCGTGCATCCATTCGCACTGGTGATCGTTCCCCTTCCACGGCGGCAGGGTCTGAAGAGGCCACCGTCAAACTAAAAGAGAGCAATGAGCTCTCGTTGAGGTTTTACCTTGAGGCGGAACTAACAGGACGAGAAGGATGCTTTCTTGGTATAGTCCTAGTCGGCCACACTAAGGCGGGATATGTGAATTGGAGAAATCACATATAGTCGAGGACAATGAAGACGGCGTCTGGGAACGCTCGTGAGGGCGAGAGAAAGGGGTCACCCCGTCTAGCAGCTAACTAACGAACGGGACTTTGAACTAGTCGGCCCACATGGGCCAGAAGGAGTCACGCCATTCGGGGCTACGTGGCACATATCCAACGCCCACCGAAGAGATATGATGGCTGGTGAATTCCACAAAAAAGGTAAATGAGTTTAAATCTTTGAAATGTTTAGAAACTTAGAAAATGACTTATAAATAGATCCCTTGGCCTATAAATGCCCCAAAAATACCCCTAGACTCAGAAAAAAGTTCTCTACATTACTGGATCCTTAGATCAGGCTTTTAAAGCACAACTACTGATGATATTTTATTTAGATGATAATGCTTCTTTTGAGATTATAATATTGGTATAGTTAGAATATCATGGAAATTAAATGTGAGAAGATTATTTGTGAGCCCTAATGTCATTTAGAGACCAAATATGAACTCTGATCAATCTACAATTTTATAATATTAGCTCTTTTTGCATTAATGCATAGTTAGATACTTTAAACCTCATATTAATTCTAGAAAATAGACCAATCATCAAAAAAATATGAAGTTTGGACCAGACCCTATGATGACCTCCTGATCAGTAGAAAAATATCATAAGTATGTTATAAGTCAGTAAAACCTAGGTTTGGTCAAAACTCTAATTGGACCTAAAATAACATTAATAATGGTGAAAATTGCATTGATGATTATTGCTATTAATTAGGTGAAGACCAGATATCTAGATGATCAAGAATTATTAGGAATCTCTAAACTCAGGTACGTGGGTTTTATTTAAGTATATGACTATGGTTTTCTTGCTTGCAATCATGATATGTATGTATGCTCTCTTCTATTTGCAAATATTGGATGTACTAGCACTAAATATTACTCGATGTTTTATCACTTGAAAACATAAATGATGAGTAGATGTTTTATAGTTATTTGAGGTGTTCATTATCCCCCTTATGAGGGAATGGATTAATGTTGACTAGTACACCTCCCTAGAGCACATGGTGTATGGGAAGTTTCCCTAGAGTACTCGGTACACGGGGATGGGCCCAATATATATGTTTTGGTACTAGTCCACCTTGATAATGCAACTCATCTAGAAAAGTGACAAAAATTGGCGTATTTCTCTTAATCAAGAAATGTTTCTATGATCTTCCTTCATTCTTTTTGTAAATCTTTTCAAATTATGAAAACCATAAATATATGTATCTTTCTACCCATGTACACAACACATTGTGTTAATTTGTTGTTTCACATATGTTTTAGGTTCAGAGCTAGCATGGGATTAAAGAACATGAAGTGAGCAAGTTGTACAGGTTGTACCTATTGTGTAGATCCTGATTAGCATACATGTTCATAGACTTGTCAAATCATCTTTCAATGTGTAATTGTAACTCATGTTGTAATAAGTCATTTTTGTAATATACATGTTGATTGTTGAGATTGTTTATGGTGTATGCATTGTATTTGAATGTTCATGTATGCGCAAATTGCTTACGCAATGCACTTTGATGCAATTGCCTAATGTTTTCGGATTTGTCCTCTAGAGTCTTCTATGCCTCAAGACGGCAGAATCTAGGGACATTACAGTTGGTATCAGAGCATGAACAATAGCTACACCTAATAATTGCTCTCCATGAATCATATAAACTAAACCTCACCTTGCACCTTAAACACTAGAAACTTAGTAAGTTGTTCTATAGGAATAAGGTTTGACTTAGCTTCTAAGTTAGAACCTAGATGTTTGAGAACTAGGTTTAGACAAGTGTGAGAAACCCTTTCCATATAGAGCTCGTATGTATTGGGTAGTTGCACTAGTCTACACTATGTTCTCACCATTTCACTAGGTGACATGACACTGGACTATCTACTATGTGTGGGACACTCATTTTGCTGATTTGGTTTTGTTTTCCAATTGGCTCGAGCCTCGATATCTTCTCAGACATTTGCTTCTCAGAGAAAAACTATAAAATATTTTATTATATATATGTAAATATGAAAATGTGTCCCTCACATAGGAGAATAGTTGGTGTTCATGAAACTTAAGTGAAAGGGAGTGACATCAGTCTAGAAGAGAGAGTAGATCTAGATTATATGTCTAGAGTCTTATTGGATATGTTACAGATACAGTAGATGATTGATTTATATATGAAAGAAGCATGTGTATTCTTATCTAAGTTTGATCTTTGATGGTTAAGTTTCCTTATCAAGATTTAAGCTGTATATGAGCTGAATCCAAGTTTGAAAATTCTAAGATAAGGCTTGATAATGAAAGTATATTCCTGTTTCTTACTTAAGATGATATAAGTTAAGATAATGTTGAATATGCATGAGCATCAAGCTCTTTTACAAAGGAGGACTTCCAGTGTTAGGACAAGATACGTGGTGAACTCCAGAGAGAGTGAGACCCACAAGGAGAGGGTCATAGGACCTACCCTACAATATATGGAAAATATGATATATGTGAAATGATGTGTCCTAATTTGGGTTACTCCCGAGTAGATGAGTTGAGTTCTTTTGCATGATTCAATCATATATGTGAAAGTTGGGTAAAAAGAATGATGGGTAGAAACTCATGATGATAAAGTTAATCCTTTGACTGAGTTAGGTCCTAGCTTGAGTGACATATGTTTGTGTATCTCATCATTAGCTGCAAGTGAGGTGATATATGAACTCTTGTTCTGAGAATAAAATGCCTTGAGCATAATATACTCATAAATGGTGTTCTTCCACTTCTGTTTCTTAATACATGCTACTAGAAACCTCACTTGAGATTTATAGATGATTTATATATAAGAGGTCACTCATATAGCTTTGCATATTCTAGATTCCCTTCCTTTATCATAAATGTAATATCAGGTTTGAAATCATGATAATCTTGATTTAGTATATTTTCATTCCCTTTTTGTCATACATATAAGATATAAGTTATGAAAGCATGATCTTGACATAAAGGTCCCTTTGGATCATATATTAAAATACAATATAGTGCTTAACCTTAATCCTTATAAATCCAAGCTTATAGTTTGAGAATTAACTACACCATGAGGTGAAACTCTATATTCAAGCATGTAAAGTAAGCTCTTCTATAATGATTAAATCTAAGTAAGATTTTGATCATAAATCTGTACTAATAATGTCAAATGTGATGAATTTTGTAATGATGAAATGAACATTTGATGTCACCATCCATGGTTCAACGGGTTGAAAGATTAAACCCTTAATAATACCTTCTCAACTCTATATGTGTAACAAATCCCTAACTATTAAAGTAATAACATATGTAAATCCTATAATAATAGAATGTCATGTTATGACAAAGTCATGAAATGATTCTTCAATTCCTTAAAAAAAATGTTAAGCTTAAACATATATAAGGTGGGGTGGCTACACCCTAGATGCTCTAGATGCAAAGATGTTGATTTGGGATGCATATATAAATATGAGGACTTTGGTACCTTAAAGTGGTGACCTTCATGAAATGGAGCATTTTCTTTGTATCAACTTAAGCATGACACTAGTTGAATTTTGAGGATGAAATCCATATAAGGTGGGATGAATGTGATAACCTTGAATTTAGGAGTTTGATAAACAATATACCGGTTGAAGACATACATGGAGAAAAATAGTCTTTTTACATATTATGAGGAATTATATGCTCAAAGTAAGCAAGTTGAACATGTGTTGATGATGTGAGAGACCAACTTATGTATATTTAAGTTTAATATCCTTATGTATGTACCCTTTTCACTAACTAATTTGATAGGTCAATCCATGATGTTTAGATGCAAAACTTTGTATGTAAAGTGGACTACACCAAGAGGAACCTTGGTTTAAAAAAATCCAAAGTGAAAGCATGCTCCTATAAGAAGTAATTGAGGTTTAAATGTCATAAAATTATTGATACATGTTAGAGTTGGGATAAGTTCATTGGTTTGTTTGAAATAGTGATCGTGATATCAATTTTGTCACTCGGCCAGTAGGACTTTGGGATGTGTTAGTTTGACAATAGGTGTTTGGCCCGATCCTAACCCAGATCATAAAATGAATAAGAATTGTTCATCACTGCCTCCCACAAGATGTGGATAGGCGATGACCAGGCTGTGTATTTCCAGCACCGGCTAGCGCTCAAAATGCAGATCAACATGAGCTTATAACAAGAGTCCTCATTGTCTCTCTCTCTCCCAACATCTCAACAACTCCTGAATTTGGGTAGGAGATGGTGTATATGGAGATAATGAGACCATGCCCCTAGTGAGGTGTCTTTCAACGAGAACATGAGTGACTGAAGGAGGAAGGTATAGAAGATCCTCAGAGATGACTTCAAGCATATTAGGAAGCTTCTTGTATAAGGGTGAGTCTTTCCTGGTGATTGAAGATGATTGGGAACATTGACTTAGCAGTCGTCCTCCTACACCTTACCGCGGATGTAGGTCAAGTCGAGGGAAAGGATTTCAAATCCTTCATCATTGTTCTAAGAGTTCCTATAAATATGGTGGACCTTGTGTATCCAACCTCAAGCTTTAGGCTGCCAAAGGATAACTCAGACTAGGGAGATCCAGACTCGACTTCCTATGCTATAGTTCTCAATCACCATCAAAGCCAGTCGAGTTCTCTCTATGTCTAACTTTGTAAGGGGATCTTCAGAACTTGCAGAGAAGCAGGGAGCACTCAGTATGCCCTACCGTATACCGGCCTCCGTGGTCATAGAAGAAGGTTGAGGAGAGCATTCCTCATTAAAAAGAACTCCCAAACTCGACCACTTGCTCTGCCATGGCCCCCAACCAAAGGATGAAAATAGCCAGCAGTGCTTCAACACCATGGAAGGTTTCTGAGGAGGTTTTGGAGGTGACCAAGAATATCATAGTCTCTATATGCCATGGAATCTAAGTCATGCATCCATTCACACTGGCGATCGATCCCCTTCCATGGCGGCAGGGTCTGAAGAGGCCACCGTCAGACTGAAAGAGAGCAATGAGCTCTCGTTGAGGTTTTACCTTGAGGCGAAACTAATAGGATGATAAGGATGCTTTCTTGGTATAGTCCTAGTCATCCACGCTAAGGTAGAAGATGTGAATCGAAGAACTCACATATAGCTGAGGACAATGAAGACGGTGTCTGGGAATGCTCGTGAGGGCGAGAGGAAGGGGTCACCCGGTCTAGCAACTAACTAACGAACGGGCCTTTGAACCAGCCGACCCATCTGGGCCAGAAGGAGTCACGTCATTCGGGGCTACGTGGCACATATCTAACGCCCACCGAAGAGATCTGACGGCTGGTGAATTCCACGAAAAAGGTAAATTATTTTAAATCTTTGAAATGTTTAGAAACTTAGAAAATGCCTTATAAATAGATCCCTTGGCCTATAAATGCCCCAAAAATACCCCTAGACTCAGAAAAATGTTCTCTACATTATTGGATCCTTAGATCAGGCTTTTAAAGCACAACTACTGGTGATATTTTATTTAGATGATACTGCTTCTTTTGAGATTATAATATTGGTATAGTTAGAATATCATGGAAATTAAATATGAGAAGATTATTTATGAGCCCTAATGTTGTTTAGAGACCAAATATGAACTCTGATCAAGCTACAATTTTAGAATATTATATATTTTTGCATTAATGCATAGTTAGATACTTTAAACCTCATATTAATTCTAGAAAATAGACCAATCATCAAAAAATATGAAGTTTGGACTAGACCCTATGATGACCTCCTGATCAGTAGAAAAATATCATAAGTATGTTCTAAGTTAGTAAAACCTAGGTTTTGTCAAAACTCTAATTGAACCTAAAATAACATTAATAATGGTGAAAATTGCATTGATGATTATTATTATTAATCAGGTGATGACCAGATATCTAGATGATCAAGAATTATTAGGAATCTCTGAACTTAGGTATGTGGGTTTTATTTAAGTATATGACTATGGTTTTCTTGCTTGAAATCATGATATGTATGTATTCTCTCTTCTATGTGCAAATATTGAATGTACTAGCACTAAATAGTACTTGATGTTTTATCACTTGAAAACATAAATGATGAGCAAATTTTTTGTAGTTATTTGAGGTGTTCATTATCCCCCTTATGAGGGAATGGATTAATGTTGACTAGTACACCTCCCTAGAGCACATGGTGTATGGAGAGTTTCCCTAGAGTACTCGGTACATGGGGATGGGCCCAATATATATGTTTTGGTACTAGTCGACCTTGATAATGCAACTCATCTAGAAAAGTGACAAAAATTGGTGTATTTCTCTTAATAAAGATATGTTTCTATGATCTTCCTTATTTCTTTTTGTAAATCTTTTCAAGTTATGAAAACCATAAATATATGTATCTTTCTACCCATGTACACAACACATTGTGTTGATTCGTTGTTTCACATATGTTTTAGGTTTAGAGCTAGCATGGGATTAAAGAACATGAAGTGAGCAAGTTGCACAGGTTGTACCTATTGTGTAGATCATGATTAGCATACATGTTCATAGACTTGTCAAATCATATTTCAATATGTAATTGTAATTCATGTTGTAATAAGTCATTTTGTAATATACATGCTGATTGTTGAGATTGTTTATGGTGTATGCATTGTATTTGAATGTTCATGTATGCGCAAATTGCTTTTGCAACGCACTTTGATACAATTGCCTAACATTTTTAGATTTGTCCTCTCGAGCCTTCTAAGCCTCGAGATGGTAGAATCTGGGGACGTTACAGTCCCTATCTAATCCGCTCAAACTGCAAAATCTTCTCATCAAGATAAGTCTTAGAAAAGTATCTATTGACAAACTCTTGTCGAAATTCCTTCCATCCGATCTCAACACCCAGTCTTTTCTATTCTTCGATGGCCCACCAATGGCCAGCGCTTCTCTTCAAAAGGTATATAGCATGCTTAACCTTATCAACTTTTGGAATATCAAGGATCTTAAAGGCTTTCTCTATCTCAGTAAGCCATGAATCTACATCTGTTGGGTCAGTTGTGCCTGCATATTTAGTGGCTCCTCATGGCGCAACCGTTCACAGGTCTTACCAGATCCATGTCCCTCACTGGAAACTGGTGTTCTAGGAGCTGGTACTGGTATCCGGTCAGCCATATGCATCATCGTATTCATGATCTGCCCAAAAAGAGCATGAAAAGCTGGGTTTTCTAACAAAGTTTGGTCAAGCTGGGGATTCTCAGGCACTGGTTCTTCTCTAGCCTAATCCCTTGCACCACCTCATGGTGCATCAACACTGCTCTCAGTAGCGTGTTCTTCATGCGCTCCAGCCATCTTTAGTTTTACTTCTTCTATATGAGGAAAAGTCACTATAAGATACACTGGAGGATACTGGAACGTACTTAACAAACTTAATCCTATGTCTCTGTAGACTCAGCGAACCTTAGGCTCTGATACCAAAACTTTGAGATGACCTGATTACAAATCAAGTCATCACCAGTAATAATCACAGAATAACCATAAACAACGAAATTAACAAAAATCACTCAGAATTATAACATTTTTCACATAGATCCTTTTTCGGGAATTTCTTATAAAAAGAACCAAAACTTTATATGCATGTGGTTCATATCATACATACATTGTATTATCTCATCTCGAGGATAACAGATACCAGTTGCTTTACCTTAACATATACAACAGCAACATAAAACCTCGAGGTAAGCAAACCAAAATCTCAATCCGTTCATAAAAACCACTAAGAGTTATCTCCCAAGGACCTGAGAGTACAGATACGACACATAGGACTTCTATCTACAAGACACGACAGATAGTGTACTCAACCTGAGCTACTACTACTGTCCCTATTGATGTGGTCCTTCCTCTGCAATCCGGTTCCTATGCCCTCGTCTGCGTCCACCTAAAAATTGTGGATCCCACGGGGTGAGACTATTGTCCCAGTGAGAGATATAACTCTCTACCAACAATATTATTATCATAGGAAATAGTATAAAACTTAACAGTGAATATTTCATACAACTACCAGGTATATTTATTGACAACAGAATTTAGTCATCTATTTTCTTTGAAAGGAATATGAAGAACATGTATAACATTTATCTACTAAGATGTATAAAAGTAATGAAGCATCAACTAATGTTTTCCGTATTCAATCCTTAATAAAATACGCTACATGGATGATTACATGTTCACATTCACATTTATGACCAGAGGAGATGAGGTATACTGCTCATACTCCAACTGACCACAAGTAAGTTGAAATCAGTACCATACAAGGTCAGTGGCAGAGCCGGCTGTCAAGACCTCACCTATCTCAATCAGTACGAGACCACTTAGAGTTAGTAGGACATCTCGTGTTAGCTGTAATTAGCTATGTCGGGGTATAGCGACATCTTCACTATAGAGTTACAATTGTAGCATGTACTCTCTTCGGGAGAAGAACACTAAGCTTTCCTGGATTATTTTTCATCAGGAAGACCATTGAGCAATCCTAGTTTAGTTTCATCAGGGAGTCCACTAAGCAACCTAGTGTATTTGGGGAGTCCACTGAGCACCCTCATTTAGTTTGGGGAGTCCACTGAGCACCCCGATATAATGATTTACATATTCAAAAATATGCATACCGAGTAAAACTCATTTCACCATTTAGAAAATTCTGACACTTAATGGATCTATGGTCAGGGCAACTACATGATAATATTTAACTTGCTTAGTTAAGTGCATTTCAGTATCTTTTAGCATCAATCAAGTTATAAACAAAAATTATTTCAGATGCTATAAAGAAATGCATAAATGTGTTTATCAAGTACTTTCATGTTCTTTGAAACACATATATCACTTAGAATTTCATTCTCTTATCATCATCATGCTTGGGTATTCAAACCCTTAGTTCATCACTGAGTCTTGTCACCACTTAGCAAGAAACAATTACCTCTAGGTCATCATACCAGGGTATTTATTCACACAGTTCACATATCTCATTGAATTTGTATCATATAACATCATAGCTCTTACTTAGTTATACTCATTACTTTATGATACTTGCATGGTTATTATATCATGCTATTCACAACATCACATACAAGTCATATCCATGTAATATAAAAGAAACATATTCTTTCCATGAATTAGAATTAGGGTTTCCCTTTAACAACTAATTAGGGTAGCAAACCAACTCATCACCTACTCTTAGGGTTATGATTTACCTTTACTATTCAATTCAAGTTTCATGATCTCATCATAAAAGATTAAACCCCAAATCATACTCCATTCATGATGGGAGTATTAATGTGATACACCATTTGAACAAAACGTTATTAACTAAAGTAACACGATTAACTAATGCAGATGCGATCGTTAGCAGTGGAATTACTGAAAATCACAAAAAATTAAAACCATTTTATACAAAGATCCATTACTAGAAAACTTTGTAAATAAGAACCACAGTATTATATTTACATATCGGTCCACCTTGTACATTCACTGTCCCATCTCTTCTCGAGGAGTATATATATATATTATTACTTTGCTAAACAACACAAGTAACAATATCCTCAAGGGAACAAACCAAAATCTCTGATCGATTATAAAACACTATCTACTGACTCCTAGGACCTGAGAGTACAGAGATGACACATAGGACTTTATGTACAAAGCCTGACAACCAGTATCCCCACCTGGGATATTATTGTTGTCCTTGATGTTGCTGCTACTGCTCTTCCTCTGCTACAGAGGTTCTGCCTCTTTGTCTGCGTATACCTAAAAACATTGGATCCCACGGAGGTGAGACAATTATACAATTGCCCCAGCGAGAGATATAACTCTCCACCGTAAACATTATTATTGTAGTTTAATAAAAATAAACTGAATAGTGGGATAATATATTTCAGTAGCAGATAATCATTATCTATGAAGGTTAGAACAACAATCATATTCAGGTATTTTAGCTATTACTTGACAAAGCAACATGTCTCTTATTCAATAAGGAACTAAAGAACATAAATAACATTTATGTATCCAGGACATGCTAAGCAAGATAACATCAACCTATGGTTCTCGTATTTCAATCTTATGCAAATACGCTACACGGCTGATTATATTTTACAAACATTCTTAAGCTCTGAGGAGATGAGTTATACCGCTCATACTCCAATCGACCACTACGAAGTCAAAATTGGTACCATACAAAGTCAATGGAAGAGCCGTCTTCCATGACTTCCCACATCTCGGTCAGTGTGAGATTACATGCAGGACATCTTGTGTCTCTACTGCATAGCTTGCCAGGGTATAGTGGCATCTAGCTATAGAGTTACAGCGACAGTTTCACTCTCTTCGCAATCGAGAGATCTCATGTTTACCTCCATCGATCTGGCATTAACATCATCGGGAGATTAGTGATACATCCATCCCAGAACATACAATGAAGGATTGAGAGGTTTAATGTTTACCTTCCATCAATTCCCCCATTAAGACGTAAGGATATTTTCACCCATCGACCCCCACATATTCAAAATATGCAAACTCCAGGAGATCTCATAAGAAAACTTGTTTCACCATCACCAGCTTCTGACGATGATGGATCTATGGTCAGAGCACTACATGAATAGCTTTCATTTGATTAATTAGGTACATTATCGTATTCTTTTAGCATCAGTCAAGTTTTCAAACATAACTTAGTAAGACAAATGCTATAAAGAAACATGTACTATTTTCATCAGTTACTTCTCAATCTCTAAAAGACATTGGGATCTCAATCCCTCACATAAACATATGGTTCTGGGTATTCAAACCCTCAGCTCATCACTGAGCATTGTTACCACTTTTTCATGTAACCATCACCTTCAGGTCATCTGACCAAGGTACACATGACACTTGCTACACAAGCATCTCATCTGGCACTTGAGGCCCATTAACTCTCTTATTACCTCTTACTAAGCAACAAGGCATATTATGTCACACAAGGCCCAATAAATAATTTCAATAAGTAAAGCATCATAGCTCATACCTGGCTATGTTCATTATCTCAGAATACCTACATGGTTGGCACACATGATAACAGATATATCAATCATTTTTCAGTTCCATGCTTGTCCAGAGTAACACCACTATTCCCATACCAGGGTTAGGGTTTCTCATTTTATTTTAATCAGGGTTACTCACCCCCTTGGTTCAATTAGGACCAATGATTCATCAATTCATTATCCAGGATTAGGGTTTCATGCCATATAGTATAATCCAGAATTAGGGTTTCACACACCTTCACCCTATTTAGAATTAGGGTTTACTATTCATATCACATCACCCTAGATTAGGGTTTATATTCAATAACCCACCATTAGGGTTTAATATTCATCCCAATTAGGGTTTTACATCAAAATCCCCTGAATTAGGGTTACTCATTGATGAATGCTTATTCACCTTAGTTCAATCATCTCGTTTAGCCCAGTTTCGGTTTCATCCATGCTTTTATTGGCCTTATCTTCTTATATGCAACTTATATTGGCTTAATTGATTTTACTCCTATTTCTATTGATTTTCTACACCCTTGTACAGGTCGTTTTGAGCTTTGGGCCTCATTTCCTAGGCCCATATCCATTTCAACCCTTGGATTAGGCTCGGTCAACCTTGGTCAACGGACCCTTGCTCCATCACCCTTGTTGTTGTGCCTTAACCCCACAATCGTGACCTGCCTCCGAGGTCGCGGCTCTACTGCATCCCACCACAATCGCGGTCGTAGAAACACTCCAACTAATCGCGACCTGCAGCTAATGCACGATCGTGCAAAAAGCCGTGACTGCGATGTCCAAATACCGCGACTGTGGAAAAACTCAATCGCGACCTCCCTCGACTCTACCCGCAGTTGCTGCTGATCGCGACCAAGCCAAAAGATCACGGACACCTGTCCACGGTAATAACCGTGACCTTCACCAACTCTCTGTGCCTACCCTGCATAGCTGTGACTGAGGCAACCTCTTCACGAATCCGCGATCTCCTACAAGCCACCCCGCGACCGTGGCATTCAAAAACCTGCGACTGCGGCATTCAGAAAGCCGCGACCTACAGCGAAGCCACAACCAAGCTAAAGATCGCGGACACATCAGTGTTATTATCAAGACTGCGATCCCAGCTAACCGTGACCTTGGCACACGATTAACAAAGGAGAAGCACATCATGTTGGCCAAGATAGAGCGGAACCGCAACCGTGCAAAAGTCGTGACCGTGTAAAAAGTTGCGACCGCGGCATCATTCAAAAAGCCACGACCTGCTGCAGAATTACTAAGGTCACGAATCTAAGTCGGTGCCCAGCCTGCCTATAAATAGAACACGACTCCAGTCAGTCAAATCATCATCTCCAGACGCTGTTAGGCCGCGGGACTATCCTGGGCCTAAGGAGGCGATCTCCATAGCCAAGAACCTACTTCCGTGGTGGTTTTGCGGCCTGTCCACCCAGATCTGGAGTGTGAAATCTAGATCTGTTGTGTCTAAGCCACTTCCACGCCACCATCTTGTCCATGAGCTGCTCCTCCTGCTACAAGCGAGGACTACGAGAAGAAGAAGAAGGTGGAGAGAGAAGATCCACCCTGTCTGTCGTGGTGTACTTCTCTCTTCTTCCATATCTGCCCCGATATTGTGTAGAAGACCGTTTCTCCACAGAGCTGCGATCATCTTCTTCACCATGCTCATGGCGGAAACTTCTCTCTCTCTTGTTATTCTTGCTTCTCTCACCATGAGCGAGTAGTTTACTTTCGCTGGAGTGCGGGGATTAGCCCCGCTACCCATGCTTTCATATCTTTTTGTTAAACCTTCCATGGCATGTATATAATCTTTCATTTCGTTGTTAATCGTCGATGTGTCCTTGTGGATTGATCACCTACTTGCATTTATCTTGTTCGTTTCCTATGTTGTGAGAACTTCAATGCATAGGTTTTGAATGTCGATTAACGCGGTTGACTCCCAAACTAGAAATAGAATGGGATTCCTTGAGGTCGTAAGTGTATGATCCTTGTGGTGACGAGCCATCTAGCCCACGGTGATGCTTCTGTGTGCCTGACGCCTGTATAGGGGGGCCACAACTTCATTTGGATTTTTGTATCTTCGGAGCCGTAAGTATGTGATCTGGATGGTCACAAGACATCTGATACCTAAGGTGATGCTTATGCGAACCTGACGCCCGTATGGGGGGGTTCTGCAGCAGCTCTATTTGAATGGTTATATCTTGCCTGGATGTTTGATGTTTGGATGTGATTGCATGTGTAGTGGTGGTGAAACCCGGGACCAACCCAGTGATTTCCATCATTAATCTTTAATCAACCTTTAATCATGCTCTTTTACTTTTCTCGCATTTAGTTTAATTAAACTCAAATCAATCAACCTTGTTCTAAATATTAGTCTTGATTCAACTAGATTAGACTAGAGAGAGATTCTTAAAAACATTGTCCATTGGGATTCGATCCTCAACTATACTGAGATAAGACCTGTCCGCTTGCGGGTGGTATTATTGAACGTTTTTTTGGTTAAAAACTTAGGGATTTCAACCCTAAGTGAGTTTGTTAGTGCGATAATATAAGCCACGTCAAATTCTGGCGCCATTGCCGGGGACAATGGAATCATCTAGTTAAATCTAGTTCTTTTGAGACTAATTTAGGTTTTTCTTTTACTTTTGATACTATCGATCATATAAACTCGAATTCGGTTCTACTCCGTTCATCTCACCAGCAAAAGATCCATTTATCCTAGGTACCCACAAAGTCTAGTGTATGCGCCGCTCAGACAGTCTCGGACTCTCCGCTAACTTTGACCCTGAGATAGACAGAACCATTCGCCGTCAGTACAGAGAGAACCAAGCAAGAATGGCTCAAGAGGAGGAAATTGCTCGAAGGGTAGCTCAAGCCCTTAATGCACAAAGAGATAGGCTTATGCAAGAAGCCTGAGCCGCAGTTCAAGAAGAAATCCAAGCAGCTCAAGCAGCAACTCAACAAGCTGAGCTACAAAAAGACCTTAGAGAATTCTCGATCCCTAAAGTTGTAGACGTTCAGCACCCAGTGCAACCTCCTCCCATCAACGCTCCCAACTTTGAGATCTGAGCACATTGGATCACGTTGCTTCAGAATAGTCCTTTCTATGGTAAGAAAGGAGAAGATAGTCAAGAACATCTTCTGAGGTTTATAGATCTATGTGCCATGACAAAGCAAAATGGAGTCACAGATGATGCCATCAGACTCCGTCTCTTCAAATACTCTCTTGCCGATAGAGCCATGAGTTGGTATAACTCCTTGCAATGCGAACCCATCACCACTTGGGAACAACTTCAAAATGTTTTTCTAGAAAAGTTTTATCCACCTTCTCTCACCTATGAAATCAGGGGCCGAATAACGCAATTCACCCAGGTCCCTGGAGAATCCCTAGATGAAGCATGGGAAAGATACAAAGAGCTTCTACGCAAGTGCCCACATCATGGCATTCCAAAGAATCAACTCATTGAAATCTTTTATAGACGTGTGGACGATGATATCAAGAGGTTTTTGGATTCCTCGTCTGGAGGAAACTTCATGCGTCAGAGTTATGATAGCGCATGGAAGGTTGTCACCCTTGGAGCTGAAAACCAAGCCAACTGGGGTAGACCTGTTGGCAAAGGAGTGTTGAAGGTAGCTATGGCCGAAGCAACACCCGAGTACAAGTCTATCGTTGAATCTCTCAAACTCCTAGTTGCAAAGCAAGACCATCTAGAATCGTCTCTCGCAGCCTATGAAAGAAGACATTCGCCCCCTCGACAACAAGAGCAAGTTAAGTCATCTTCACTCTTCTATGAATCATGCAAAGGAACTGATCATTCTACTCTAGCCTGTAACATTCTCTATGATGTTGTTTTGAGCAATACATGTGCCCAAGGAGATAATGGTCAAATGGAAAGTCTGAACGCCATCAATACCATCCCTGACCAAGGGTACTATAATCCGAATCAGAATAGGAACCATCCAGGTTTTCAATATGGGAACCCTTCTGGAGCGAAAAACTCGCGACAATTTGGTTCAAACACTCAATAACGAGGCCCGCCAGGATTCCAGTATAACCAACAACCAAATTTCGGGAATCAAGGAAACTTTATAGGTAACTACCAGAATAGAAACTACAACAATTATCAAAACAATTCTCAATTTCAGAATCCCAACCAAGTCCCCTATAAACACCAACAACAAGGGCAACAAACCGGTCCCATCTCTCCTAATGACAAATTGTCAGCTATTGAGAAGATCCTGCAGTCGCAGCAGACTATGATAGCTAACCAGCAAGCCCATCAGAAGGATATTGAATCTCTACTAACTCAACTTGCCGCTAGCGTGAAGCCACCTACTGGAGCCTTTGCTGGCCAACCAGAGAATAATCCTAAGCACCCAGAGCAATTGAAGGCTGTCACCACCAGGTCTGGAAAAGACTATTCTGACCCCCCTGTTAAGATACCAATAGTGGAAACAAACGATGATGACTTTGTGAATGTCCAAGACTCTACAATACCTGAGTCTCAACTGAAGGAACAACTGACCGCTGATAAGACAGACAAAGCAAGATTGGAGGAACCATCGAATGCGGAGGCAGAAGACACACCTGAGACGGATGTGCCAGTATACAAGCCCCGCCCCCCTTCCCAGCTCGTTTGAAGCAGACAAAGCTCGATACTCGATTCAACAAGTTTAAAGAAGCTATGAAGAAGCTTCATGTATATATACCCTTTCTAGATGCGTTGTCCGAGATACCAGCCTGGACTAAGTACTTAAAGTCTCTCCTCACAAGGAAGTACATAACTGAAGAATATGAGATAGTTAAGCTAGCATCAACTACCTCCGATATTATTCAGAGCAAGATGCCCAAGAAACTGAAAGATCTAGGATCCTTTGGGATTTCATGCCATATCGGTGACTCCTCATGTAAGAAGGGATTATCTGATCTCGGTGCTAGCATCCCTATCATGCCACTCAGCCTTTGTAAGAGGCAAGGGTTTGCAGACCTTCTCCCGACTGGAATGACCATTCAACTTGCATATAACTCTATGACTCTTCCTTTGGGAATCATTGAAGATGTCCCTGTCAAGGTTGGAAAAGACTCTTATGTCCCATGTGACTTTGTCATCATGGACATAAAGGAATACGCCAGATACCCCTCATCTTTTTCCATACATTCCTCACCACTGCAAGATCTTTGATTGACGTTGAAGCAGGGACCTTGTTGCTCATACTAGGGAAAGAAACCCTCGAGTTCAAAGTTTTTGAAAGCATGCGAAGACCGAGCATGCAGGAAGAAGTCTATTTGATCGATTGCATTGAGCAAATGTCTCTCCTCACACAAGAGGAATATGAACAAGACGATCCTTTAGAAGTGGCTCTAACAAACCCATCTGTTGAAAATTTCATCAACGAACAAGTTAAGGATTGTGTCCTTCACCTCAACTATGTAAAGGAAGATCTTGAAGCCAGGTTCGAGGAACTCAAAGCTATGAATGTAACTAAAGAGCCATGTGAGAAGCCAGAAGCCCCTGAAATGAAGCCCCTGTCTGAGGGACTTAAGTATGTGTTTCTGGATGATCTCAAGGTTTGTCCAGTTATTATAAATTCTGATCTAACGACCGAACAAGAAGATAAACTCTTGAAAGAATTAAAGGAAGGAAAGAAAGATATCGGCTACAAGATGAGCGATCTTACCGGGGTCAGTCAAGTGCTTTGCATGCACAAAATCCCTATGGTGGAAGACCACAAGCCGACTGTTGAGCATCAATGAAAGTTGAATCCTAATATGAAGGAAGTAGTCTGCCGCGAGGTCATCAAGTTGCTCACTACCGGAATCATCTATCTGATATCTGACTCACATTGGGTGAGTCTTGTACATGTTGTTCCAAATAAAGGTGGCACTACTGTGATATGGAATGAAGATAATGAACTCATCCCAACTCGAACAGTAACCGGGTGGAGGATGTGCATCGACTATAGGAAGTTGAACAAAGCCACACGCAAGGATCATTTCCTGATGCCTTTCCTAGATCAAGTCTTAGAGCGATTAGCTCACCAAGAATACTTCTTCTATCTCGATGGTTACTCTGGATTCTATCAAATTCCTATACATCCAGATGACCAAGAGAAAACCACTTTTACTTGCCCCTTTGGAACAAACACCTTTAGAAGGATGCCATTCGGGCTCTGTAATGCGCCTGCAACCTTCCAACGCTGCATGGCAGTCATATTTGCTGGTTTAACCGAAACCATTATGGAATTTTCTATGGATGATTTCTCTGTATATGGGAATTCATACGACTCATGCCTGAAGCACCTCTCCTTGGTCCTCAAATGATGTGAAGAAGCATCTTGTGCTAAATTGGGAGAAATGTCACTTTATGGTAAAAGAAGGCGTTGTCCTTGGCCATAGGGTCGGTAACTGAGGAATTGAAGTAGACAAGGCCAAGATCGAAGTGATCTCCAAACTATCTATCCCTACCAATGTAAGAGAAGTCCGCGCATTCTTTGGTCATGCGGGCTTCTACAGAAGGTTTATCAAGGACTTCTCCAAGATAACCAAGCCCATGACAAACTTGTTGATGAAGGACGCTGATTTCCATTTTGATGAAGACTGTATCAAGAGTTTCAACAACCTAAAGCATGCCCTTACAACAACACCCATCATTCGAGTCCCGGGAAATTATGTGTGATGTCAGTGATTACGTTGTGGGTGCCGTGTTGAGCCAATGTATAGAGAAGAAATGCCATGTCATCTATTATGCATCGAAGACCCTTGATGAAGCTCAGAGGAACTATGCAACGACTGAGAAGGAACTCCTAGCAGTCATATATGCCTTTGATAAGTTTAGATCCTACCTCATTGGTTCAAAGGTGATTGTCTACACCGATCACGCTGCTATTCGTTATCTTCTAAAAAAAAAGATGCAAAACCAAGGCTAATAAGATGGATTCTCCTATTGCAAGAATTTGATCTTGAGGTTAGAGATAAAAGAGGCATAGAAAATGTTGTAGCAGACCACTTAAGTCGTATCCACACTCTGGAAACTAAGAAGATACCAATTAATGACTCTCTTCCAGATGACCAGCTTATGAAAGTCTTAGAAGCTACTCCTTGGTACTCAGACTACGTGAATTACCTTGTCGCTGGTGTCATCCACCCTGAGTGTACTAGCAATGCACTAAAGAAATTCATGCATGATGTGAGGAAATATCACTGGGATGAATCGTACCTCTTCAAGCTCTGTGCTGATGGTCTCTACAGACGTTGTATCGCTGAGGAAGAAGCCCAACTTATTTTAGAACAATGCCATGCAGGCCCAGTCGGAGGCCATATGAGTTCAAAGGAAACTTCTTTGAAGGTTTTGCAATGTGGTTTCTTTTGGCCAACCATATCCAAAGATGCTTATAACTTTGTTTTGTCATGTGACAAGTGTCAGAGAATGGGAAACATTACAAAAAGAGATGAGATGCCACTTAAGCTATGGCAAGAAGTCGAGATTTTTGGTGTTTGGGGAGTGGACTACATGGGTCCATTCCCATCCTTACATGGATTTCCCTACATCCTAGTTGATGTGGATTATGTCTCTAAATGGGTAGAGGCCATACCAACCATCACTAGCTATTCAAAACCTGTCATGAAAATTTTCAAAGATATTATCATTCCCCGTTTTGGAATCCCACGAACCGTGATATACGACGGAGGTTCTCATTTTCTGGAAAGAAGTTTTGAAGCTTTGTTAAGAAAATATGGTGTAACGCACAAGGTAGCTTCCCCCTACCACCCACAAACAAGTGGGCAGGTAGAGGTTTCGAACCGTCAACTCAAAGCTATCCTGGAAAAGATAGTAGGACACAACCGAAAGGATTGGTCAGTGAAAATCAATGACGCTTTATGGGCCTACCGAACTGCGTTCAAAACTCCTCTTGGAACAACACCCTTCAGACTTATCTATGGAAAATCATGTCACTTACCCGTGGAACTAGAATATAAAGCATGGTGGGCAATAAAATAGCTGAATTTTGACATTAAGAAAGCTGGAGAAGCTAGGATTCTGTAGCTTCAACAGTTGGATGAACTCCGAATGATAGCTTATGAGAATGCACGAATCTACAAGGAACGCACGAAACTTTGGCATGATGGTCATCTGAAGAGGAAGGACATTCAAGTGGGACACCAAGTTCTACTGTTCAACTCAAGACTGAAGATATTCCCAGGGAAACTCCGTTCCCACTGGTCGGGACCATACATTGTCAAAAGCATCTATCCACATGGTGCATTCACCTTATGGAGTGACAAGTCAGGAGATTTTGTGGCAAATGGCCAACGCTTGAAAACATATTTCACCACAGCTAACACTAGCACTAATGAATTGATGAATTTGTCCAAACTGACATTCCTACCAGAAAGATAAAGAAATCACGTCGAGCCATCGACGTAAAACAAAGGCGTTTGTCGGGAGGCAACCCGATCTTTAACTTAGCTTTTACTCTTAGTTTTGTTTTTAGAAAATTTTGCACTTGGTAGACAATGCATCACAAGATGCAGTCTTAAGTTCTAATAGTTTCCATTTTTGAGATTTCAGATGGAGGACGCGTCGCCGAAAGGAATGCAACCACGTCTGGTGGACCAACCGGCACAAGTTTTCCCCTCCATCTCAGATTTAGAGTTTGCTCGGGATGAGAAAAATTCTAAGTTCGGGGTGGAGGGTGGGTGGTACGTACTTTACTTTCCACCCTCTCCTATCCGTTTCAGACTTAAGATTTCATCGTTGAAATTTTGTTGCAATTTTGAGCATTTTTTTCAAAACAAAAATTCAAAATTTTCAAACATTTTCATAACAGTTTGTATAGAAACTTGATGAAGCTTTGACACTTTTGTTTCAATCAAAGCCATTACCTAGCCGGCTATCCTGTTTTCCCATGCAGTTTTTAATCATTATACCCTCCTAATTCGAAGCGAAGCCTCAAGGAGAACAATTTCTAAATCTAGCCAATGATTAGAAATCACCGTGTAAAGCTTATGAATCCTAACATCATGATCAGTAGATATGGCAAGTATCTGTCGAACTGAGAGGGATTAAACACGTTGTGCTTCCTATCTGACTAGTTGAACAATAGCATGGAATCTCCACCGGATCCTCATCAAGTCATTATTTGAGCATAGTATGATAAGGAGAATGACCCGGTGCACTGAATTGTAAATCAAGTTGCACTCTAATCTGAACTCTTTTCTACACTTCGTCCATCATCTTCTTACCCCTCCGTTCATAAAAAACAAACAAAAATAGCCAATATAGTGCCAAACCCTAAGTTTGGGGTGGAACACTCTCTCTCTCTCTTTTCGCTTATTCCATACCCCTCACTACGAAATAGGGGCGTATCACCAAGAAAAGATGCCTAAGCGCACACAAAATGAAAAGCAATCTCGAGTCGAATAGAGGAGAGATTCACACACACAAAAAAATGCAATCAATGAAATTGCAAATCATATAATAAAAATCTCGAGTCGAATAGAGGAGAGATTTATTTCTCCCTTCCATACCACCCTTCACTCCCTTTTCCACCTACTGGCACAATGAATGCCTACGCTCACCAACATCCTAAATACACCAGTGTCAGATCAGGTGCACACTTGGTGTTCTGTGGGTATCTCTGGACTCTTACGAAACTCTCTGACATGCTTGATTTTGGAAAAAGTAGATAGGAAGTGATATTGGGAAGCGAACTCGGAAACGAAGATATGGTAAAATGTGTTATGTGATCTCAGGATGTTGAGACACTTAGTCATACCGAGCAGAAAAGAAATAATCGTGATTTGAAGATGGGGCAATCACACGAGTTGAAAGTATTCATCCGGTGAGTGTTTTAGATTTTGTGTTACTCGAGGACGAGCAACGTTTAAGTTCGGGGTATTTTGAAGAATGCTTATTCACCTTAGTTCAATCATCTCGTTTAGCCCAATTTCGGTTGCATCCGTGCTTTTATTGGCCTTTTCTTATATGCAACTTATATTGGCTTAACTGATTTTACTCCTATTTCTATTGATTTTCTGCACCCTTGTACAGGTCGTTTTGAGCTTTGGGCCTCATCTCCTAGGCCCATATTCATTTCAACCCTTGGATTAGGCTCGGTCAACCTTGGTCAACAGACCCTTGCTCCCTCACCCTTGCTGTTGTGCCTTAACCCCACCATCGTGACCTGCCTCTGAGGTCGCAGCTCTACTGCATCCCACCACAATCGCGGTCGCGGCAACGCTCCAACTAATCACGACCTGCAGCTAAGGCACGACCGTGCAAAAAGCCGCGACCGCGGTGTCCAAATACCGTGACCGTGGCAAAACTCAATCGCGACCTCCCTCGACTCTACCCGCGGTTGTTGCTGATCGCGACCAAGCCAAAAGATCACGGACAACTGTCTTTGGTAATAACCGCGACCTTCACCAACTCTCTGTGCCTCCCTTGCATAGCCGCGACCGCGGCAACCTCTTCACGAACCCGCGATCTCCTCCAAGCCACCCCGCGACCGTGGCATTCAAAAACCCGCGACCGCGGCATTTAGAAAGTCGCGACCTGCAGCAAAGCCACGACCAAGCTAAAGATCACAGACACATCAGTGTGATTATCAAGACCGCGATCCCAGCTAACCGCGACTTGGGCACATGATTAACAAAGGAGAAGCACATCCTGTTGGCCAAGATAGAGCAGAACCATGATCGTGCAAAATTCGTGACCGTTCAAAAAGTCGCGACTGCGGCATCATTCAAAAAGCCACGACCTGCTGTAGAATTACTAAGGTCGTGAATCTAAGTCGGTGCCCAGCCTGCCTATAAATAGAACACGACTCCAGTCAGTCAAATCATCATCTCCAGATGCTGTTAGGCCGCGGGACTGTCCAGGGCCTAAGGAGATGATCTCCATAGCCAAGAACCTGCTTCCGTGGTGGTTTTGCGGCTTGTCCACCCAGATCTGGAGTGTGAACTCTAGATCTGCTGCGTCTACGCCACTTCCACGCCACCATCTCATCCACGAGCTGCTCCTCCTGCTGTGAACGAGGACTACGAGAAGAAGAAGAAGGTGGAGAGAGAAGATCCACCATGTCTGTCGTGGTGTACTTCTCTCTTCTTCCATATCTGCCCCGATGTTGTATAGAAGACCGTTTCTCCACAGAGCTGTGATCATCTTCTTCACCATGCTCATGGTGGAAACTTTTCTCTCTCTTGTTATTCTTACTTCTCTCACCATGAGTGAGTAGTTTACTTTCACTGGGGTGCGGGGACTAGCCCCGCTACCCATGCTTTCATATCTTTTTGTTAAACATTCCATGGCATGTATATAATCTTTCATTTCGTTATTAATCGTCTATGTGTTCTCGTGGATTGATCACCTGCTTGCATTTATCTTGTCCATTTCCTATGTTGCGAGAACTTCAATGCGTAGGTTTTGAATGTCGATTAACACAGTTGACTCCCAAACTAGAAATAGAATGGGATTTCTTGAGGTCATAAGTGTATGATCCGTGTGGTGACGAGCAATCTAGCCCACGATGATGCTTCTATGTGCCTGACGCCTGTATAGGGGGGCCACAACTTCATTTGGATTTCTGTATCTTTGGAGCCGTAAGTATGTGATCTGGATGGTGACGAGACATCTGATACCTAACGCAAACCTGACGCCCGTATGGGGGGTTATGCAGCATCTCTATTTGAATGGTTATATCTTGCCTGAATGTTTGATGTTTGGATGTGATTGCATGTGTAGTGGTGGTGAAACCCGGGACCATCCCAGCGATTTCCATCATTAATCTTTAATCAACCTTTAATCATGCTCTTTTACCTTTCTCGCATTTAGTTTAATTAAACTCAAATCAATCAACCTTGTTCTAAATATTAGTCTTGATTCAACTAGATTTGACTAGAGAGAGATTCTTAAAAACGTTGTCCCTTGGGATTCGATCCTCAACTATACTGTGATAAGACCCGTCCGCTTGCGGGTGGTATTATTGCACGTTGTTTTGGTTAAAAACTTAGGGATTTCAACTCTAAGTGAGTTTGTTAGTGCGATAATATAAGCCACGTCACTCATGGCATTACCCTAAATTCATATCACATTATCCTCCTAGATTAGGGCTTCACTCATAATTGCCCTAAATTAATGTTTGAGTTCATCAATTAACTCAATTAGGGTTTTATGATCTCTTTGTCAAGGATCATACCCTAATTTTATATCACACTTATTCCAAATACATGCATTTAAGATTAACATGATGTATTGCATTATTGCATCCTCATGCAACAATGATTAATCCCACTAAGGGTACCACTCGCCTAAGTACATTAGGTGTCCAGAAGATTTGATCAATTGAACCTTCAATCACATGAGTATTCAAATGAATTGACCAATTGAATCTTCAATTAAATTATATATCCAAATGTATTAACAATTTTGAACCTCAAACGGTCTTGCCTACTTAGGCCCTAAACGGTCTTGGATTCAGAGTTCAAACGGTTTGAAACCGTTTGGGCATATTGCCCTTGAAACCGTTTCAGCATTGCATTGCATTGAAACCGAATGAACTTGGGTCTCCAAATGGTTTGAGACCATTTGGACTCAAACGGTCTTAAGACCATTTGGTCCAAACCCTCTCAAAATCGAATGGACCAAAAAGGTCTATCAACACTTAACCAAATCAAGGTTTCCATCAATGAACCGCCTATCAATTGACTCCTTGATTCATTCATCTATTGAGCTATTGGATCATCCTTCAATTAGACCATCAATTAGGGTTTTGAACCCAATTGAACTAGGATTTGTAATCAATAACCCATCAAATAGGGTTTTGGATTTGAGTAACCATCAATGATTATCATTGTGGAACTAATCCAATTGAAATCAATGAACCACCATCAAATTATGGTATGACCTGACCTCAAACGGTCTTGAGGTCATTTGGATGACCTCCAAACGATCTTGAGGTTGTTTGGATTACCTCCAAATGGTCTTGAGGTCATTTTCCTCATCATTCATTAAAAGGTTGTGAAATCCAATTAGGGTTTAGGTCATTGGATTGATCATCAACTTAGCTATTGATTGCATTTCGATTTGATATCTCTAACTCTTCAATTACTCAACCATACTTAACCCTAGACCTCCAAACGGTCTTGGTTGACCTCCAAACGGTCTTGAGACCGTTTGGGGTGACCTCCAAATGGTCTTGAGACCGTTTGGGCTAATAAACCCAAACTTTTTAACTTAAACAATTGCAATTCAGCACTTAACTAATTTAGGGTTTCCAATTGGAGGTTTGTCCATATATTAATTTAATCAATTGGATCAAATGGATCATCATACAACATGTTCTAGGGTTCTGACCTCAAATGTTCAACCCATCCAAATGGTCAACTCCTCTAAATGGTTTGGGGTCAAATACTCCAAACAGTTTGGAAACTGTTTGGTCTCCAAATGGTTTGGTGAAACCGTTTGGACCAAAACCTTGAAACTGTTTGCAATACAAACTTGTTGGAATGTGAGCCTAAGATGATGTTATCATCATAAAACCTTGGTCCATCAAAAACTACTGCCATTATCATGGTAATTGCATCAACTAATCAAAGGAATTGAAAGAAGAGCAATTGAACATAGTTGAATGAGAAATTGAAATCAATAACAATGAATAGGGGTTCAAGTTATATAACCTGCCTTTAATTGAGCTTCAAAGCTTGGAGCTTCACATCAAAAATGGTGGAAGAAGATTTTTATAACCACAAGGGTCGTTCCTCAAGCTTTTGAGTGAAAAGGAATGGTTAGAAGTGAAGATGGGATCGAGATATGAAGAAATCATGCATTGATTTGTGATTTCCACCATGAAATCAAGGTGAACGAAGGTCAAGAAGCTTACCAACAGGTTGAGGGTCGTATTCCTTCTGCTCCTAGCTTCCTTGAACGTTTTTTCAAGTAAAGGAAAGAAATGGATTCGAAAAAGTCCTTGGTTTGAGTGGTAAAGGGTGCTTTTATAAGAAAATCAATGAGAGAGAAAAAGCCTCATATAAATCCTTTTAATTCCAAAATTGTTGACACCTCTTTCTCCTTGGTTCCTTGCATGAAAAGGTTCCTTTATCTCCACCGAACTCCCTTCCATTATCCATGAATTAAGGGAAAAGAAATTAAGCACCTTAACCTTTATAATAACATTATCCATAAATGAGTGGATAATTCTTTTTAGTTTCTTAATGTGAGTGGGTTCTCCACTCACGTTGATCTTTCCTTTGCCTTTGCAAGGCACAAAGACGTCCATATGTGTGGATTTCAACCAACACAATTTTGGTTGAAGAGCAATCCATTTAATATAATTATTTTTGCATTTATTACAATTATGCTTAAATCTTGATTATTTTAATATCAAGATTCTCTCTCCTTCAAAGTAGATCCAATGAGATGCCCCTCTCATTTTCTTGCCTCTAAAAGATTCCAAAAATATTACGTACCTTATTGAAGTGGTAAATTGCATATTGAACCCTAGGTTTTGGGTAAATTGCACATTACACCAAAACTAGGTTTTAATGCACAAACATTGCTTTATCAGCTCTTTCTTGGTACTCAGGCTTTTACTAGCCATACCTCTGCATCATCTTCATTCCCGTGATGCTTCAACACATGAGGAACATATTATCATGTAACATTTGCAATTTAACCCCTCAACTTGGGTAATTTGCACTTTAGTCCAAAGCAAGTAAAACATTACTTTCATCATAATTCAAAATGGACTAAAATTGAAATATAAGTTCCTCTTGAGCCTTAATTACTTTTCAAAAGATAAGAACAAGCATCTAATTACCTTTCTTAAACAAAACACCTAGGGTTAAATCATAACCCAGGTCAGGGATGTTACAATTAACATATGTCCATTACGTAATTAACTTTCCAATCTTAGTTTCTCTCTCATCCTCACTAGGGTGTTGATTACATTATTCAACTCTTAAGGTCTATTAGCTCATCATTATTAAATTGAATTAAACTCATTGTATCTCATTGTTGCATTAATCATACAACATGCATCACTTAAACAAATCTATTAGAATAACACATACCTATCATATTGGGCATCATGGTGTATAATGTTGTCTTATCGTGCTTTAAGATGCACATGTCATCATATCATGTATCCATATTAGTCATGTGGTAAAACCACATCATCATATCGGTTTAGGGTATATCCCCTAACACCATATCATGTAGCCATGTAGGATTAGCTATCACTTAGCTTTTATCATCTTGAGCCAACCTTATATCGTGTATGGGTTAGACTCTTGACCTTATGTATGGTATATAGATATATTCGGTTCTCATATCATGCACAAGAGTGCACCATATCGTATATAGGATTTATTACCTCATCATGTATTGTTTAAGTGATATATCGGTTTCCCATCTTGGATTTACCACATCGGATTCCCCTCTTGGGTTTACCATATCAGATTCCCCTCTTGGGTTTACCATATGAGATTCCCATCTTGGGTTTACCATATTGGATTCCCATCTTGGGTTTACCATATCGGATTCCCCTCTTGGGTTTACCATATCGGTTTATATGTTGGTTATCATATTGGGTTACCTATATTAGATAATCCCTTAAGCTCATATCCTTTTTATACTTTCAAGGATCAGTTTTATCATTTCAGCTACACAACAAGTTGGATACTTAGCTACTCTTCAACCCATCACAAGGTAGTAGGGTATATCGGGTTTCAAAGGCATATCATCTTGGGTTCCCTTTCTTCATCTAGGGTTTTCATTATATCGTGTAGAGTTTATCATATCGTGTGAAAGGTATGACCTTATCCTTGTATTGTGTGTAAGGTACAAGCAGGTATCTCCCATATTGTCCATAACACATGCCTTATATCGTGTATGAGGTATTACCCATTTCCATATCAGGTGAACCACCATCTTGGGTTCCATATCGGATTTCAAGGTACCTCAACCCATATCGGGTTGTAGCATGATGATGTCATCATCATCAACCTCAAGACCTTTGCCTTGCTATTATAAACCATGGAAAACAGTCCTAAAAACTTATTGGAACTCAAAGGAACATCATTTGAATAAAGGAAATTTGAATTTGAAAGTAAATCAATAAGTTCAACAATATTGGAGAACAATAATACCATGGTTGGGTTCAAGTTATATAACCCATCTCTAAAGCAACTTCCAAGCTTCAAGATTCAAATCCTCATGTTCCAAGGTTGAAGATGAGCCTCTTTCAATATGCAATACTTGAGCTCCTACCTTTTGCATGATATCTCCACTCCCAATGGCCGATATCACCTTGCTAGGTTGTTATGACCTATTTGGCCGGTATCTTTTATCTTTGGCCGATACCGAGCTCTACCACTTAAATCTCCTCACTCATGCACACTACATGAGTTACATGCACGATATCTAAGGGAAGGTTGATAACAAGATTTCAAAAATTCTACTAATAGGTGAAGGGAAGGGTATTTATACTTGGGATTTATGGAAAAGAGTGTAAGAGGTGTCATTAGCTTAAGCTACTAAGTGCCACATAGCCATGCATGGTCGACACATGTAGTTGCATCCATCCTATATTTATCTTTCCATGCAAAAATAAAATCTTAAGGATAATTCAAAGGATAAGGGTCGGGCTCCTTGGTTATCTTCTAGAGCAAGCCTTCTTCCACTCACTTCATTATTATATTCAACAAAATCTTTTCCAAGGAAAAGTTGCAAGCCGATACATATCACTTAATATAGGTGCCTTGCCCGTAATGGGAAAAGCCAAGACTCCAAAAACCAATAGGAGACTCCCTTTATGGCTCCATGGCCGATAGGGACTCCTACTTCAAGTCTTCAACTCGATATAGCTCATATATATATAGTTTTCAACTATGCATTTTCTTGGTCTTTCAATTACTAAGAGTGCCATCACTCTGGGATGATTCAAACATAGTATCTCCTTCTTTCTCTATCCTCTAGATGATACCAGGAAGAAGTAAAGACAATCTAGAAGTGGTAATTTACACATCAACCCTACATTTTACGTAATTCACAATTTGTACAACAATTGATGCACAAAGCACTTAGCATTATTCAAACGAATTCTCACTTAGAGTTTAGGATTTCTACAAGTCACCACTTAGAATCATTCACTCTCTTATGATGTTAAAACACTTATAATACATTCAAAATGTGACATTTGCAATATAACCCCTCATCTTGGGTAATTTGCACTTTACACTCAGACTATCATATAATGCACACATAGTTTGCATATAATCTCAAATTTGAAAATAAACTTCACAAAGAGTCTTAATTACTTTTCACAAGATTAAAACAAGTTTGTAAGTAACTTACTTAAGAAAAACTTCTAGGGTTAATCCATAACCCAGGTTAGGGGTGTTACACTTTCCAACACCCCAATCTATGATGATTTGAGCACCCAAGGTTGAGGATCATTGATATCATTTTGTTTTATTTGATCTCTCTTTTTAGGTTGTTTCTTAATATTTTGCATCATTTTTTACATATAAATCCCATTCATATAACAAAACCTAGTTGACCTGGTCAAGATTTGTGGTACTAAAAGGGTGCCATGAGGTGCCTAACACCTTCTACAAGCATAACTTGATGCCTTACTAAAAAATTGGTTTACATCTTTCCTTATCCATCCATTTTTCAAAAAGTTTGATGGGTTTTCTTTATAAATGTTGTGCCAACTCCATTTTTTCCAACCTATCACTCAGTGTCCACCCACGGTTTCCTAAATCTAAAGAAACCACATGGGAAGATGAGTTCCTACATTTAATACTCACATCGACTGATGGCTGGAGACAAGATAATCCTAAGATCCCCCATGGTGTACTAGGGGACATCACAATCACTATCTTGTAGTTTGGGCAACACATTAAAATTACCTAGGTCTCATAATAAAATGTGTGATTAATTTGTGTAGTTTTACTTATGTACTTATGTAGTCTCTTCCACAATATAGTGTCTTTACCACTCTAAAGTGTCTTGTAGATACTACTTGTCCTTACTTACTTTATACTTCACTTACCACAATATGTTTTGTAAAAGTTATTGTTTAATGTAGAACTTCCTCTCAACATATATAGCAAAAGTTGAATACTCAAAATGTTATACATATTCTTTATGTCTTGTAGGGGCTTTGGTCTTACTCTTGTGGTTCCCACCCTTTTTATCTTATCAACACCTACACCATGGGTATTTTGATTAGGAGACACATTCTCCAGGGCAATAGCAAGAACAAGGTAACAGTCTAGCCTTTTGGCACGTCTAAACCCATCCATGTACACTCAGGTCTAAGAAATGTGTTTCATACATTAAAAAAACTCATTGACTTTTCTTTGGCATTATCCTTTCATGTGATCTGCATGTTTTAATTATGAATATGCAAAGTATTTTGCATAAATAGGTGGTGACATTTGTCACTGATGATGATAATATGTAGGAGCATGTTTTAATAATGAATATGCAAAGTATTTTGTATAAATAGGTGGTGACCTTTGTCACTTATGATGATAATATGTAGGAAACAAATATGTGGGGATTTTAATGATTATATATGTAAGGTTAGGAAGTTTGTACCAGCTAATAAAATGACATATGTAGAATATGTTGTTCAAATGTAACCATATTGTTTGAATTGATATTGTATATATTATATGTATTTAAAAATTCACAAACAATCTCATATGTATCATGAGATTTAGTAATATATCATCCAATAATTTCTACAAATTTTGCAACTTACCATTGACTAAAAATATATAACTTCTTTCAGTAGGTGATCTAGGAATGTCAGGTTGGGGTGATTATTGCAACACATCTTACAGAAGGGGTATAAGTCACATCCATAAGGTTGTATTGTTATATAGAGTTGCAATAATTATAAATGAAAATGGATATATATATATATATATATATATATATATATATATATATATATATATATATATATATATATATATACAGACATACGCACACATACCTACATATAGACATAACATATACATATATATACACACATACATATATATAAATGTATATATGGTATATATACACTTGTGTGTCTGTGTTTTAATGAACCAATCTCTTGAATTTTCTTTTATACATTTCATTTCCTTATTGTATGATGTTAAGTAGGATTGATTCAAAATTTCTAATTTTGGGATTTCTTTGTGTGTCCATCTAGACTTAGGTTGTGCTTGTACACTAATTCTAGGGTTGTTTTATAGCAAGGTCACAATCTATATGTGTATGTATTTCACTAGTGAGAGTAGTCTATCTACATGTATAAGGTCCTATTTGCATTAAAAGTGCCTAGATGGAAGCATAAATTTGAAATTTGAAATTATACTTGTATTTTCATGATACTCTATGGTATCATCATCACAGTTGTCCAGTAAGACCTTGAAAAGTTGACCAAAGTCATGTTTGGTTGCATTGGTGATGACGTCTCTCAACCAATCTCTGACTTATCTATTAATTGATTGACCACATAGGGGTTGATATTTGTGCATGTTGTGCAAGAGTCCATTTTGAATTAGGTGAATCAATGGTGAAGTATGTAGTTTCCATGATGAGTTCATCCAAGCAAATAAAGCAACACTCTATTTTTTCATTATCTACATACTATCTAAGATATTATTTGAATAATTTTCTTTCACCTTATCTAGGTTTCTAAAAATTATATGGATCATAGGTTTCAATTGAGGCCACCAAACTTTTTAATCATGTTCTAGTTGGTCTACCATAGACAGGTCAACCAAATTGGGTCACATGATCCCTAGTGATTAATTAAGGCCTACAATTAGTTGTGGTCTAATTTAAAATATTATCATGATTTCTTGTATTCTTACGTGTTTGCAATTAATAATAGGGCATTATGTAAATGGATAAAGTCGTGAAAGATACAATGTGGGGTATATTTGTTGGTGTTGTGTCTTCATGAGTGGGTTTGTTTGAATTGTTATCCAGGAATAGAAAACATGTTGTCAACATTAGGCCATACTTAACTTCTAAAGCAGTATAGATAAAGTAAGAATGGCAATTCATTTTAGGGTTTGAAGTGATCATGAAGACAAATGGATCAAAATATTTGTGATGGATTTTGTCTTTGTTTTATCAATAATTTGAAATTACACAATCTTCAACTTTAATCTATAGTGTGGGAAAGGCATTTACAAAAGTTCAAGTAGAGACGAATTACAAAATAGTAGTTGGTCCAATGTGTGGTAATGTCACCTTAAAATGCAAAGAATTGTTATTCCATATAATAGAACTACAATATGGGTAGATAGTGGGTTGTGAAGTCTAATCATATTTTAAGCTACTCAAAATATAAGGAATATTGATAACTTATGACTCCAAAATACAAACCCACTATCTATTAGAAAAATAAGGATATTAGCAAACAAGGATGAAGACATGAACCTAAAGTATATATGCATATTTTACATGCTATATCTACATCCAAATAATTGATGTCGGTGCACATATAAGATATTTGATAATAAATTTTATTTCATCATAATAGTAGGAGTTTGATCAATGCATTTGGTCTGAAAGCATCAAAATAAGTTACAAATGTGTCTATTACATTTTTGGAAATCTCATTTTCACTTCCAACCCATCTTCTCCTCCACTTCACTCCATAAAAGATATCTTCCTAGTGGTCTTGATGAACACCATTTTCACTTTTTTTAGTCTATAACCTCCCAAAGTCCACTTGGTACACCTCAAGCCCATTCAAAATTGGTGCAAAAGAAAATAGGTGTTACATGTTTATTCATGTGTAGTTGTTGTGAGGAGGAAATGTGGCACGCACATATTTATTGTTGACAATATTTTATGAAATGTTGTATATGTTGGATAAACCTGGATCGTCATATGTGGTTGATACATTATCTATTTCATTTTTCTTTAATTTGTCATGTAAGTTAGTTTCAGGGTTGTAATTATTCAGGACAAATATCATGAGATGTTTACATAGGTGAAACCTTTCCATTGTGCATAAAGGGATGTAAGATTCATTTTCCACTTAGTTAGAATGTGCAAAAATAGTATTCATCTTACATCCCTCTCTATATAGTTCCTTTTCTTTATTTTGAAGCTCTCCCTTCTCTTCAATCATCATGTATCTCACCTTGAGCTAGGTAGGGCTTCTCTACTTCTCCACTTCTGACATGGTTTAAAGTTCTAAATCTAGTAGCACGTTCATCTTCCTTAACATGTCTGAACCATATTCAATATGGAATAGCCCCAACTCTAAATTTAAGAAGCCAGTGAATCTAAGCCTTAGCATTGTGAAACCTTTATGATCATCCACATGAAATTTGCCAACTTCATCTAGTTGAAGCTAAAAAAGTAATTAGTTTATGTCAGGAAATATATATAAAGACTCTCATAGAGGATAATGTCTTGTATTATTTAATTAAAGGGCCTGAAATCCCACCTAAGAAATGTGTTATTGTCAATGATAGAAATATAGTTCAAAAGCATTTCTAATCCTCCTGGGTTTTTATTGATAGATTGGTTAAGGTGTGCATTATGTGAACCTTGAGAGAGGAAGTTCTAGGTATAGCCATTGGTCTAAATCATGCTCATTAGGAATGGGAAACCTTTAAGATAAAATCCTGAGAATCGACTAAATAATGCTCATTAGATATAGGAAATCGTAGAGATGAAATCATGTGGATCTCCTTAGACTAGACACTTTGAGTTAATGACTAATCTTAAACAAATCCAAAAGTGAAATAGATTTGTTGTAGAGTATTTGTGTGAGTTGAAATCAATATATGATAAATTTCAATTATAACTAAGCATTTTTTTCATGATGACAAAGTCTATTCTCTACTCAGTGGTCTAGGTATTGAAAATGAGAATGTCATCATCTTAATGATGGATGTCCCATTCCTACCTGCGATGAGGTAGTTTCCTTATCAATGATAATGAAATGAGAAGTGATTTTATAAAGTATGTTCCTAAAGTTACATGTCATGGATAGAAGTTTTCAAGTCAGTCAGATGATTGTGGTAACTTTAGACAAAACAACCACATGCCTCATGTCAATCAAATTTTCAACAATGATTCATATTACACTAACAAGGGGACTACAAATAAGGAATTCTTAGATCTTCCCTTAATTTTTTTCACATGTATGTGGATTCAACATGAGTGTACTTTGAAATGACCATAATGAAAGGACCTTTCCCTATCATGTACGTGGGAAAGGGGGACTGGATGCCCTACATTGCTGGTGTAGATTTGATGACAAATGCAGATTCATTGATGTAACTCAAGATTTGGAGGATGCTAGTCATTTCTTGCTACGATGAAGATAAAAAAATTGTACAAACTTAGGTTGATAATTTTCATGTAGATTCATGAATTTTTAGCCTGATGACTAGTGACCCCGATTTCCTACATAATATTCTATCACAAAATACATGGTTTTATTATGGTTGGAAATGGTGACTATCTACCTTTATATGCTTTGGAGAATTGTTTATTGTACACAGTATAATGATAAATTGTATCCTTCTTGTTTCACAAGTTTAACACAATCTCTTATTTCGTTTCAACTAACAAATAGTTCTAATGTTAACTCAATTTTTTCAAAGATTTTTTCTATATCAAGCATTTGTAAACACAATCAACACTAGCCAAGGTAGTTCTTAAAGGAGGACTTTATGTTGGATTCACAATGTCACTACACCACCAAGGAGAATGCACTATATTATACCATTTGGCAAGAAATCTAGGATACAATCATCAACAAACTTTGTATATAATTAATAATTAAGTTATTAACTATTACAAATGACACAATGGAGTTTCATAATATATATGCCATGAGAAAAAGTCACAATCTACCATTCTATAACACTCATACCATGAGTGATGTTTTGTTTGATTTGATTTATTATTACTTTGGGGTAAATATTCAATAAATGTACATGGATTAGTTATCATTCTATATTTGTGGATGATCGTAGTGGCTATCTGATTTTATCCCCTCAATTTAAGTTTGATGTTTGTAAATGCTTTGTTTGTTTCTCTGTTATGATACAAAACAAGTTTCAAACTTATATTAAGGCTCTTCAAATCAATTGTAGAGGTGAATTTGTCAATCATACTCTTCATGATTTTCTACTCAGTATCAAAATTAGACATCTAATGAGATGGCATTATACCCGTGAACAAAATGATAGGGTTGATATTTATCATCGACATCCTAGTGCATTAGGACTTGCTATGATGTTAGACTCTCATGTTTTATAATAAATTGATTACCATCTAAATATGATAGTATGATCTCACCTATGCAATCTCTTATGAACAAAGAGACTAACTATCTTACTTATAGATCATTTAGATGTTTGTGCTTTCTTTTCTTAAGAGAAATCAAGGATCACAAGCTTGATTCTAGGTCATTATAATGTGTATATTTTAGGTATCATGATTCTTTTAAAGGCTAAATGTGTTTTACTATTTCTACAAATGAAGTGTATCACTCTAGAAATGTTGTTTTTACTGAACACATAATTCCTTTTTTAGATATTTTCTGTATACTATAGCTCTTAGAGAGCTTATCTACTTCTACAAGCCTACATCACCTTTTGAGGTTAATTTCTCAAACTAGGTCATAAAAATTATAAGAGAGTTAAATTTTTTAATTATTATTAGGCACAATTTACAAACAATATTACATCATGTCATGTCATTATGAAAAAATTTGACACATTCATCATCTTCGTCCACTACGAATTCCAACATTTATGTATCCTCATTTGATATAATGAGCCATATTGTCAACATGAAATTTTTAATCCATAATTACATCATATGATTTTAAGAGAAAAGGTAGATATTTCTAAACCTAACAAAGAGAAAATGCAAGTGTTGTTAAAACTAACCCCAAGTATTCTATGACTTGCTCTACCATTCATGTGGTACCAATAATGTTACATAAAAATGGAATTTGTCAGTGATTGAAATACTTACTACTTAAAAATCAAAAAGTACATGGAGATATGCTCCAAGACCAATTTAGCACAATGTCATAGGGTCAGTGTGGGTCGATAAGTCTAAAAGCAATTCTTATGGAACTTGAGAACAATTGAAACCATGATTAGTAGCTAGGTGATTTACACATGAAGAGGGATTTGACATCCAACATATATATAGTCCAAGTATTGGGGCTCCTACAGTAAGGTTTTTTATAAACTCTTGGTATCAAAAATATAGCCACCTATATTTTGTATATCCTACGCAAATATAGTCGGTCCTAAGCCTGGGTAAAGGAGGGTTGGTGACAAGTTGAAATCCAATCATAAAACTTTGATCACTCTTTTTACAAAATGGATCCTTATAAAAACTTCATTGGAGCATACCTAGAGATGTAGTGCATTGATACCCAGGTATAATGATAAATATGCAAGGAATTTTAACCCAAGGGTGTCTAGTTGTGTTCAAATAAAAGTAACGGTTTCCACACCTTGGACGAGTATGGGTAAAGAATCTACTCCCACTGCATTATTGGAAAAATATAGTAAAAATGTGCAAGAGCATTTTTTTTTTTGAAAAAGACATGTAAAGAAGCAAGTTCAACAAAAATATACTATAGTGGCATCTTGAACTATTGGCTCTTTCATGGTAAAGCCTTTGTATATAGTGGTTATCATGATTAGAAGAAAAGTTAACATTATTTTCCTGTAGAAACCAAGTTGATAGGGGAACGATGCAGAGATATTGGAGACACATGGTACAACATTTCGTATACAGCTATTGAGAGACATAGAAATGGATTTGAAATCATTGTTTTAAGATTTTGAAGTATGATGTCATTAGATTACAATAATGGTGATAGCATTAGCTATCTATGTTGTTCTTGGGGGAAAGATTTTTAATATAACTAGAGCTTATGCCCACCCACCCCTAAGTTGGCCTTAGTGAGGAGCACAAGAAGGATTTTTGGGATAGCGTGGATGAATTGATGCAAGAATTACTGATAGAGGAGAAGATCATTATTGGAAGTAGCTTAAATTGTCATGTGGGGAATAGCAATTTTGGATATGAGAGCATTCATGGAGGTTTTTGATATGGCAGTAGAAATGGATAAGAAGATGATATGAGATTTTGTATTTTATTATGATATGATTTTATAAAATACACATTTATGAAAAGATGTCCTCGTATGCTTACTTTCAAGAGTGGGTGCAATTGTGGACAAGTTGATTACTTCCTCACAAGATGGTCAGATTCAAAAGTATGCAAGGATTGTAAAATGATCCCTAGCAAAAACTCACCACCCAACATAGGTTGGTGGTTTTGGATGTTAACATGAAGATAAACAAAGGTAAGCACAACAAATGTCAATATAAAAGAGTCAAGTGGAGAAATCTTAAGGGATAAAATAAATCAATATTTTATAATAAACTTTCAAGTAGAGATCTTAGAACTCAAAGTCTGGTTCTAACTCTATGTGGCAAAGTATTACCTCTTGCATAAAAAAAATCCAAAGAGGTTTTGTGAGAGTCGAAAGGGTGTGGGCCTCCACAAAAAGATACTTGGTGGTGGACTAATAAATTAAAAAAGCTTATTAAAAGTGAAAGAGAGATTGACCAATTCTAGAGATGATGCAACTGTAATACCCAATCTTATGATATATGATATAAGTGAATGGAAGCTTTCATCTTGAAGGGTGATGTCACATTTGTGAAATCATACAAAATAAACACATAAATCACCATTTGGATTCATAATTGTTCTTTTAATAGGAAACTATAATTGAGTTCTATGATATTCTTAAACATTTCTAAACATGGGAAAACTATTTATAAGGGTAAACGTGTCTAAATGATTGTATCACCTAATATGGGTGGCACCCCACTAGTTAAATCTTGGGGACATTGTGTCCCAAACATGCAAAGGGGAAAAACACATCAGTAGACGGTACTGACACTTTATAACATAGACAAAGTAAGTATACTTGAGATGTAAGAAAACTTGACATGAATTAACTATAAGCATTCTTGAAACATTATTAACATGAAGAATTGAAAAGTAATTTTATGCATCCATGTATGATGCCCCCTGTGGAGCACATGATTTCTAGAAAAGTCCTTGACGCTCAGAAAGACCTTGATGACCCCTTGAGGTCCATGATTTGGGAGCATATAAAGACTATTTCAATTCCAAATAACTTGATCATTAACATGACATTAACTTTATCATTAACATGATCATTGAACTTAACATGATGGGATTTCTCCCTATTAACATGATCTCTTAACATGATGGGATTTCTCCCTCTTGAACATTAAATTGATTTCATGAGTCACAAATCATAATGAGCATTTTAACCATAGGACATAACATATAGCAATCATCAAGCAATTTGATATAGTGATCATGATTTAGAACATTAAACTTGAAATCATTATGTCTACTTATACTTAGCATGCAATCAACCATAAATACTTGTGCTCAATAGCGTGACCATTTACCTTAGAGCAAAGATGATCCTGAGATAGCCTTTCTGACCTTTGAGTAAAATCTAGGTCAAACCTTTCCTTGATTTGATTAGGCTCTAAGTAACTGTATATGTTTATTGAACATCATAATCAACACAATGTATTGATCCTAGGTTGAATTACGGTGAATTAGGGTTTGAGTGCATTAGAGTTAGGCTTTTTTATCAATAACATTAAATTAGGAAAAACTTGATTGACTAAGGTCACATTAATTATATTGATACATAATTAGGGTTTAATGGATCAAATTAGGGTTTCAAATAAAACATCAAAATGGGAATGCAAATCATGGCTTAAAAACCTTAACATTGGATTCCTCTCAAAAAACCTTTCCAATAACTATGTATTTGTATTTTTCTGAGCATCCTATGATTTACTATGGATTTTTGAAAATTAAGCAATCAAAATTCAATCAAAAGCCACGTGTGAAAATTTGGATCCAGTGGCTAGACCTAGAGGTGGGATGGCACTGAGTTGGACCAATTAATGTCAACCAACTAGCAAGGGGACTCACCCTAGTGTATCGGCGATAAAGGAAATATGAGGTGATAAAATCCCTAAATTGCCCTTACACATAAAATAACTCAATTAATCATGTGAGGGTAAAATTTTCATTTAGGTTGATTGAACCTCGTGACTTGATAAACATAAAGTGTGTTAAAAACCTAAAATACCCATGTATCTATTATCAGACTATTATCAAAACAAGGGTACCAAGGTCAATCATTTACCTAGTTTCTTCTCTCTAGTGACCTACGATCAACGGCAAGGACGCATCATGAGGCTGAGGCAAAACATGTGATCCTTGCAACCTTCCTTAGGAACCATCACTAAGAGTGATTTCTCCATTGTGCCATGAAGGAAGAGACCCCATATTCAGGCTGTCTTGTGGACTGGAGCATCAGGCACCTTTTTTTTTTGGAGCATCAGGCACCTCTTTCCATGTCTGAGGGTAGGTCCTCATCTAAAAATTGAGTATTATTGTGAACAAGATCATGAAACAAGGCAACACAACTTGTGAATCCAATTCGGGATCAAAGGGGCCATTACGCGGGCAAAACAAGGTCAGTTGACCACCATCTCACTAAAGAAATCTAAAATAGAGGTGAAATTTGGAGGTTCTTATAGGACCTATCGTCTAAGGGACACACAGGGCAAGCACACAATGGTAAAATGAAGTAGAGGTGTTAAGGATTCTCACAATAGTTGGGATTTGGTTGGGGTGATCGGGGTTGTGAGGTATGGGTCGTCATTGCGGGAGATTCACTTTGAGTAGGTCGGGGACCTTGAGGGTGTTGGAGGGAGAATTGAGAGAGGAGTAGTGAAGCCTGAGGCTCCTTGATGATAGATGATGCTTTATATAGGGACACAAAGCACTGGGGTAGTGACTACAATTTATGGTTGCGAGCAGGGTGAGAGCCCAATTTGGGGGTTTCCTCATCTAGTCAAAATGGAAGGTGAGTGATAGCTCGTTAGGATTGGGACACTGAGGCGAGGTTGACGACGATTGAGGAGCCGTCACATTGAGGGTAAATTAAACCCTGACCATTCTATGGCGTGATCAAGATAGGATTAAATGAAAATAACACGTGATAGCTATATAAAACTGAAACCTTAGGTTAAATACCTCAAATTAATGAAATTGAATTCAAACCATAGTTAAACTATATTCAAATATTTCAAATCTGATTTGGAGGGTCAAACATGACCCAGAAGACTTCAAATTTGAACCATGGGTTCATTTAAAGGTCTAGAATATTCCTATGCAATTAGATTTCGTTTTTGTAAACATTTTGGTTCATAACTCATATATTGTCTATTAACCTTAATTAAAAGTGATTAAAAGTAATATAATGTGAAAAGGCTCCTATTATAGAATCCTTGGGTCATAATTCGAGTTCTACTCATTCAATATTGACATTGTCGCCTCTTTAACCTCTTCCTATGCTTTATGGCCATTTGAGAGGAGAGAGAAAAGAAAAGAGGATGAACATGAGTTAATTGATACACATAATGCACATATGAATGTGAAATGTGAAATATGAAATTGAGTCTTATTTTAAGGTGTTTATCCCATTTTCATATAACAACAACCATTATTTCCCTTTTTGCATTTAAACCCTTAACTATTATCATTTAGGAGGAACTCCATTCTATGTTTTTAATTTGGCTTAGAAAATTGGGATGTGTCAATTCTACCCACCTTAAAACAAACTTCATCCTCAAAATTTTCTAGGGTATTATCCACCTTAGGGTTTATGTTACTCGTTCACTTAACGAAAGCATTACTATAATTTTCATATAAAATTGAATGTATTTCATAAAAAGGAATGGACATAAACTAATTATTACATCATTCCTCATCTCCCATCCCTACTTCCATAGCAAAATTCTATCTTGTCTGTTGGGAGGTGGATTATGGTCCTTGTTCTGGTCCTGGTCCTTCTTTGTGAGCTTAGGGCAATTTGACTTGAGGTGGCCAATTTCTCTACAATCGTAACATGCACCCCTACCATACCTGTAGGGGCCTGCATGGTTCTTCTTGCACATTGGACATTAAGGCTTCTCAGCTTCTATTGTAGGCTCACGTACCTTCCTCTTACGGTTGTTGGGAGGTTGGTATTGGTTGTTCTTCTGGGGGGGGCTCTTTCTTATAGGATTGTCCAGGGTAATCTTCAAGCTCTAAGGCTGCATCTAGGGCATCCTGGAGGGTCTGATAGCCTCTTATTGATAAGGCAAAGCTCAAGTCAAGCTTGAGTCCTTGGATGAATTTCTTTGTTCTGTGACGTTCATCATAATCATAGCCATACTGTTGTAGAACCCTAAACTTCATGGAATATTGCATCACATTCATGCCACCCACTTGATCCAAGTTAGCAAAATCTAGCTCCTTCTTCTCAATCATGGCTTCAGTCACATAGTTCTCTTGGAAGGCTTTAACAAATCCTTCCCATGTGAGTGGAGGTGCATCAACTGCCCTTGAGTTGAGGTAGTTTTCCGACCATGTGTGGGTTGATCCTTTAAGCATGTAGGTTGCAAAGAGAACCCTAGAGTGTTGAGGGCAGTCCATGTCTTAGAAGCAATGCTACATGCCTCTAATCCACTCCTTAGCCTTGGTGATGACATCAATCTCTCCTTCACTCGAGAAAGAGTCAGGCCTAATCTTTAGGAGGTCCACTAAAGTTAGCTCATGATGTCTAGGTTGATGTTGGCCTTGTGATAAGACATTGTTGAGGGCTTGGATCAAATCTTCTAGGGTTGTATTATGGTTTCCTCTTGGTCCACTTCCCCCACTAGAAGACCTAACACCATCATCGTTATCCTTTTCGGCACTTTATATAGGGACATGCAGCACTAGGGTAGTGCTTGTAGTTCATGACAGCAAGTGGGGTGAGAGCCCAAGTTGGGTGTTTCATCATCTGGTCAAAATAAAAGGTGAGTGATATCTCATTGGGTTCTAGAGACTGAGGCAAGGTCATTTGATAAAATATCTCATGAAACGAACGTAGGAAGAAGGAGAACGAGGTCGTAGAAGATCACACTATAAAAATGGATTCTTACCATGACAAACATGGAGGTTGACTATGATTGTTGAGTTGTCAGATCAAGGGTAAATTAAACACTAACCATCCTATGTCATGCTCAAGAGAGGACTAAATGAAAATGATCCAGTATATAAAACTGAAACTTCAGGTTAAATACCTCGCATTAATGAAATTGAATTCAAACCATAGTCAAACTATATTCAAATCGTTCAAATCCAATTTTGAGGGTCCAACATGGCCTAAAAGACTTCAAGTTTGAACCATGGGTTAATTTGAAGGTCTAGAATATTCCTATGCAAATAGATTTCTTTTTTGTACACATTTTGGTACATTAGTCCTATATTGTCTATTAAGCTTAATCAAAAGACATTAAAAGTAATATAATGCAAAAAGGCTCCTATTATAGAATCCTTGAGTCATTATTTCAATTTTACTCATTCAATATTCACATTGTCACCTCTTTAACCTCTTCCTATGCTTGATGGCCATTTTGAGGACAGAGAAAAGAAAAGAGGATTAACATGAGTTAATTGATACACATAATGCACATTTGAAAGTGAAATATAAATTGAGTCTTATTTTAATTTTTCTTATCCCATTTTCATATAAGGACAACCATTATTGCCTTTTTTGCATTTAACCCATTAATTATTATCATTTAGGAGGAGCTCCATTATAAGTTTTTATTTTGGCTTTGAAAGCTGGGATGTGACAACAACTTTTTAAAGATACAAAGAAGCAAAGAAAGATGTTAAGAAGGTAGTTTAAGAGGAATGTCTTCATGCTTTGATGAAATACATAAGCAGTTGGACACTAGATAAGGGAGAAAAGATATATATATATATAGATAGATAGATAGATAGATATAATGTCTTGTATAAGATAATAGAAAGGAAGAGATTTGAGTCAAGTGAAGTGCATCAAGAATGAAGATGCCAGAGTGTTAGTGAAGAATGATGTATGAACCAATGGATACAATACTTTCATAAGCTTTTCAATGGAGATATTGTGAATAATGTGATAGACTCAGGGGAGATAAATGCAATACATATCACTTACACATGATGAGTTCCACTATCCATGGTCAAGAATGTTTTGAAAAAGATGATATTGAGAAAGGCATGTGGTCTATATGTATTCCCATTGATTTGTGTAGGAGTAAGGGGATGAAGGAACTATATGTTTAAGTAATTTATTTAACAACATTATGAAGACAAAGTAGATGCTAGATGAGTGAAGGAATAGTGACATAGTCATGATATATAAGAACAAAGTATATGTTCAGAGATGCATAAACGACAAGGGTGTTAAGTTGATGACTCATAATATGAAGCTTTGGGAGAGGATTATTGAGAAAAGGCCACAATTAGTAACCCAAATATCAGACAATCACTTTGGTTTTATGCCACAAAGTTCAACAAAAAATGCTATTTTTCTAATAAGGAAGCTTATAGAGTAGTATAGAAAAAACAAAAGAGGTCTTCATATGATATTAATTGATCTTGAAAATGCCTATGATCGAATACCTATGGAAGTGTTCTAGAGGTTTTGCATAAAAAAGGTGTGCTAATCCAATATGTTAATCTGATTAAAGACATGTATGATGGCTCAACAATAAGTTTTAGGACTCCTGGAGGAGAGGCACTATTATAACCTGGTTTTTACTTCTATTTTACTTAGTTGAAATGCAATTATTTCAATAAAATGGACATATTGGAAATATGTGTGCCTTGGTTTAAAAGTATGTCTTTCTTTTACAAAATTCCCTTTGAAATGGATTTCGTGATTTCTATTGATTTTTTAATCCAATAATGGATATAAGGGGAAAAGGAAGAGAAGAAAATCCAATATTAAGAAAAAAAGTAAAAGATAATAGACAATAAATAATATACTTATGAGAATTGTGTGGAATTCTCTAGATAATGGTCTCTATGACCACTAATGGTTTGATTTTTGTCAACATGATGCTTAATAAGTAAAGAAATCAAAATAAAGAAAATAGGAAGGATAGAAAGAGAAAAATATTTTTAATGCCTAAAATATGTATTATATGCAGGAGACTTGGATATTAAGAAACGTATGTTTTCCTTTAGAATTTTGGACTCAAACCGTGCCCACAGTTATACAAAGTCATTATAGACTTTCCCTCAAAATTTGGGACTGAAAGGATTAATAGAGTAGGAGTTATGAATTTTCTAGAATTCCTAACGTGAGTGGTTTACAATGGAATTGTATTAAATGTCACAAAATCCCGTTTATATATATATATATATATATATATATATATATATATATATCCATATTATTGCATTGTCACACTATGCACCAACCATTGATCAGGATCCAACGATCAAGAGATCGTCTCCTAGATCATGCTGAATCAGGAAAGGAGGGAGCAGGTGAGCAGGACTTTCGATGTCAATTTCCTTACTAATTGATGAACAAGCAAACTAATAAACATGTCCTTTGGCTTTGTGAGTCTAATACGAACTCAGCTACCCTGGATTTTACCTAGTTTATAGGATTCTATAGGTTTTGCCCAATCAAACACCCTAGAGCCAGACCTATCGACATACATGGGTATAAATAGAGGACTACAAACCCTCTGTGAGATCACCAAGTTGCTCCAAAGCTTTAGTCTAACCTTGCGCATTTTCCTATGGTCTCAATTACGTTGTCAATCTCTTCCTTCACCCTTGCCTCTCCTCGCTTACTCATTGGAGAACCTCTTCATTGTCCCGATGACTCAGACTTTCACTGAGGGAATTGAGATGACCAACATGTCCATCATAGATCAAAGAATGTGATCACACCTTCATCCATCGCTCAAAGGATTGGAATCTCAAAGTCAACTCATGAATTGACCGCCTAGCTCATGAGGAGGAACGAACTGAGGTTGTAGAAGGACGGCAATTAAAATACTAAAATACCCTCACCCCTCTTCAGAATAGGTAAGGGATTTTTAGTCCTTCCTCCCTCCTCTCGTTTAACCGAGCGCACATCCACGAAGGGTCACTCAGCCTAGGTGAAGAATCCCACTGGTCAGTGCAGTTGGCAAGGTTGGGACTGGGGCATGTTGCCTAGGTGGCGGCCTTGATTGGTCCACATATATTTAATTTGTAAAAATTATAGTAAAGTGTAGGTTGATCCAATGATGGAATATAATACACAAAAATGATTAGAAAAATATGAGGAATACCAAAAAAATATAATCAAAACCAAGATATGTCTCCAGTTCTAAAATTACCCAAAGTTGCCATCTTTAATGTGTATATGCATAAAAACCCTAATTTCTAGATTTTGGTGATTTTAATATGTTCAATTGATATTAGTAATAAGAGATTGATCTTTTTGGATGAGAAGGATAACTTGGATCTAATTTGATATTACCAACCCATAATTTGATGAATTAGGGTTTCCTTGAGTTAAAAATGCATATGATGTTAAGATTAAGGTTGTAAACCAAAAAGGCATGAAAAGTGATGATTATGGTTTAGGAAGCCAAAACCTTAACAAAATCCTAACTTGGACCCCAAGTCAATCTTAACGGTAGATTTTGGATAAAATAATAATACATGAGTATTATGCTTTAATTTTAGGGTAGTTGCATGATTGATTGCTATTTGTTACCTTTTTGCTTGAACTTCAAGTTACTTCTGAGAAAGGTACGTGGTTACGCCTATGACTACCAACATTAGTTTTTTGATGTTTTTTGAGGATTTTCATATTGATTGCAAATTAAACAGTTGGATGTTTATTTATTTCTTGCAACTCATAAAGTCATTATGGATATCACATTATATGGAACTAACTAGCTTGAACACTATGCCACCTCGGGATGTATGGAAATATGAGGAAAATAATGATCAAGCCCCTGGGGTAGAAAATCATCCAAGGTCAAACCCATGGGTGGGGAAGACTTATATGGCACCTAGCACCTAGGGGAGAAGGTGGCCTATGTCCACTGTAGGGACAAAACCCTAGAGGGGTTTCACAGAGGATGGATAGACCAAGGTTGAGTATTTATGATGAAAATATTAATCTTGATTTCGTAACAATAATTGTTGTGAATATGTTGTTACACTTAAATGTGTATATTTTGTTTCCACCACATATCGATATAACTTTTTATACTAATCGAGTTTTGTTTCTCTATATTTTAGGATAATCTGCTATCATTTCTACAAGTATGAAGAAAAATAGACATCCTGAGAAGAAGGCGCCAAAAGAAAAGATTTAATGTAATCTTGAAGGATTTACATAGTCAATCTTCACTTCATGTTGCAAACTTTAGAAACCCATAGTATATAACTCCTTCATGGAGAGTGTAACTTCTTATATTGTTCAAACTCTTTCCTGTTTAGTGAAATATATTAATGATTTTTGGTTGTTTGATAAACAATCAATCTTGTATATATGGTAATGGCCCTTTCCCTCTCAATCTACCTGAATAGAAGATAATAGGGGGAGGGGTCGTTACATTTTGCATCAGAGTTGGTTTACTATTAACCTCTAATAATTATTAAATTTAAAGAGTTTTGTAGAGCCCAAGGGAATTATTAGAGTGTTTTCCAAAGATGATGGTGTCTAGAAAGGACCATGATCTGGGGGCTAGTCGTATTTTCCTCCACACTGCTAGTCAACTTATGAGTACTCTTGAACCTGTGTATCTAACATGGCTAAAATCAAAGGATTTTACTCAAAATAAAATACCTCTAGGATTCCTTCTCATCTAATTTCATCACCATTCTACCCCATCCACTCACTAACTTCTAGGTACATGTAACTATTTCTTTATCCTTTTCTGAGTACTAGGGTTATGGTAATTAGAGATTATGGCATCCTTTGCCAAATAATAAAATGCATGTAACAAAGATTTCATGGACATAATTTTTATGATGCTTTAATACTATATGTATGAAACTGAGGATAACCTATGTGAACTGGCATGGCCCATGGCAAGGGCACCGTTTACCACAATGAAGACTCCAGACTGAGGCCCTCCTATAAGAACATACCCTCCTTAGAGAAAAGAAGTCCATGGAGGGTGAGTCCTTCAAGAAAAGGAAGAGGGAAGATGAGTCCTCCACAGAGAAAGGACTTGAACCCAAGGATATCCCCTTCAACATACATGAATATGGTCCCAACCCTGAAGATGAACTTATGATAAAAGATGAGCCAAAGGTCAACCTTGAACATAAAACTGATTCCAGACCATTAGTAGGGTCCACATCCTAGATGCAATCTGGTTGAAGCAACAAAAGAAATTGAATGAGGCCATTAGTTCCCTGGCCCTCAGAGATGCTACCCGAGATGAGAATGGTGAGGCTCTGCATGTCTGCCCTCACCTTGGAGTCACTACTCTGGACTTCATCAAGCTCAACATAGAAAATTTCTTGGGTGAAGACAAGACAAAAGTGGTCGATAAAGCTAATGCTTGGCTGTTAGCAGTGGAAAATGGATTTTGTACACTGGAGGTGCAAGCCAATAAGAAGGTTCTATTTGTCACCCATCTCCTCAAAGGAGCTGCAAATATATGGTGGGAAAACTACATCACATGCCAAGATTTGACTACAGAACCCATCACCTGGGAAGACTTCCACACCATCTTCATTGCACGGTTCAGTCCCATAGCTACTACAAAAGAAAAGGAGAAACAATTCATGCTTATTAATCAGGGAAATATGATCGTGGAGGATTATGCCCAAAAGTTTCATCTTTTGGAGCACTTTGGCTACATGTTTATGGAAGAGCGTTGAGTGGATCACTCTGTAGAACGTCTGTACCATCAGATAAGGCCCCATGTGATGGCAATTAAACCCCAAAACTTCACTCAGGTCCTTTACTTAGCCCTAGACACGGAGAGGACAATTATGTCATCATATAATCCACCCAAGGGATATTTGGGGTTCACAGAAGGCACATCAGAGCTAAGGAATGATAATAGAAGAACTCAAGGTTGTAACAATGGTAAGGGCAAAAATAGAGGAAAGGGAAAACCCCGCAATGAGAATCATCAGAATAGAGCATCCCCAAAATGCAATAATTGTGGAAGGTTTCATGCCAATAAGTGTCACTTTGAAAAGAAAGTGTGTTATCGATTCATGCAAGAGGGACTCTTCCAAGTTAATTGCCCCCTTCCTCCTCGATAAGGACAAGGCCCAATTGCGGCCCAGCTACTGGCATCAGCACAACCAATAGGTGTGGCCCCACCAGGAGCAATCCTACCTGTAGGAGAAGGTTGACATGCTTGAGTCTTTGCCATCGACAATGAAGAGGAAGAAGCTAATGATGATTATATGATAGAGGGTAACCACCCCTAGAGTTCTTTTCCTATATTTAAATATGTAATGCAATAGTAGTTTGACTGTCATGAATCCAATGTAGGCATGCTTGAAATCGTGGGATAAAATGTAAAAGCTATGTTTGACTCTAGTTCTACCAATACTTTTATCTTGAGAAATCTCGCAATGATTCTTTGTTTGGACATCAAAGATTTAGGATATGTTTTGGATGTCACTACCCCAAATGGTTGCATATTTACATCTCTCTTGAAAACCTCAGTCATACTCATTAAATATATGAATAATGAACTCCCTAGATATCTTATCCTCCTCGACATGAATGACTTTGATGTAATAATTGGCATGTAATGACTTTATACTTGTAATGCAAAAATAGACTGTAGGGAAAAGAAAATAAGAATAGAGAGACTAGGTCACCCACCTTTTACCATTAGAGGTAGGAAGGATGCTACCACTAGCATGTATGTGTCAGCCTTGAAGGTAGAGCAGATGATAGCCAAAGGTTGTTAGGCATTCCTAGCAGTAGTTAGCGAGCCGAAGCTCATGGTGCAGCCCTTTGAGGAAATAGAAGTAGTTAGGGACTATGCAGATGTGTTCCCGAATGATTTGTCTCGCATACCTCTAGAGAGAGAAGTGGATGTCTTGATACAGTTATCTCTCAGGACGAACTCTATTTCCGGGACACCTTACAGAATGGCCTCCACTGAGTTGCTTGACTTGAAAAAAGCAACTATAGGAATTGCTAGAAAAAGGCTTCATCCAACCTAGCACTTCTTTGTGGGGAGCACCAGTCCTCTTTGTGAAGAAGAAGGATGGATGCTCTGTATGTGCATAGACTATAAAATGATTAATTAGGCTACCATTAAGAACAAATATCCTTTAACCTGTATAGATGACCTATTTGACCAACTCAAGTCAGCCTGTGTTTTCTCAAAGATTGGTCTGAGATCCGGATACCACCGGTTGCGAGTTAAGAAAGAAGATAGTTCAAAAACTTCCTTTCAAATTGGTTATGGCCATTATGAGTTTTTAGTCATGCCTTTTGGATTGTCGAATGCCTCGAGTGTGTTTATGAGCCTCATGAACAATGTGTTCCAACCTTTCTTGGAATCCTTTGTCATAGTGATCATAGATGACATCCTGGTATACTCAAATGACTTAGAGAAACACTATGACCACCTTGTTAGATTCCTTGATATCCTGAGAAAGCAGAAGTCCTATGAGAAGTTCTTGAAATGCAAAATTTTGGATAGACCCTGTCATGTTCTTTGGACAAATTATATCCAAAGGAACCATCTTAGTGGATCTTGTCAAAGTGTTAGTTGTACGTGATTTGCCAGTACTAAAGAACCCTTTTGATATTCATAGTTTTCTAGGATTGGTCGAGTATTATCGGTGATTCGTCAAGGATTTCTCAAAGACTACTTTTCCCCTCACCAAGCTCACCCAAAAGGATGAAAAGTGTGTACGGTCCGACTTGTGTGAAGGTTGATTCTAGAAGTTGAAGGAGAAGTTGACCATAGCTCTCATGTTGACTCTACCATCAGGCAATGAAGTTTTTATGATCTTTAATAACACATCAAAGATGGGGCTTGGATGTGTGTGAAAGTAGAATAAACATGTTAACGACTATGCCTTTAGATGGCTAAAGCCGAATGAAGTGAGATACTCAACACATGATCTAGAATTAGCAGCAATTATTCATGCCCTAAAAATGTGGCAGCACTATTTATATGGAGTTACCTTTGAAATCCTGACCGACCACAAGATCCTAAAGTATCTCCTGACTCAAAAGGGCCTGAACTTAAGACAAAGACGATGGGTGGAGTATATAAAAGACTATGATTTCACAATCACCTACCAACCAAGAAAATCTAATGTAGTAGCAGATGCCCTTATTCGAAAATAGATCATATGTGTAATTGTCTTATCTACCCAATGAAGAGAATTGGAGGAGTTTTCTAGATGGACTCTGCAGCCATTAGAAGACCACATCCATTCGGAAAAATTCAAATAAAACCTAACCTATTGATTGAGCTATTAGTTTTCCACTTAGCCAGTCCAGAGCTAGAATAGACAAAAGGCTTGATGGAGAAACCCCAGACGCACCTCCTAGTAGGTGTTGATGGTGAAATCCGATATCAAAGTTGAATTTGGGTTCCTGAAGATTCAACCTTGAAGACTCATATCTTGCAAGAAGCTCATGGTTCTAAGTACACAGTACACCCTGGCACCACTAAGATGTTTAAAGATTTACAGTGATATTTCTAGTTACTTGGAATGAAGAGAGACATAGCAGCATATGTAGTCATTTGTCTCACATGCCAGATGTTGAAGGATGAACACCAACGACCTAGTGGGTTACTGTAATTTATTGAGATACTTGAGTGGAAATGGGACCAGATCATGTTGGACTTTATGGTGGGTCTCCCCAAGACAAAGAAAGGTCATGATGCAATATTGGTTGTAGTGGACCACCTAATCAAGTTAGCACACGTCCTTGCCTTAAAGATTACTACCAAGGTGTCACACCTATCTAAACTATATGTTAGAGAAATAGTTTATTTGCATGGTGTTCCTAGTTCAATTATCTTTGATCATGACCTAAGTTCACCTCCAAGTTATGGAAGCAAGTACATGAACAACTTAGTACAAGGTTGAAATTTAGCACAATCTATCACCCCCAGACTGATGGACAGTTAGAAAGAACAATCTAGACATTATAAGACTTTTTGAGAGCATGTGTGCTTGATTGGGGTGGATCTTGGGAGAAGTACCTACCCTTAGTTGAGTTTGCCAATAATAATAGCTACCAATCCAGTATCGGGATGCCTCTGTATGAATCTCTTTATGGGAGGCCATGTTGGTCGCTACTTCACTGGGATGATATCGGTGGGAGGGTCTTGTTGAGGTCAAAGGAACTATAGTTGTATGCTGACAAAGTCACTTTGATCAAGCAGATGCTGAAGAGAGCCAAGATTGACAGAAATCGTATGTCGATGCAAAGCGGATAGATTTTCACTTCACTGTAGATGACTATGTGTTTCTGAAAATCTAACCCCTTTGAGCTATAGCGAAGAATAGAGTAAAATTGAGTCCCCAATATGTGGATTTGTTTGAGATTCTAGTACAGATTCATGAATCTACTTATCATCTAGTTTTCCCCCACAATATAGTATGATGCATGATGTGTTCAATGTGTCCAATCTGAGCACTATGTGAAGGATACTAGCCATGTGCTGATAATTGAGCCTATTGAACTCCAAGGGAGGCTGACATACCCTGAGCTACATGTGAGAGTATTGGATACTAAGGTGAAACATCTTAGGAATAAAAATATAGAGATGGTAAATGTTCTTTGGAAACATCAAGGAGAGGATGAAACCACATTGGAGCTAAAGATAGACATGGAGAAGTCTCATCCTGAATTTTTTGTATAATTAGTCAAATTTTGAGGACAAAATTCCTATAAGAGGGGAAGGATGTTATAACCTAGTTTTTAGGTGTATTTTGCTTAGTTGAAATGCAATTATTTCAATAAAAGGGACACATTAGAAATTTATGTGCCTTGATTTAAAAGTATGGCTTTCTTTTGTAAAATTCCCTTTGAAATGAATTTCATGATTTCTATTGATTTTATTAGTCCAATAACGGATATAAGGGACAAAGGAAGAGAAGAAAATCCAATATTAAGAAAAAGGAAAAAGATAATAGACAATAAATAACATACTTATGAGAATTGTGTGGAATTCTCTAGATAATGGTTTGGATGATCATTAATGATTTTATTTCATGTCCACATGATTCTCAATAAGCAAGTAATCAAAATAAAGAAAATAGAAAGGATAGAAAGAGAAAATGATGTGTTTTAATGCCTAAAATATGCCTTATAAAAGGGATAGTTGGATATTAATAAAAATATCTTTTCCTTTCAAGTTTTAGACTCAACCCATGTCCATGGTTAAATAAAGTCATTATAGACTTTCCCTTAAAATTTGGGATTGAAAGGATTAATAGAATAGGATTTGTGAATTTTCTAGAATTCCTAAAGTGAGTGGTTTATAATGAAATTGTATTAAATGCCACGAAATCCAATTCCTACTTTATATATATATATATATATATATATATATATATATATATATATATATATATATATATATATATATATATATATATATATATATATATATATATATATATATATATATATATATATATATATATATATATATATATATATATATATATCCAGACTTTTGGATTATCACACTCCCTGCCAGCCATTTATCAACGATCCAATGACCAAAAGATCGTCTCCTAGCTCACGCTAAATCATAATAGGAGGGAGCAAGTGAGTAGGACTTTCCAGGTCAATTCCCTCACGGATTAATGTACGTGCAAACTAAGAAATATGCCCTTTAGCTTCACAAGTCTAAGACAAACTCACCAACACTAGGATTTACCTATTTTAGAGGACTCTAGACGTTTCACCCAATCCACCACCCTAGAGCTAGCACTGCTGATATAGATGGGTGTGACTACAGACCCTCTTAAAGATGACCAAGTTTCTCCAAATGTTTGGTTGAAACTTGTGTGTTTTCCTCTAGTCTCAATTGTGTTGTCAATCTCTTACTTCACCCTTGCCTCTCCTCGCTTCCTCACTGGAGAACCTCTTTACCATCCCAATGACTCAAATTGTCACTGAGGGAAGTGAGACGACCAAATGGTCTATCACAGATCGGCGAAGGTGATTGCACCTTCATCCAATGCTCAAAGGATTGGAATCTCAAGTCAATTCATGAGTTGACCGCTTGGCTCATGAGGAGAAACAAACTGAGGTTGAAGAAGGCTAGCAGTTAAAGGACTGAAATACCCTCGCCCCTCTATAGAACAGGTAAGGGATTTTTAGTCATTCCTCCATCCTCTCATTTAACCGAGACGTGTCCACACATGCACTCGCTCAGCCTAGATGGTGTGATCCCACTGGTCAGCTCTGCCTAGTTGGTAAGGTCAAGAGTGGGGTGTGCTACTGAGGTGGTGGCCTATGATTGGTCCACGTGTATTTAATTTGTAAAAAAAAATCATAGGATGATCCAATGATGGCATATAATATATGAAAAAAGATCATAAAAATACAAGGAACGCAAAAAATACAATCAAGACCAAGATCTGTCTCCAATTCTAAAGTACCCAAAGCTATTATCTCTAATGAGTTTAATGCATAAAACCATAATTTCTAAGTTTTGATGGGTTTAATATGTTCAATTGATCTTAATAATCAAAGATTGACCTTTTTGTATAAAAGGACAACTTGGATCTATTTGAGATTAACAACCCATAATTTGATGAATTAGGGTTTCCTTGAGTTAAAAATACATATGATGTTAAGATTAGGGTTTGTAAACCAAAAAGGCATGAAAAGTTATGATTAGGGTTTAGGAAGCCAAAACCTTAATGAAACCCTAACTTGGACCCAAGTTAGACTTAATGATAGATTTTGGATAAAATAATAATACATGGGTGTTATGCTTTGTTTCAGGGTGGTTGCTTGATTGATTTCTCTTGTTACCTTTTTGCTTGGACTTCAAGTTACTTTTGAGAAATGTATGTGGTTACGCCTATGACTACCCACATTAGTTTATCAATGTTTTCTTAGGATTGTCAGATGGATTGCAAATTGAACAGTGGGATGTTTATTTATTTCCTACAACTCATAAAGTCATTATGGATATCACATTATATGGATATGACTAGCTCAAACCCTATGCCACCTTTGGATGTATGGAAATGTAACGAAAATAATTATCAAGCCCCTAGGGCAAAAGATCATCAAAGGTCAAACCCATGGGTGGGGAAGACTGATATGGCATGCAACACCTGGGGGAGAAGATGGCATGTGTCCATTACAGGGATAAAGCCCTAGAGGGATGTCATAGAGGATGGATAGACTAGGGTTGAGTAGTTATGATGAAAATGTTAATTTTGATTTTTAAAAATATTTTTTGTGAATATGTTGTTACACTTAAATGTGAATATTTTTTCCCACATGCCGATATAACTTGTTATAATGACTAAGTTTAGTTTCTTGGCATTTTAGGATAATCTGCTATCATTTTTGCAAGTAGAATGAAAAATGGACATCCAGAGAAGAAGGCACCAAAAGAAAAAATTTAATGTAATCCTGGAGGATTTATATAGTTAGGTTTTACTTGTTGCAAACTTCAGAACCCCATATTATGTAAACCCTTCATGGAGAGTGTAATTTTTTATATTGTTCAAAATCTTTCCTATTTAGTGAAATTTATTAATTATTTCTAGTTATTAAATAAACCGTAGATCATGTATATATGGTAATGGCCCTTGCCCTCTCGGTCTACCTGAATAAGGGATAACATGGGGAGGGGTCGTTACAGTAACCAACTTTTCCTAGCACTATTGGGGTACATCATGGATTGACACTCAGTTAATATCTATTTGTTCTTGTTATGGATAAGTTGACAATGTATGTTTGAGATGATTTCCCTTGATGTATGCTATTTGTTGATGATATTATGTTGATTGGTGAAATAAAATAAGTATTGAATGATAAAGTTTCACTTTAGATAAATGCATTGGAACCTAATGGATTTCTGATTAGTAGAAGCAAAACTAAATATATGTATGCATTTCAATTTTAGCCAATCTAGAATCATGAATTGTGGGGTCAAGTTAGATGGAATGAATGTATCTATATGTGATCATTGATAAGTTTCATTACTTGGGTTCTATCAATAAAAGGAAGGGTGGTGTCCAAGATGATGTTTTTTAGCATCACACTAGAATGGATGAAGTGGAGGAATTCAACTGGAGTAGTATGTAACCAGAAGATGCTTCTCATATTAAAAAAAAAGGTTTTATAGAACATATATACAACCAACCAGACTATATGAGAGTGAATGTTGGGAAGTGAAGATATAAGTTCTTAACAACATGAATATCGAGACTTCGATGTTGATTAGAGAGAAATCCTAAATCTAATCCCTAATTCAGCAACAAAACACATCAATATTGACAGACACAAATAATAGTATATGAATAACACAGGTAAATTTTTCCTTTTTCTTTCTTCACAATTTCATAAACCAATGTCACATCAAGGTCACATTTAGATATCACAAATCTTATTCAACACCATTAAAACCAGAATCAAATATTGTTCTCATATGTGGTTCATTTACATCAGATACATGTACATGAAAGGATAAACTCAGTATTACTACCCATCCCGAGAAAGAGAGTGTACAAGGACATTTTATTCTATCTAGATTGTTCTTCTATTTACATATTTTTTTTCATGACTTCTCCATTGAATAGCATTATACCTAAAAACATTGGACACAACCTCATCAGACTCATATAAATCCCAAGCGAGTGGATACCTCCCACTCAATCTAGGTACATGCATCAGCATCAGATTAGGTATAATTACTCAAAAGAAACTTGCAGATATTGAAAAGTCTAGTAGATAGTTTTAGCACAAGCCAAATCTAGTTTATAATGGTAATCTAATCAAACAGATAGGGTAATCATGTAAACCAATTATAACTTTAAAACATATTTTAGGGCATGTCTATGAACAAATCAACAAATACATCTTAGTTCAAATTAATAATCCTTCTGCATGAGTAATAAGTCAAAATATAAGCATTTTGAATCAATATATAACAATAACATTATCTTTGTTACACTCCACCAGCCTGACTAGGGAAACATCTTATAGTTCAGAAGTTGAAGCACACATAAGACATGTCTACCAAACAATACTTATCAAACAACAAGCAATCCAAATCATATTCAGAATGGATATTTAAATCCCAACATCTACTACTTATCAACGGGACATATGATAATATGGAACAGATATTCTCTATAACAACTGACTACTTTCTACAATAAGAAACATAATCAACAATGGTAAATCATCAGCTACCAAAACAAGGAATGTAACAAACATTCAAATCATGTTCTACATGACTTGTCTTCTTTTATTCATTTTCCCTGAAACTACTTGTCTTGTACCTCACCAAGTAGAAGTCGCCACACCTAATTCTTGTATCAATGACTCAATGTCACAATTTTAGGGTTTAGATGGCCACCCTAAGATATGAACAATAGATCTTGGCCACCTTAGGATTGCCTAAAGGGGCTAACGTCCTCATCTCGGGTACATGACATAGGAACCAACAAAATAGTATATCACATATCGCAACATTTCACATATTTGATTTCATTGGAGTCCATTCATCATGGACATAGACTTTCACAACAAGGATTTAGGGCCAGAGCCACTCCAGATGACTTGTTCCTAAATCCTGGTGGTCAAACCTTTGAGGTCTCGATCCACACTCTAAAAATCCTTCTCATAATTCACTTGTTACTATAAGGAGATCTATTTTGTTTCCCGAGTGTGGTCCTTTAGGGGAACTCATGGTGTTCAGAGCACCTAACTACATGTTTCATCATTTCACTTGTTATTAATCTATTTTATTTATCTTAAAAGAATTCAAAACATCATATATCATATGTGTATATTCTCGCATAATTTGAATAACATGAAACATATTAAGCTTATCAAGAAAGACAATGACTAAAACAAGAAGCACAACAATCTATAGTTTGCAAAACATACAATTCTTTACATTTGCTTATCATCTCATAGCATCCATCATCAATGGGCCTTAATCCCAAGACATAATATCATTGTCCAACATTTACCCCATCAGGGTTTTATCACAGTTAGTGGGCCGTCATCCCGATACATAATCTCATTATGCATCATTTACCCTCATCATGATTTGTCAAATGTAATCAGTGCATGTTAAGTTCAATCTCAACATATTTCTTATCAGTTCATTATGTATCACAATTATCAATAGAATATTCACAAATACATAATAACTAACAACACTAAAAGCATATAGATATCTTGAATCATCCATCATACTCAGAATAGATTTATCATATGACATATACTTCTTCCATCCAATTTTAATAGATGCAAATAAATTGCATGCATAAACATGCTTAACAGACTTAATTCTCTTCTCTTTTTTTCACATTCCTTAGTTAGGGTTACTAATAAACACATGTTGAATATCATTTGCGGTTTGTACTATTAGTCCATCCTTAGAGTACAAGTATTCTATCAAACAATCACAATCCAATAACATATTCTTGTAATTCAATTCAAATGTTGGAACCTCATCCTTTAATTAAATTCAATTATAGTTATGTACATTCCTTCATCCCTCATTTGAGACCATTATTCATTAGCATCATCTAGCTCATCATTTTATGGTTAGAGTTAGGTTCTTATATTCATCTAATAATTCTCATATTTTCCCTACATATTGTTTAGTCTCAACTTCTTTCATTTCATGTTAATTGCATTATTGGAACCAATCATTCTTATTCACTTGATATACAATGCTTCTCTTCTCATTAAATTCCATCAAGGTCCAATTTTAGTATATTGATTCAATTTGAGTTAAGCCATATGTAATTAAAATAAAAGATTAAAGACTTCATCATAATAACTCCATTAGTTTCAACTTTAACTTGTCATCACCATTCGGTAATTTTTTGTTCATATCGTTTGTTCTATTTAGATAAGTGTACCATGTTATTGGCTTCCAAAGTCATTCTTATAATTAACAAAAATTAATAGGTATCTTATCATACTGATCACTTTATCAAAAAAGAATGGTTTAGGTTACATCTTCTTACATTATAATCTCTAATCATTATTCCCAATTCATTATTATGTAGTTTGTATAAAACCCACATTCATGTGAGGGTTTACTCTTCATTTCATAAGTCATACTAAAATAGATGCATTGGGTTTATATCAGATCAGTAAGACTCATCATCTTCAATTGAAGTATTAATACCTACACATCATTTCCTCACATTTAAAACATTGCATACAAGTTCTAGCTTTATCATTTATACTCATCTTATTACTAAACTTCTAGGGTTTTCAAGAAGTCATCCTCAATTCAACATATTGTAAGAATCATTTCATTCAGTATTTCCACCATGGTGCATAGGGGCGTTAATTAGAGCTATTCACACACATGGAAACCCTAGTTTCCATTTTTGCATGTTTCATTCATCAATCATAAGTATACATTGATTCATTAGCCCATTTGATTCGGTCCCTCAACACAAACCCTAAACAGGTAATATTTCCACCTCATACTGATCCTTATGTATATATCATATTCAATTTTAGTAAGACTCAACAAAAAACTTGTATAATTCATTCTAATACAATTCAAATATGATTTTTTTTGGTGAACTAAGGGTGTCGTGCCTTTCCATTACTATAAAGGGAGTTCAGAGATCACAAAACATAATCTCAAAAGAAGTTGTACAAAACAAAACAAAGAAGAAAGATATACACAAAGTAAAGGTAAATCCTTCACATAGATCTCCCAAAAATCCTCCAGACTGCTATTGAAACCTCTGAAAGTTCTTCTATTCCTTTCCTACCAAAGAAGAAAGATGATGAAGTAGGAAGAAACCTTTATCTCTTTTCTCAAAATAAGAATGTCATCAATATAGATAGGCACAAGACTGCAATTTTGATTCTTTCTCCATAACTCCCAAGAAGAAGAGGCGGAGGAATAAGAAAAGAACAAATGGCAGGAGTTCTCCTCCTATTTCTCATACATAGGGCATCTGGAAGCAAGCTGCCATCCAACTTTTTTCAGAAAGTCACACGTAGTGATTCTGCCCAGAAAACACTTCCAGAGCACAAGCGACCATTTCCTAGGAATGTCGAACTAAATCCAATATCCCCACTTAACTTTACAACCTTTCCTTCTCACTATCTCCCAACAAACCTTTAGGTTCATGTCATTACCACCTTTAAACAGAATACAGTCATCAGTACAAGAAGGAGAACTTTGAGTACTTAAGAAATCTTGAAGCTTCTGTACTCCCCTAAAACAAGGAAGAGACCATTTTCCATTCGTAATGCATACCTTAGATTTACAGCTAAGACCTTTGCCCATCCTAAAAACCAGATTTGAATCCAGGATATCAATCAACTTCCTTCTTCCTGAGATCCAAGGATCTCTCCAAAATAGAAATTTACTGCCATTTCCCAAACACATATCAGTTTCTTCTAGAAGAATATTTCTTTGCTCAAGCAATCTTCTCCAAAGCCATGAAGAGTTGACTCTGACTTTAACTAAACACACTGATTCTTCTTTAATATATCTGCCATGTAGCCATCTAACCCATAAAGATTCTTTTTCAGCAGCTAGGCACCACAGATTCTTAAGTAAGCCAGCTCTAACCCAATCATCAATCTGTCTTATTCCAAGACCACCCTCGATTTTAGGTCTACAAATAAGATCCCAAGACACTATGTGCATATGTTTCTTCTCTTCAGAATCCTTCCATAAAAAATCTTGCATCATCTTCTCCAACTTCTTAATAACATATTTAGGCAAAGGAAAGCAGAGATCCAGAAGATGTTATAAGTCGATAAAGTTGAAATAACCAACTCCAATCTCCCACCTTGAGATAAAAATTTACTTTTCCATGAATCAAGTTTAGAGCTAAACTTGTCAATAATCGGAATACACATTTTTTCCCAGTCTTCCTGTGAAGAGAGGAATACCAAGATACCGCATAGGGAGGTCAGAACACAAAATATTCAAGATATTAGGAATATTTCCACAATCAGCTCTCTTGCTCAGAAAAAGTTGACTTTTATCATTATAATTCAAATATGATTATATACATGTCAATTCAATTCCCAAGCATTGATCGGTGAAAGTGAGACGGAACTTTTAAATTTATAACTTGAAACCTTCAAGGACGCCCGTAACTTTTATTACAGGGTTGAAGTAGATATACAGGGTCGAACACAGGGATGTGGTGATGTTTTGGATGCCACAGATCTCGTTCTTGAGTCAGATAAGACAGAAATGATAATCGATGAAAATATGTGCTAGAGCTAGTCTAGCGGATTGTCACGATTTAAAATAAAATAAAGAAAAGAAAACAAAACAGAGCTCCATGGTTCTAGTAATCAGAGAAAGAGAGTTCTTGGCCATGTAACCACAAACGGGACAGTCTATGCACTCATTCTCAGGCATAGACAACCCTCGAACACCCAAGCAAGCACCTAGTACGTACAGTGGCATCATGTCCTGTGGGTCGTCCCACTCACTCTCGCGATGCGTGACTAGAACCATCAACAATATGTCATCGAGCCTCTCTCAAGGATGAAATATCAATATCTCATAATGGGCTAAGTTCCCTCTCAGGTCTTAGGACATTCGGAGATATTAGGAACAGAGTACCTTGGATCTTCCTCCTCTCGGGTTCAGATCCAAACTATCATCTCTTAGCTATTCCTACAACAGATCTCTTGATACATGCAGAAATGGCAGTTCAAGTGAGTAAGAGATCAACCAAACTAGCAATCATAACTTAGAAAGAGAAAATAGAACATGCAACATACTAGATCTGATATAAATCTACCTGCTTAAGGAAAAAGTACATATACATGCCCAGATCGGGCTACATAGTCAAGAAGGAGCTAACTAGCCATAGACTAGCAGGGTTAGCACCGAACAAACATAGATGAACATCGTTTGTACAAGAAACAAAGGAATGTAGTAGAATGAAAGAGAAGAAGAAAGAGATATAGCCCGTAGAGGAGAGGTGGCTCTCGCTCCTCAGCCTCTGTGCAGGCCAGATCTCATCCTTTGGTTCTTCTCTTCGTCCTTCTGGACTCCTCGGTTCTCTCTATATATATATCTGCTCCAAACAAAAGCCTGGTGGGTGAATGGAGGTGAGAGAATGTTAGTGGAGACTTATCTTCTCTCTCCTTAGCTTTCACCCTTAGAGACCGTAGACCAGCGGTGGAGGATGGTGGTGAAGCGGATCTTCTCTCTCCTTACTGGTGAGGATGAACATGGCACAAATCTTCTCTCTCCTCAGCTTCTGCCTTTGGAGAGAGTAGATCTGAGATGGAGATGGAGGAGAGAGAGTGTGGAGGTTGTGGTTGTTGGAGCACATAGGATGAGTGCCTTGGTCCTCTCAGACCTTGGGATGCTCCCACGGGGCTCTTGCTCCAATTCGGCAGCCTCTCGACATCTAAACCGGATGGATGGACTACAGTAGATGGACGGTGGTTGTCAGATCTAGGTTTCCACCTTAGATCCTAGGCAGGGGGTGGATGGATGGACGTGGAGGATGGAGTCGCTGGATGGCTGTAGAGAACCATCCACCACCAGGGGTGGAGTGTTAGAAGCATAGCCTCCCAACAGAGAGCAGAACTTCTCCCTAGGCCAGGCTGGATGGAGGCAGCCTACGGTGGTCAGGAACCCACCTCCTAGACTCTCCTGGACTCTCCGAGCTCTAACCTCCTGGACTCCAGGTCTGGACTCTAGGTCTGGACTCTCTCCACTCGATCCCCCCTTTTTGGTCAAGATGGGGGGGGTATTTATAAGCTTGGATAAGGGGTCACTATTGGGTGTTGTTCGTTTCTGAATAATAGAGACTGCGGGGTCCTTTATTAGCTGGGTCGCGATCCTCTTTGGCCTTGGTCGTGGTGTGAGAAGGGGCCGCGGGTCGCGGTTGCTGGACACCATGACCACGATGATGGAGAGAATAACCGTGACTGCAGTTTTAGGGTAGAGAGATCGTGAGCGGAGATGATGGTGGTCGTGGTTGGCTTGCTAGCAGGTGAGGTCGCGGTTTGGTGGTTGGATGGCTGCACTGCTAGAGATGACGATCATGTAGGTGGAGAGGAGATTCGCGCGCAGGTGGTGGCTGGGTTGGGAGCAGATGTGAGGAGAGTCATGGGCCAAGGTGGTCGCGATGGTGGAGGCAATGGTCACGGTGTGAGAGATCAGGTCACGGTCTTCATTAGGAACATTGTGGGTCACAGTTGTTGGATGAGGGTTGGTCGCGGTCATGGCATTGGTAGGTAGTCACGATCGAGGCATGGTTGTTGTTGTCACTGGCACTGACCGCGGGTCATGGTTATGGACACCGCGACCGCAGTGTAGGGTGTTGTTTGTGGTGGCTAAGGTAGGTAGTCACAGTGGTGCGTTGGAGGTTGTCGTGACTGGAGGGTGTTGCACTGGAGTGTAGTCGTGATCGAGGGAGATGAAAGCGTCGATGTTGGATTGGAAGTTGTTAAGAAGGTCGCAGGTTGTGGTGAAACAGAGAGCAAGGGGTTGCTGGGGTCGAGGTTGAGATGGATGATCGCAGTCTGGACTTTGGGGTGGTCGCGGTGTAGGAAAAAAGGGGTCGCGGGCTGATGCTATACAACCACGACCGCAGTCATAAGGGAGGTTGAGGTCGCAGTCCGTACAAGAGGCACTACGGACGCGGTTAGGGCAGAAGACGAGGGGGTCGCAGTTTGTTGAGGGTTTGGTGATGGACTGCGGTTGGATTGAATAAAGAAGGGCCCAAGTGGTGGATGGGTCACTGTGCTCGTGGGCCTACATGGGATGTACATGTGAATATTGGACTCCCTGGTTCCCTAATGACCTGCATAAAAGATGAATAAATCTCAATTAAAATGAAGATAAATAATTAAGCTAGGTAAAGATGTATACAAGGAGATTAAGGCAATAAAAGCAAATGATTGGAGCAAAACTGGGCCTGAGATGGTGACTGAGGTCGTGATGAATATGCATGATATAGAAAAATATACAGTTTAGAAGGGTCCCAGAGAGAGAGAAAACATGGGGAAAGATGTCATCACAAGCTCAGTGCCAGCTTGTCCCAAAACTGGCTACATTGTCTACTTTATTGGCTAGCTAGTTATCTTATCTATGTAAATAATAAAAGAACTAAAACATGAGCAAAGGAGTGCATATTAAGACCAAAGTGACACAAAACTATAGATGAAATGCATAGAGAAAATGTGTAGAATTGGGTGTTATCAAGCATATCGGCCATTGGATTAGTTTTTAGGCGATAAATCACATGAAATAGCATAGCCATCTATCCATAGAATTTTCCATGGATCTTTAATCAATATATAGAACTAAGGAAGTTCCGATCAATGAGAAATAAACGAAATCAGTAAAATTTAATTCCCTAATATCTTTGCAAATCAATACCCAATCACATATATAAAGGAGGTTTTGGGCCTCTGCCTAAGGGGGTGGGTTTCCCCCAGCAGTATATATATATATATATATATATATATATATATATATATATATATATATATATATATATATATATATATATATATATATAGAGAGAGAGAGAGAGAGAGAGAGAGAGAGAGAGAGTCAGGCTAGAATACACTCAAGTGTATTCGGAGTAGAATACACTCAAGTAGTTTTTCATGATGCAATATATTTTTCAAAAATCTGATCCATTGATCTTCTTAAACATCTTGTGAATAGATCATACGCAAAATTTGAGCACATTTGAACATTTATAGTTCATGTTATAAAGACCGCAAAAGTTGTGCATTTCAAATTAGTTTTATGCGTCAATTTTGTTGCCCTTGGATGAGTGACTTACACTTATCTAAATGGGCTCAAAATTTGTATGTAGCCTAGTTATAGTATGACGGTGAAGATCAATGGTTTATATTTTGCAAAAAATAATCTTGATATGCAAACACACTTGAGTGTATTTGTGTGATCTGTACACTCGAGTGTATTCTAGCCTAACTATATGTGTGTGTCTATATATATATATATATATATATATATATATATATATATATATATATATATATATATATATATATATATATATATATACATATATATACATATACATATATATACATATATATACATACATATATAGATATTATATATAAGGAAGGTTAATGAACATTTTAGCCTGATAGAATTAGGATTTCAACATAAATACAGAGCTTAAGAGGGAGATAAACACTCACATAATGTGACAAGTAGCTTAAAATCATAGGTCAAACTCTGAATTTCTAGAAATCCAATTGAACTCTAGTAAGTGCATCCATTTCTTCCTCCCTCAACTTAGAAACCCTAGAAATGGAGATTAGGAGAGAAAGAGTGAGAAAAGGGGGTGATTTGATGTGATTTCGAGTCAAATAATAGGAGGGACAGAATATGGACATATGATAGAAGAATCACAATGAAAGGCTATACAAAGAAGCTAAACGTACTTGATTTCATCTTATCTCAGGTAGTGAAAGCCTAGGTCAACATCTCCACCACTTTCTCCTCTCAAAACTCTAGCTCTCCTCTCACTAGGTTTTCATTTCTCTGTAATGTATCATGAAATATGAGATCTCCTTGGGTTCTAGGTTGCTCATATAGATCAATTCATGTGCTTGGGTCAATTGCAAATTGACCCAACTTACACTTTCTTTAAATCAATAGATTTTTCTATCATAAAATATGTTACTGAAAATCATCTACTGAATAGGTCAAATATCCTCTAAAATTTATGATAAATTTAGCATGTCATGGGAGAAAGAATTTTAGAGCTCCAATTAAAATTTTATATCAATCATAGTTATTGATAAAAATATAAAAATCAAATACTAACTGTTATTTTTCAGTCAGAATGCACGGTGCCTGAGTTTGTCCAGGAAAAACTCGACCGACACCACAGTCTGTAGAATTGAAACATCATCCAAAAATTATGAAAATTTAACAAAATGTCTAAAATGGAGTTATAAAGCTACAATAAAAAATATATCAATTGTATGTATCAATAAAAAGATAAAATTCATATAATACATTACTATATTTCAATCTAAACACATGGTCGGCATAGTTTGTCTAGAGAAAAAATAGATCATATAAACATTCAAAAATTCTGTATTTTTTAAGAATACTTACATTTTAGTTATCCAAACCATATCCAAATTTAAACTAAATCAAAATTGTATATAAAATACTTAAAATCGTTTAGTACGCCACTATACTTATCAAATTTTGCATTCATATGCTACCAAAACCCAAATATTTGGCCGATTAGGGTTTTCAATTCTGAAACCCTAATTATATGAATCTAATTATGAATTGAACCTTATCATTATGTTTAAAACATCACAATTAAGTACCATCATTAATCAAACTTTAAACAATAATCAATCTAGTTAAGCATACAATCATCCAAGTAAACCCTAATTAGATGGTTGATCTGAAAATGGGTTGTTACAATAAATATGACTATAATGTGTATTATAAGATGGATTTATGGGAAGATAATAAAATCTTATTCAAGGAATGATATATTAGGAACAAAGTAAGAATGGTGACCATTGAGGACAAGTTGAGTGAGGATCACCTAAGATGGCATGAACATGTGCAGTGTGCAATGACAAATGCACCAATTCAAAGCAAAGTTATTAAATCAAGCACAATTAAAAAACGCATAGGTAGACCTAGATTAACTTGGAAGAACATACAAATATAGGGTTTTGAATCTTTACATTTTGATCAGAGTATGACCCATAAGGGAGCTGAATGGAAAAGAAGGATCCATGTAGCCGGCCCCAAAATAGTTGGGATTGAGACTTAGATGATGATGATGATGATGGTATTACAAATGGATTGAATATATAATAGATTAACATGTTCAATGTCTTCTTAAATTGCGAGCTCCAAGTACTAATAAACATGGAACAACAATACAAGTTCATTGATCTAATGTTCCCTAATCATGTTTTTCACCTTCACAAAGCCTTATATGGGTTAAAGTATGCCCCACAAGCTTGTTCCTAATCATGTTTTGTTTCAAGTTGTGTAGATCCTTTCCTATTTGTTTATTATCATTGTTGTGAAGTCATATACCTTCTGTTACATGTTGGTGATATTCTTATAACTGGAATTGGTATATCCAAAATCACAGTGTTCGTGTCCTTGCTGAGTGAATAATCTTCATCATCTGGGGTTTCTCCCTACTTCTTGGGATTTCAAGTTAAACATATTGAAAATTGTTGTCTTATGTTGTGAAGAAAATATAACTCGGATGTTCTCAATCAAGATGAAATGTTAGATCGTGATCTTGCAAACACTCATATGGCTTTAAAGAAGTATAGTTTCCGCAAATATGGTACAATTTTAAGACCCTACACTTTATCACAAATTGTAGGTTGTCTAAGATATAACAATTACACATCCTAGTATTAATATTGCAATCAATATTGCATGTCATCCCATGGAAGCACATGCTTGCACTGGATACTCCTTGTTTAAACGAATCTTGAGATATCTTAAAGGCACAATCATTTTGTGGATTATAAATTTCTCCTACTCCAAAGTTGGATCTCACATCATATTGCATTTTAATTGGGTATGATGCCATCTTACTGGAAGATCCACCATCATATTTAATGTCTTTGTAGGACATATATGCATCTTATGGAGCTCTAAAAAGCAACCAACTATTGCTCACTCTAAGACTGAAGTTGAGTATCGAGCCTTCGCATCCATAACACTTTTACTCACATGGAGTTCTTACTTATGATGAGACTTGCATATTCATTCTACTTTAGTTGCATTTTTGCTATGGATAACAAGAGTGCTCTCTAACTTGTTGCTGATCATGTGTTTGATACTCACACCAAGCACACAAGATCAATTATCACTTCATTAGCAAAAAGAAAATGACTATTGGACACATCGTCGCAACTTATGTTCCTAACTAAACCTCTGCCTATGGATACTAATCTTCACCTAAGGCTCCTATTGGTTTGGTGTAAGTCATGAGTTTCATGGAACTCATTTTCTGGGAACTCTAGTTCAGTTTTTGGAAGTTAAGTTTCATTCACTTCCATGTGATTGGTTTGTTGTAAATGTAAATATGGAAAACCATTATAAATATTGTTAATTTTTATTGTATAATATAAATAAGTGAGGATGCCAAAGGCATAAAAAAATAATCATATCTGTAAAAAATCATAATATTCTTAAATCATAATAACCACAACAAGTGGTTATGGTGCACATGTTGCTCCTTTAAAAATATTTTATTATGGTATAGTTATAATCTTTGAATAAAAATATTATGATTAAGATCACATCATAATATTTTTATTTCACTTTGTTACAAAGTATTGTAATAATATATGTATTTCATGTTCTTATAAATATAAGTTTTGGTTCATCATTGTTTCACACAATGTAGAATATTAATTTTTATATTATTTTTGTGGAAAACTTATACTATATTATAATATGTGTGTATGGTTACAGTTAATTATTATTTTTCACATCATATTGTTTAAACATGAAGAATAAAAATATATTACGTAAATCATATTATTTTCACATGGTGTGGTGTGTTTCTTTTTTATGTTATTTGTATTTTTTATTTTGTAGATCGTATTGATAAGGGTAGTTATAGTGTAAAATATTTTACATAGTGTGATTATAGTGTATGATATTTTGTCATATTATGTTGTATTTTTAGTAATGAACTATATCCACACCGTTAATATTTCTAGTCATAAATATTTTAATTGTGTCAATTATAACGAATGAAGAATATAATTATAAGAAATATTGTTAGTTGTCCCAGAACTCGTTTTTGCTCTTTTTATAAGAAGGAACTCAGGAATTGTGTTTTGTATATAAGTTTGTAACTCACCGAAAGTCACGGAACTCAAGTTCCAAGACTCACTTTAGGGCTCGTCTGGTTGCTTGTGGTTGCAACCCGAGCAGTTCCAACTCATTGTGCATTCAAACTCCATCAGTTTGGTTGGACAGAACTGGAACTCATACCTAGAAAACCAACTGCAGATAGTTCCCGCTCACGTGTAAAATTTGGGAAAACGAACCATGCCCAAATTAGGCGCGGTTCATCCGCAGGCTGAAGCATTCCCACATTGTTTGCATGACAGCAACGCTGCCTGTGGACAAAGTCTGTTGTGCTCACCACCTTTATTGTACCTATACAACTAGAAATGTGGCCGACGAATAGGATTTCTGGGATGGTGCAATCACCACAGGTAACCAGAGCTCCGAAGTATCTCCAACCAAACGAAGGAAAACGAACGAGTTTACTTGGAGCTGCTTCCAACCAAACAATAATGGGATACTTGGATTGCACTGTTTTACATTTCCTGTTTCTGAATTCAGCAGCTGTCTTCCAACCGCTAACAACCAAACGAGCCCTTAAACCAATCATGAAAAACTGCTCAAGGAACTACAGTTCATAAATTTTCCAGACCAATTACGAAAAAGCCTAAAGCATAATCGGGTCTTCACCAAGCCATATGTAGTTTGAGGGGATGTTGGAAAAACGAGGCGTGCACAACGTCATGGTTACATTGTTTGTTACATATTCTGACATTGATTGTATATATTCTATTATTTTATTATACAAGTTAGTTACACGGTTGTAATACTTCAATCGTGATAGTTGAGGTATTCTACAAGCCGGGCATTGTCACCTTGTATAAAGAAGTATAAAGTTTTGTTTTGAACTTAGTTGGAATGTGAAACAACAACATTAGATTATACATGTTTCTCTCCTTAAAGCCAGGTAGGGTTTCTCTCCTTCTCCATTTCTCATAATATACATTTGTTACATTGGATTATATATGACGTTCATTGCTAGGAAAGCTCTTCTTGTCGTACAACGGGCTGTATTCCATTTCTAATGGGGAAACCATGACGATGGACAACACTTGTGGAACGGCACAATGTTGCTGTTTTTGGGTGTATTATATACTCCGTGTGCACCGCCGTAAGCCGTCCGCGAAGAAACCCGCGAACTTTTCCATCTCATTTGTCGGGAGCGCCATTCCCACTTCCAACCCGTCTCGCTCACCACTTTTTTCTGCAAGAGACATCGATCCGGTGGTCTCAATGAATACCATTTCAACTTTCTTCGGCTTCCCCCACCCGAAATTCACCTGGTACACCCCCAGCCTGGGCGACCCGGCGACGGAGAACGGCGTGCCCTTCCCTTCCATGAAGAACCGGACCGCGGCCGCGAGTCCGCCGATCACCCCTTCTGGCCGCACCCCTTGTACGGCGTCACGTATGGCCGCCGCCGCAACAGCGACGGCGTTCTCTCCCACGAGTTCCCGCCGGCTCGACTCGATCAAAGCCGCTCCGAGGCAGTTCCCGAAGTACTCCTTCGGGATTGCCGCGCCGCCCTCGAACCTCCCACGCAGTTCGTAGGGACACAAGAACCACTCTGGCACGGAGGCTGCTGTAACTCCTCGCGCCTTGAGCGTGCTGGTCCAAGCGAGCGCAGCGGCTAGCGAGAACGAGGAGTAGCGCATGGACGCCGTGCCTCTGAAGTCGGCGTCTTTGGATGTGACCCAGCGACGCAGCCCCTCGAGATCCGGCTTGCCCAGAGGGAACGTAGCATGGACTACTCCAGGTTTATCGGAGATGTCGTGGGCGCTCATGACGTACTTCTGTACGCCGTCGCTACGCCTCTTCTCCTCCTGGTGCGCCAGCAACTTGCTCCCCAGGCCCACAGGATCCTGTATGACACTCCGGTCAAAAAAAGGCGCCGGGAGTTCGGCGCCAGCACCACCAGCGTCCCCGCGGCAGATGGAAGCCCATGTCCGCATGAAGTGGAGGGAGCTCGACCCGTCCACGGCGGAGTGGTGCGTGGTGGTGCCGATAGCAATACCCTTACCTGGGAACAGCGTCGCTTGGAGAGCCAGAGCTGGCCGGTGCCCACGTTCGGAGGCTGGAAGGTCAGGCGCAAGGCAACGGAGCCTAGCAGCATCCTTCGGATCGTCACGCGTGAGGGCTAGAAAGTCGTCGGCGCACTCAGCCACCGTGAGCGCCACGGAGTCACCTTCGGAGTATTGCAGCGAGCTCGGCACGAGGTTGCCGGGTGCGGGAACGAGATTGCCCGCAAGGTGGTAGAAAGATTGGAGGGCGACGGAGAGAGAACTTTTGAGCTTCGGAATGTGGGAGATGAGGAAGGAGGACGATGAGGCGCCTGGATGCGGGTAGAAGTACAGGCGTTGGACGGGCTTCAGACTGGAGAAGAAGAGATCGAAGGCGGTGAGTGGGAGGGCGAGAGGCGGCACCGGTATTGAACCTGACGGAGGCGCAACGCGGCAACGCTTCAGGACCTTCACTAGATTGGTCGCCACCATTGCACCCTCTCTCCCGCTCTGCTAGTTGCGTGGGTGTGGATTTCGTTCTGTGTTTGTGTGTAATATCGGGAGACTGCTGCCGACCGGGCGACTTCGGAGCATCGAATCTGTCGTGTTCTTGCAGTAAAGTCAGCAGAAGTCGGCATTCTTGCAATAGGTTTCAGATGGAAAGTAATGCTGACGCGAACCGAACACCAGCGGCGGCATTTTGAACGTTCGCCCTATGGCTGCTCCCGAGGACGGATCTGCTACTCCTCATTTGCAAGGTGTAGCCTACTCGTTTGATCATCTACGTACACTTGTAACAGCAGATCAGATAGTGGGTGTAGATTAAATGTACTTAAAACGTGGCATCATCTGTTGTAAGGTGTAGCCTACTCCTCATCAAACCAGGAGCAGCAGATCCTGGCTGCGCCCTAAGACGGATCTGCTACTCCTCATTTTGTAAGGTATAGCCTACTCCTTTGATCATCTACGTACACAACCTTCCGGCCTCCGAACGTGGGCACCATGTCTTCCGTTCCGTAGCACAGCTTTCAGCCGTATTATAAATGAATTGGATGCCCACTTATTATATTGAGAACCGGAGATCTTTGTCTAATTCACGTAGCGAATAAGTCCGTTGAGTTTTGCTACAACCAAAATGTAAGTTTTTTTTGGTATCCGTTCATATCTAACTACTACTATAACAAGAGAGAAAAGGTTTTCACTTACTACAACAAAGTCACCACCCAATATCAGATTGTCTTATTTTCAAAACGCTGCCCTCTTCTTGACTCTCTCTTTTTTTTAGAAAAAATTAATACATACTTTTCCTCAAATCCAAAACCACCAATCCCAATCAACCATCTCCACCAAACCTTGTTTGTGTAGCTCCTACAACTTAGATTTCTCCGCTCCCCCTCCCCAAACATATCGCCAACTCATTCTACAACTCTCTATTTTGTTTTTCTCTTCGAGAATGTACACCAAACAAAAGCAACATGATAACCAAATAACTTTTTTCTTTCGTAAATTCCCACATTTAAGAAAACATATGTATTTGGTATTGCTATAAAAAGGATAAATTAATTTTTTTTATTACATCTATGTCATTATCCCTTAGACAATTATTCTAATATTAATACTAGAGGCAAGAAATTTGAATGCACTTCACTCATTTAGACCTCTCTCCTTCCGCATGTTTCCATTTTTCCTGACTCCGTACACATTCCACTCTCTTCTCCAAGGAAATAACCACTATCCAGTAAAGAAAATGCCCAAAGAAAATTAACCTTAAATACTATCAAAATTCTCCTCCTTGGCACAAGGTTTCCAAAAAATCTGCCTCACCCCTTAGAAAATACATAAACCAAAATATTCAAAAAAATCATCCAGATCATAAACACCCCCCCACACTCACACATAAAAATCTCCTTTTGAAAAGACCCATGGTTCAACAACAGCTCAATCCTAAATCTACACACAAAATGGTCCATACCCAACAACCTCACCAAAATTCATACAACCAAAGCTCTAAGCCTTTTAACAAGCAACAAATCAAATGCACTCAAAAATGCATTCTTTTACATTTCCAACCAGAAAGCCTTGCAACCATGATCCAAAACTTTGAACACAATTCATCAAACAACATCACATGGAAATGGGGTAACACATACTCAATTAAGAAAGCTTACACTTACCTTTCCTACAGAGGTATTTCACCCCCCACCGCCAAAATCTGGAAACAAAAATGGCAACAAAAATACAAAATTTTCTTCTGGCTTCTTTTACACAATAAGTTGCTCACTGATCAAAACCTCTTTAGGAGAGGTTTCATTGGTCCCTCCAGATGCTCTTTATATCATAACAACTTGGATACGGTGGATCACATTTTCTTCAAATGTTATTTCTCACTCAGTATAATTTCACACTTTTTCAGTAATTTTCAGCTTGATCTCTCATCAGCTAACTTTCCATTAGACTTGTCACCAAACAGACCATTCACATCCTTTAGTGGTGATGATCTCTTAGTCGCCATTACTTGGAACATTTGGATTGAAAGAAATAATAGATACTTTAACAACGTGTCAAAAGTGAGGCATATCATCATCTCTCAAATATGTACAGATCTTCATATTCTCACCATGTGCAGGAATGCAGGACCAGGAAGAGACTGAGGAATCAGTTGAAGGTGAATCGGAGGCCCATTTTCTCTATGATTTGAAGGCTATAGTGGATGATGAGACTGGCATCAATCTGCTACAACAATAGATGCACCTTTTGCTTAAACTGGCACTGATCATCCGGAACTGATCAACATATTGTTATCTTTCAACATTTTGTTATTTTCCATCTATTTTTGCATGCTACCTTCTCAAAGAGGCATGTTATGGGGTACCTCCCCCATGAACGTTTACTTTCTATTTTTCATTTCATGCTCCCTTTTATCAGATAATATATGTCAGGTCTCAGTGATGTTCTGTAGAACATGATGCCATGTAACTATCGGCAAGGTAGGTGTTTGCTTGCTATGCCCTCTATAAATACAATGAACTTTTCAAAAAAAAGCTCACTCTCTCCGGTCTCTTTCCTCACTTAGTTAGTTTCCCTTCCCTCAAACATTTTTGGTTATCCTACCCACTTTCTCCACTAGTTGTGCTTTCCCATTCCACTCCATTAATTTCTCTCCTTTCAAGTTTTAGCTAACTCCTTTTTGTGATGTTTGCTTATTTATTACATCTACTATCTAATTTAAATTCTTATCAAATTTGTCATTTCAACAAACTCTACAATCAAGTCCCCACTAATGCAGGCCTCTTTCGAAAAATATTGTACTTAGAGTTTCATCTATCTTCATTAACATATTATATCGTACCTAATAAAACATATCTTCTTAAATCTACTTCTCTCCATTTAATTTGAATCTTTTTTCGCACATGTTCAATAATCTTTTAGGGCATGTTTGGTAGGGTGTAGTAGGATGACAATGTGTCTCTTTAATGTATATTTTCACATTGCAAACTCACTAAACTACACCCAACCAAACTAGCCTTTAGCAAACAGGATCCTTCCACTTCTATCGTTGTTGTTTTTTTCTTTTTCTATTACCCCACGTCCTCTCTTCCTAATCTACATCCTCTACTCTAGAAATATACCACTTTGTCTTACACCTCCAACATCATCCTTTCCAATTGGAAGAAACGTCCTTGTCCATCTTTATCAAATCATTGTGGTTGAACAACAATCTCTGTTGAATTGTGGCATTCGGATGCCACCACTAAGCTATTTTGGACAGTCATAAACCACGTTGACACGCCACCAAGGACGTGGAGCATGATGCCAATCTATTTTGGGTAACTCATGTGGGCGCTAATGCAGTAGGAATGCTATGCCAACATTGATCAGGGGCACGGCCACACCATGCAGATGGAACAGGACAATAACAAGATGTACACCCTCATTAAGTGTCGTAGGAAGAAGACCCCATCTTTGTTTCATCTACTCCCACCTCAAGGACTTTGCCCATATACCGGATATGTTCATGGACCTCCAATCGGGGGCTCTACTAAGGAAGGCGATTGCACTAATGCTCCCTAGACACATATACTAATACATTTGGTGTTGCTATGGACATTCAATGCAGCATCCTTATTCATCAGCAGTCATCGACAATATGTCAAATGTAGTAGTGCATAGATATGGTTAGGCTATCAATTCTTATCTAGATGTAGCATTTCACATGTGAGAAAAGTCAACATCAAAACTCTTAACATATTGGTTCCCCAACCAGCAAATTCAAATCTCATCCGTGGTAACATCCCACTTTTTAGAACATATATATATCACTGAGTGGAAGCATGATCCTGATGGGAGATGTCACAAAATACTAATTCATGCCATTAGAGTAAATGAAAAACTTTCAATTGACTTGGAACATAGATTCATACATAGTTCATGGACATAAAATCCAAAACTTGTTCATCATGAAATCTATATCTACTGATTTAAAAATAGATAAGATAACTTAAACATGTTATAAATGATATCTAAAGGCATTAGATCAGCTCGATAGATGGCACATCACCAAGCTAGACTTCAAATCCTACTAGTCCATGCTTATTTCTTTAAATCTTCAATTGCTCCAAATCAAGTAGACATCGCATCCACAATCGTGCAAAACAAACATAAATATAAGTAAGCGGTAATTTACTCTTTACATAATAGAAAGTAACTATAACTTGACATTAAGTAAACTTGACATGAATCAAATTTGACATAAACTTGACATAAAAATTGACCAAGGATTATTTTAAGAATTCTTTTAATCATTTAAACATGATGAATTGGATAAGTGAATGTGTTTTGACTCTCTTAATGTCCCATAGGAGCTCATAATTTTTAGGAAGCCCGTAATAAAAGGAAAACACATAATGACCCAAAGGTCCATGATCGAGGCGCATATAAAAACTTAACCAATTCCTTAAGTTTGTTCATTATCTTAGATCTTTAGTTAATCATTAATGTTTTAAATCTTAATCTTGACCATAACGAGATTACACCCTTTTAGTGCCATAATGGGATTTCTCCCTCATAATGTCTTAATGGGATTTCTCCCTTCTTGAACCATAATGGGATCAGAACATCCAATCAATTCAAATTTAATTATTCCAAGAATGTATGGCCCGCTTACCTAGAGAAAACTACCTTAGGTCAAGTCTTTTGACTTGATTGAGCCCTTAAACACCTATCATTTGATTAATAACATGATAAGTACATTGGTTCATAATCATTAATCCCTAATTTTTGTTCATTGAAATGTTGAAGAGTTCATATATGAAAATTGCAGTTTGAAAATATGCATGATCGATAGAGAATCAAAAGAACTTTATAATGCATATTTTTTCATCATTTTCTAAGGTCATATGCAATTGCTATGATTTTTGCAATATGGACCAATAAGAAGTCAAGAAACCATAGTGTGACATCAATTTATTCCAAAAATACACCTGATGTAGATAAAATGCATAAAGTCAGAAAAGACTAAGGCATGCACTACATATGATTAAAATAATGGAGTTAAACTTGTCATTTGACGTTCACATTAAATTGTGACTGATCAAACAAGGCACGTGTGGAAAATCCTAAATTTCCCTTGCGATTAAAATATGTTGATTAGATTAGCATGGGCACTAACGTCATTTAATGATCTAGCTTATTCTCCCTTGGGCCATGGCTTGAGCAAAAGCATGGAGCTCCAAGCTCTAGAAAGAGTAGGCGATAGACGGACGCAACTAGGTAACTAAGATTTCTTGTGGCTTCCTTGCACTGAGACGAAGTCGATGAGCCAAAGATCGGGTGTACAAGAGCACCTAACTGCTTTGAACAGATGTAGTTGGCTTGGTCAGAGATGAAGAAGCGCCATTGGCAAAACTAGGTGATGAAGGTGAGCATGAGACGTTCCTTGGAGTCAATTGAAGCCAGCGGAGCAAACAAGAAGCAGAAGTGCCTTGGTGTCCTTATGCACATCAGCAAATTGGAAAGAAATAGAGGAAGGAATTCAAAAGGCAAAACAATCACACCAGGCCAAAAGAGAACCACCTGGAGATGGGGAAGTGATCCTTAAGATCTAAGGAACTTAGGAGAAAGGTTTTTGAGGCCCAAGAGACACTAAGGTGTCATGGCATCAAGTGCCAACAAGGTCCTCAAGGTTGTCCTATATGGTATGGAGATTCGGGCAAGCACAAGATGAGAAGATGACCGAGAAACGTCAAATAGGTGTGGTTGATGCTCACCGAGGTCTCAATTGAACATAAGGCGGCATAGGGGATCGAGTCGAAGTGGTGGTCTCTGAAGAACAAAAGTGAGTGGGTCGGGGAGGATTGGGACTCTTGGGAAGCAATTTATGGTGGATGAGTAAGTTGTAGGGGTTGATGGTGCTTTTGAAACCACTATATATATGTGTGAGACATTGAGCTGATGTCTACGATCCCACTACAATGAGGGAGTGAGAGCCCTAAATGGATGTTTCACCCATAGAGTGGGAGAGAGGGTGAGTGAGAGCTTGTTAGAAATAGGAGAGAAACATGAACATAGTGGAGGAAAAATCTCGTGAAAAGGTTGAGAGACGAGAGAGAATGGGACCATGGAAGGAAAAACTATGAGATGGGTCATGACTCGTGAAAGAGTCGGAGGAGGGAGATGATGAACAAAGAGTTAGATCAGTCCTGGTTAAATTCTAGTCATCGAGTGGCATATGAGAAAAGCAAAGAAATGAAAATGGGGGCATGATAGGGTATAATCTGAACTTTAGCTTTAATTCCTTGCATTAAATGAATTTCTATTGAATTGTATTCGAAACTATATGTACTCTGTCCTATTTGATTTGAGGGGTCAAACCAAGTCAAAACAAAACCAAAATTTGACCGCATGCTAATAAGGCGGTCTAGATCCTTCCTAGTCAATAAGATTTGAGTTTAACATATATTTTTCCCATAATGTCTACATTTGTCATTAAATTAATTTGTATGCACTTAAAAGGTGAATTAATGTGAAATGACTTTCCTTGTTCATTTAGTTTAATCCAAAATCTAGATCATCAGTGGTTATCCACCTTTAAATCTTTTATGCTTTTTAGAGAGATCATTTTGGGGGAGAGATTAAGAGTGAATAATGTTGTTTCCCTTTTATGTGAAAATCTATTAAAATAACTAGAAACTTCTTGTTTAAGTTATCCAATATATATTTTCAAATTACAACTCTTTTATCTTACTCTTTTGTTTTCTTTAAGCATCCTAAATGGTAGGAGAGAGAAAACAAAAAGGAAAATTAATATTCAAAATTTTAAGTTAATTGCAGCACATTATGGCATATGTGTAAGAGGAAGTGTATTTTGAGTTTTCTTTTTATTTTTCCCACTTAGTTATTCTGTAAGAAATATCATTTCATGGTCTTTTATATTAAGCCCTTCAATTATTTTTATTTAATAAAAATTGTATTATAGGTTTTAAATTAGTTAAGAAAATTAGTGTGTGACGGTTGCATTAGTAATGCATGTGACTAAAAGTTGTTGCAAAGCTTCCGCCTTTACAAGTTATCACTTTCAGCATGCACAATACATTATAAGTTGTTACACTTTCCTTCAATTCAAATTTACCAGCAATGTCACATCAACTATGAGTCTGCCTGGATTATCCTATCTTTTAGTTTTATAACTCTCTTTGAGTTATGCTCTCAATAATATTCCAATTTATTTTTCATGTTCACGTATGTGTTTCTCCATTGCATGCACATGGTGAAACATGAGTTGTCACATTTTGACTGTCATAGCGGGGTCGATAATTGTTGTATCACTACACCCTTCACTAGATGAGTTGGCAATTAGGCTCTCCATTCTCATAGATGTAGTAGACATCACATTTATTTCTATATGCCCATGTTATGGGGTGTTGGGTACCTAAACACTACAACCAACAATGGAGGATGGGCTTCAAGTGACAATATAAACTAATATTTTAGAAGTGTATGTTAGTAGGAACCACCACCTCAGCTTTTGTCTTCTATACCAACAACCCCCAAGGTGTATTTTCTCTACATCTTCTATAATGGAATACTTCTCTGATAATTAAAAATATTGTTGCATTTTGTAATTTGTTTTTACTATCCGAGAAGTTAAATGGTTACAATCTTTTTATTTGTTTGTTGGTGGTTTTCTGGTTGACAGCCCCATCTAACTAATTAGTTTTACTTTAGAGGTGTTATGGTAGAAAAAAGAATGTCATTGAATTGTGATATCTCTGGAAAATTGAATCTTAAAACCTAGGTTGAGATGACAATGGCATTTCCATATCATCTGACAACTTAATTTTCTCTTTAGCTTCTTAATATTTGTATTGTTTACTATGGTCAAATGAAAATATGTCCATGAATATTTTCTTTGCTTTTATCTTTATTATCTAGCATCACAATCAATATAATCTGACTGATTTTCTAGTTACATTCATTAATTTATTTTCTTGAGTTGGAGAGATAACTAACCTAAAAAAGGAACTTGATCAATATAATTTGGAGGAGTATTTTAGTACATTTACTAATTTTTTCTCTTGTCAGTACTACAAAAATAGCGTTCAGTGTCGCTTTTCTGGGCGTCGGTTATTTCGGACAACCGATGCCTATAATATCCGGCGTCGGTTATTTATAGAAATTGACGTATATATTCGAAGACCAGCCAGACACGGGTACCGCTTTGTATTCAGCGGCGGCTGAGTGTAACCAACCGACGCCTAAAGGCGCCCGCGAAATCTAATTTTTGAGCGAAAAAAAATCTGGGTCACATACAGCGTCGGTTGTTTAACAATTCACCGACGCCTATGTGAAATGAAATTTTGTGCGAAAAGTTCCACTTTCAGTGTCGGTTATCCTTGGATAACCGACGCTGATAATAGTTCCCGCCAATTAATTTGGGGTAAAGATTGTCTAATTGGACGTCGGTTATTACGATCAACCGACGCTGAAGATAATAGGCGTCGGTTGTCCTAGATAACCGACGCCGTTGACCAACTTAATAGAGGCCCGATCACCCGACTCTTCCCCCTTTCTTCCTGTTTCATCGATTCTCCTGCATGTGCGCTGCTCGTCGCCGCTCTCCCAAAATCGCCGCCTGGTGCCTGGTGCCTGCTGCTTCTCGCTCGCCGCCGACGATCCCTGCTTCTGCTCTGCGTCGCCGCCGCCGCCCGCCGCCTTCCTCCTTACGCCGCCGCCGCCCGCTCCTTCCTCCCTGCTCACGCCCTACTGCGGCGTTGTCTTCTTGCTTGCCTCCGCTGCTCACAAGGTATTAGCCATAGCACCTTCTTCCTTGTCTTCTTCCTTGCCGCCCGCTGCTCTGCTCTGCTTGCTGTTCTACTTCTTTCACTGAGAACTGAGAAGAATGGCCTACCACGGTCGTGCTGCCCAGTACGGCCGTGGTAGGCCAACACAGCCACAGCCGTGTTTGATTTGATTTAAACCCTAATTTGATTTAAACTTGTCCATTCTATCATCCTAATTTGATTTGATTAAACACTAACATTGATGAAACCCTAACATCGATTGTGATGAAAGCCTAACATGTACATATCTATTATTGTATTTGTTGGCCTAGAAACCCGTCCAAGATTGACTCATTAGGAGTAAATCTTGGATAGTCCCCGGTTTGGGACTATTCTTGAACACCTAATCTCACTTAGGATGTAAGTGTATAATGTGTATTGGGTTTTCGAGAAAATTTTGGTAGCATTTCCCCGTTTGTTCTCTAAGTACATATGTACTTAGAGAACAGCGGGGAAATGCTGCCGAAATTTTCTTAAAAACCCAATACACATTATACACTTACTAGTGAGATTAGGTGTTCAAGGATGGGATAGGTGGTACACATTTATTATATATAAGAATGACATCACATGTGTTTGTTGGCCTAGAAAGTGAACAATCATTGTTCTTTATATTACTTGTACATTGGTATAAATTAGAATGAACAATCACTAAATTATATATTGTTTGTATGGAGTCCGGCTTCATTGTAGATATCTATTATTGTGTTTGTTGGCCTAGAAACCCGTCCAAGATTGACTCATTAGGAGTAAATCTTGGATAGTCCCCAGTTTGGGACTGTTCTTGAACACCTAATCTCACTTAGGATGTAAGTGTATAATGTGTATTGGGTTTTCGAGAAAATTTTGGTAGCATTTCCCCATTTGTTCTCTAAGTACATATGTACTTAGAGAACAGCGGGGAAATGCTGCTGAAATTTTCTTGAAAACCCAATACACAATATACACTTACTAGTGAGATTAGGTGTTCAAGGATGGGATAGGTGGTACACATTTATTATATATAAGAATGACATCACATGTGTTTGTTGGCCTAGAAAGTGAACAATCATTATTCTTTATATTACTTGTACATTGGTATAAATTAGAATGAACAATCACTAAATTATATACTATTTGTATGGAGTTCGGCTTCATTGTAGATATCTATTATTGTGTTTGTTGGCCTAGAAACCCGTCCAAGATTGACTCATTAGGAGTAAATCTTGGATAGTCCCCGGTTTGGGACTGTTCTTGAACACCTAATCTCACTTAGGATGTAAGTGTATAATGTGTATTGGGTTTTCGAGAAAATTTCGGTAGCATTTCCCCGTTTATTCTCTAAGTACATATGTACTTAGAGAACATCGGGGAAATGCTGTCGAAATTTTCTTGAAAATCCAATACACATTATACACTTACTAGTGAGATTAGGTGTTCAAGGATGGGATAGGTGGTACACATTTATTATATATAAGAATGACATCACATTATACACTTAGGATGTAAGTGTATACCCTAATCTTTTCCTAATATATACTTGTTTCCTAATATATACTTGTTTTCTCTGATCATAGAATGGATAGATCATGGATGTCCATTCGTAATCGTTGCACCCCAGAGTTTATATCTGGTCTTGATCAGTTTATTAGATTTGCCAAGGAACATAGGAAAAAACCTACAGATAGGTTCTACTGTCCATGTAGGCATTGCGGTAACAACTTGAAAGTCAACACTGGTGAGGAAATAAAAACTCATGTCATGTGCAACGGGATTGTACAAGGTTATACAGAATGGCACTGGCATGGAGAGATTTCAAAATAAAAACCAGTAGATGTCGATAGCAGTGCTTGGGTGGAAGAAGAAATTGCCTCCGATGACGTAAATGTGAACGAACCAGTTCCAGCAGACATCGTTGATGCGATGCTGGATAGTTGTAGGGTAGAGCACACCGATCCACCTCCTATCTTTAGAAATATTGTGCATGATGTTGAGATACCGTTATACACAGGTTGTGCTAAGTTTACGAAGCTTAGCGTTGTGTTGAGATTGTATAAGTTGAAAGCTAACAATAGATGGAGCGACAAAAGCTTCACTTCATTGTTGACTTTGTTGAAAGAAATGCTTCCTGAAGGAAACGAGCTGCCAATCTCAAGATACCAAGTAAAGAAAATGTTGTGCCCAATGGGAATGGAGGCCAAGAAGATACACGTATGCCCGAATGATTGTGTATTATTTCAAAAGGACTATGTAGATTTGAAAGATTGTCCAAAATGTGGTGCGTCAAGGTATAATTTGACGACTTCGGGGGAGTCTGCGGCTATGCAAGCGTTCGCCAAAGACTACATGCGGAGTCTGCGGCTACTCAGGAGTCTGCTCCTACTCAGGAGTCTGCTCCTACTCAGGAGTCTGCCACACCCATGCCTCACCATGATATCTGGATAGCTGGGAGGAAAAACAAGAAGGGTGAAATAAAGAATCCTGTAACTGCTGAGGCGGCTGCAAAAATGGTAAAATACAACTCTTAGAGCAATCGTTTGAATATTGATTATTTGTGGTGTTAACTTACCAATTTCTGTTGATGGTGATTAGCGGGAGCTGCACGAGCAGTGGAAACAAGGCACGTTCATCCCTCAGGGCACAAGGGATGAATTGACAGTTGCTCTGGGTAACCCAGAGCATCCTGGACGTGTTAGGGGTGCAGGCGCTGGTGTGGGCATCAAAGCATTCTTTGGGCCATCCCAGTGCAAACCCAGAGTGGGACTTTCTCAAGAAGAGGTAACCTATTCTTTTTTTAGAATGTTACTGCAAAAGGAAATTCAATAATAAGAAGCTAATGTTTCTTTTATCCATGTATAGGAGAATAAGAGAGTCGAGGATATAGTTGCTAAGAAGGTCAACGATGTAGTTGCTGAGAAGGTCAAGGAAGAATTGCTGCGGTGGCAGACATCTCAGGCTTCCAATCAGCCTATGGCGACCCACTCTTCTCCTGATGCACAGACTGCGAGTAATCCTGGAGACCCATCGCCTAACACGTCTGCTGTAAGTATTGTTTGTGACATTGTAGCTAGTCTTTTCAAGATGATATGTTTTCAAGATGATATGTATATATGTATAACATTCTTTACGTAAATTTGTAGGTATTGAAGCCATGCCGCTTAAGAATACAAGACTATGTTGTTGCATAGGCGCAGGCTTACCCGTCCCTTCCTGGGGAAAGGTTTCACGGGACTCCAATGCCACAGGGCTACATTTGTGTGGGCCCATTACGTGTGTTACCTGATTGGAGGGAAGCTACATTGCCATATCCCCACCCGGATATTGATACACTTGCTGAGGCAGAAGGCGGGGTCATATTGTGGCCCAAAGCAGATGTCGTCTACACTACTGAAATTGTAAGATAAATTTACATTGATTTAGACTGTTAATGTGTATATATGATGTCAACTGATATGAAATTATATATACAGGTTAAAAAGAAGACACCAGGAGCACCTAGGCCTCCACCTCCACTTCCCGCATTACCAACTTGGGTTCCAACTGACCTAACATACCCGTTAGGTCCTGCTTGTAGGGGAATGGCATGTTGGCTACGGGCACATAATATGCATTGCCCGATAATTGTTTCTTTAGATGCAGATTATGCAGGTCAATCATACGATAGCTCTTTATTTATACAAGATATTATTGAGCTGTTTATGTATGATTGGATGAATACATCAATGATAGAGACATGGATAAGGTGAGATCTTGTTTATACATCCATATACCTTGTGTAAGATCCGGTGATCTGGTTTCTTATATATTAATGCATACGTAATATATGTTTTGCAGCTACTTTGTCGAAGATCATTGCAAACAATTTGCATTTGATCATGTGGGATTTTTTATTCTATCATTGATTAGTATGGTAGCTAAAGACCCTGATAATGTTCAACAATATTGTATAGATGCTTTTACAATTTTTGGTCAGCAAAAGAAGACGATAATAATAGCTCCATTCAATGTCAAGTAAGTTTACTTTATTTATAATTTGGACTTAAGAAAATTCCATTTTTATTGTGCATTTTGAGTTATTAATTGTTAACTTTTTACCTCTAGTGGTAAACATTGGGAGTTACTAGTTATTGTCCCCGGGACGTTCACTGTTTATTATCTAGATCCCGCGGGAAGTACATTAAACACTAAAATTGGACACGTAATGAGAATGCCATTATTCTGGTGAGAAATATTTCATTTTTGTATCTGTTAACATATGTTATTACATTACTATTTACTTATGTAATTTACTGTGTTATATTAACATGTAGGGGTTTAGATGCATTCAAAAAGGCTGGAGGAATGGTCCCAAGGAAAAAAAACCAGCCAATAAATTGGGAGAACGTACAAGTAAGTTCCCGACTCCAATGTATATATTATTGATGTGAATTGTGCTTAGTTGTATTATTTTGTATTTTTCAATTTATAGTGTGCTACACAAGACAATGGTTGGGCATGCGCATACTATGTGATGCAATTTATACAGATGATTATCAAACATGCCGCATTGGACATCGATACCATACATGAGGTATTATATATAGTCTCATTAGTTAGTATGAAATATATCAATCTTATTTTTATATTATTACTTATATATATACATCATTCTCTTTGCAGGTGTTTAAAACTGACAACACTACAGGTAAACGCTTAAAAAATATACATGCTCCATATACGATGGAAGCATTAAATGAAATAAGAGAAGAATGGGCAAAAGTCATACAAGCAGTGGCAACTGTAAGATATAATTGGGATGTTGATAGCGATAATGAATGATACTTTGTAAATGAATATTTCTGAATGTTAATACATGTATTTGAATGTTTCTATATGTGTGAATGTGAGAATTGAATTGATGTCTGAATGTATCTACTTGTGTGAAATTTTCTTTGGGACTTTTGCAGGTTTGTGGCCTATTTGTAGGCTGATATCAATGGATGTCGTAAACCTGCAGTTCAAAAAACTGAACTGCAGGTTCTCATCCTGCTGACCAGCCACAGCAGGCCTGCAAACTGATATGAAAAAAAAAATAGATATAGGCGTCGGTTATTTACAGAAAACCGTCAGCAAAGACCTACAGCGTCGGTTATTGGATAAAAATCAACGCCTAATAGTACAAACAACCCGACCGTGCAGGAAAGCACGGCCGTGGTGGAAAAGGCATCGGTTATTCATATAAAACCGACGCCTATAGTACTAAACACGGCCGTGCAGGGAAGCACGGCCGTGTCGTCTTGAAGTATGGCGTCGGTTTTTTATAGAAAACCGACGCCAAAAGGGTTCGCGCCACAGAAAATAGCGTCATCTAGGACTCTTTCTACTTCGGTTACCAAGTAAACACCAACGCTATAGTCCATATAGGCGTCGGTCTTTTAGTAGATAACCGACGCAGAATGTGTCCTAGATGATGCTATTTTCTGTGGCACGAACCCTTTTGGCGTCGGTTATCTACTAAAAGACTGACGCCTATATGTTAAATAGGCGTCGGTTAAAAAACTGACGCCGAAGTGTTCGACCTTTAGCGGCGCCCACATAGGCGTCGCTCAGAAACCGACGCCAAAGGCTGTTTCTGTAGTAGTGTGTGTTGTAGAGATTACCATCCAAAAAAGAGAATGTAATCAATATAATCTGGATGAGTCTTTTTAATTACAGTTATTAATTGTTTCTCATATGTTAAAGAGATAACCAACCCAGGAAAGGAAGTTGTGTTTGTTATCGATACAATATTCCAAAGATTTAGCTAATAATTTAATAATCAAGTTGGTTGCTACCTTACTTTTTTCATATGCCAATTAAAGGGAAGGAATATTGATTCAAGTGGATGTTGTCAAAGGCCTTAAAATAAAATATGTCATGTCTATTCATTTTATTACTAGTTATATTATTTATTTAATTGAATTTATTAGCTCCTTCTTTATAATTAATTCAGTACACTGATAAAGAGAATCCTTGAAAAAAATAATTGGTTTAATTAAAAAATATCATTTTTATCTCACATTTTGAAATATTTTTTCACTCATTTTTTACTCAAATAGTTTATATTATCCCTTAGAACTATAAAATCATAATTCTCCCTTAAGTCAAAGGAACGGGTGGTTGAAAGATGATAAAAAAGTGGATTTTTATGAGAATATAATCTCAAAAACCAAACTCTAATGGGGTCGTCTAGCTTAGTTGGTAGAGCACAAGGCTCTTAACCTTGTGGTCGTGGGTTCGATCCCCATGGTGGGTGATTAAGCGCATGTTTCTGCTTGTATAATTCATGTGTTGACCATACAAAAACAACCAAACTCTAAAAACATGGAACTATTTAATATAATGGATGCCTTATCACAAGTGATTACCTAATGGTTCAAACTAGTGCATATGTAGTTTACATGAACAAATAAAATATATATAGTCTCCAATGTATTATTTGTATTATAAAAGCACTATCAATATTAAAATCATATCTAATAATTATTTTCATCATATCATATCATCTAATGTTAATTGATATGATATTATTTTTCACCTACATGACACGTGTGTTTACTAGTATTAATGAAACATGTGATTAATATTGAAAAATTATAGTGTATTGAGTTTATAATATATTTTTATGTGGAGACTAATGAGATTTATCATTTATCCTCTAAATCCACTCAAAAATAATGAAAATTCGTTGTTTGGGTGATATATTTAATAGTAGTATTGTAATTGAATTTGGTACTCCAAATGTTGTATTTCTAATTACTATGTGACTTTATCAGTTTCCATAGTTAGAATGTGATAGTCTCTTCACTTGTATCAGAAGACCCTCCCAAATCACCCCATAATCGGTGGGTTTGGGAATGTCAAAGCGATGACCTTGGTCGTGAATCCAACGATTAATCTCCTATCTCTATTGAGCCCTCTAGACTCCTGCCATGATCGTCGTCGTCATGCTTCTTTCCTCTACCATCTCTCCTTCTCGTGTTGCCATCACTACTCAATTATGGTCTCTCCTCCTTCCTTACACCCAATCCCTTTGTGGGTTCACTAGGGTTTATCCCTTCCCCATTATCTCTTCTTTACCATCAATGCAGTTCATTCTACTGCCATCACCCTTCCCCCCTCCGCATCTCCTCTTGATGCCATTCCTTCCATCACCATCTCTCCTGGTTCCATTGAAAGGGTTTTGTGAGGGGTTACTGGCACCCCCACAATGTCATATGTATGTTTCTTGGTGATCCTAACGATGCACGATGGTTAGCGGGTTACTCGTGTCCCCGACGTGATACTCATTGTAAACGCTAGGTCCATGGTCGCTTCCGCTCTAGTAATCACCCAAGGAGCCAGATTTGCCACATGCTACAACCTCGGACCATTATCCCTTCTGGAATAAACAATTGCAACATTCCTCACGGCAACATGTAACACAAAAAACTAGAAATATCCTTCAAACATGCTATCTATCCTAAGAGACAGAGACAACACATCAACACTATCATGTACGATATCATCTATGGCCACCCGATCCGCCACGCCACTCCTATGACCGCCTCTAATGTATATTATGGGATTAATATAGATGTTGCATTCTAAATACATGATTATAAAAAATGACTTTAAACAACATAATTTGTAATTTTTGTATTATCAAATCCATTTCCATTCAATAATGTAAATAAAAAGTATAGGCTTTGTTAATTCGGAAATTAAGTCTCATTATTTATTAATCAGTGCATAAGTTTAGACACATTTAACCATAAAGCCCCTAACATATTTATGTTAGCTCCTACCAAATAATTATAGGATGCCTCTTATAATAAAGGATTTCATCACTATCCTAGAACCTATAAGTATTAGTATAATTGTAATGGCTATATATGGTACAAATTTATATCATTAACTACCAAACCTCGAGACTAGTGGTGATGAGGCAAATCATTGATGGTTACACTAGGCATCAAACCTGGATTGTTTCATAGGAAGCCCTTGATTCAATCCACTGATACATCTTTGTCTAGTTTTAATTTAGTTAGTTTAGGTTTTTATTTTGAACGGTTAGTTCTCTAGATGACATAATATCAACTATTATATTGACTAGAGTAGTATATAATTTAAATTATGATATTAACTTGGGTATTAAAGTGTAATGTATATAGAATATTGTCTAAATAGTTATCTACATATAGTGGGTATATAGATTTAGAGGATCAAGGTCCAAGCACGCATATACATGAGTATGCAAGTCTATGGGGTATGTGGCTACAAAAACCTAGACCCATCATGGGTTTTAAATATATATGAATTTGTAGGCATGAGGGTATACCAAAACCCATATATAACCCTACCCATAAAATGGTGTTGAAATAAAAATAGTCAAAACATAAGTCAATACAACCAAATATTAGTTTTATCTCATTTGTGACTTTTGAGTGATGTGATTCTTGTACTATTATTTTGGAAACTAGGGATTGTCTATATATTAAATTATAATGGAGATCAATGTGATAGAGAAAGGGTGATGCCACCACCCTTTGCAACAAAAAAAACTCTATCAGATCTGAAGGAAAAAATCTCTAAGCATGGTTCGCCTTGCGTCTACAGATCTACATATCTTCTCCTCCCCCATGAACTGGTAACATATTTTCATTGTTGAGGAGGGGATACATCTATAGGAAAGATGGATTTCGAGCATGTGGATGGTTGTCCGGTTTATCTAAGATTTGAAGCATATGAGATTATGTCAAGATAGGAATGATGTCGCATTGGTTATGTTATCGACTTCAAGCTTCCTCTACCTAACCTTCAGTGTAAACTTTTGTGGTTGTGGAACCATGGAGGCTATCATAAAAGAGGATAGAATGTTCCTCATAAAATTTAAACAAAAAGAAAATATAGGTTATACCTAGAGAATGGGCCTTGGTTGGTCAAGGGTAATCTATGATTCTTATGAAATGAAGGTCGGGGAATATCCTGAGGAAGATTAGTCTATCTAACATTCTTATTTGGGTGATGATATTTGGCATTCTTTACAATGCTGAGACAAAAGGATGTTTGATGACATTGGATCCTAATTGGGTACTCCTCTATGTACTGATACTGCAACAAATTCTTGTTCTCAAATTAATTTTTCTCATATTCAAATCATGATGGAGCGAAATGCCAAGTTTTTTCAATATCTTAATTTTATGAGTGATGATGGTTGCATATAGAAAATCTTATTTGAATATGATGGATATTGCGAACTTGTTTTAGATGTGACCTATCTAGTCACGATGATAGGTCATTCTCTATTGTGATTGACAATACTATTGATGAACACAATATGAAGATATCATTAGTACTACTAAGTCTAAGACTGATAATTCCAACTATGGACTGGGTGAGATCGTCTCTAGATCCGTTCTTTCTACACCCATCTAGTTGTTTGAAGATTTTCCCAGTTTAGATTCCTCTACGGAAGAGAGTGGGTTAAAGAAGATTATTACCCAAGACTCAAAAAAAGAGACAAATCTCCCGCTCATTTTATCACCAAATGTGTTTTAGTCCTATCTCAGAGAGTCATCAATTCCTTGTTCTCTCCCATGACAAATAGACTCTATGACCTAGAGATTATTAATGAAGAAACTAAGGCCAACAGTTTAATGAACCATGTGATTAAATGAAAAATCATGTGTGCATCTCTTCCTAAAATATGAGAGGCCTCAACAACAAAATAAAAGGCATCTGAGAGGAGATTCATAGGGTAGGTAATAATTATCGTCATTGAAAATTTCTAGAAAAAAGGGTTAGCAAAGTTTGTGAAAAATTATTTCTTTGGATATCAATATGTTTCTGAAGAAGCGAGAACAAAATGAGAGAAAATCATAAACCTTGATTCACCTCACACAGTCAGCATGTTTGGGTATCCATATACAAGAGACTTTACACACTTTACATAGAGGACCCTAACATTTTCTCACATTTACACGTAGGTCCCTATATGTACATGTTAACACTCCCCCTCAAGCTGGAAGATATATATCATATGTACCCAGCTTGTTACACAAGTATTGGACCTGACAACCATTTAGGGACTTTGAAAACAAATTAGCTAATTGATCTTCTGATCTGAATGGTGACAACTAGATCAACTTCTCCTGAATATTTTCTCATAGAAAATGACAATTGACTTCAATATGTTTGGTTCTCTCGTGAAAGACAGGATTTTGGGCAATGTGAATAGCAGTCTAGTTGTCACACTTTAAGATCATGGGAGCTTTCTCCATGAAGCCAAGTTGCTCTAACAAGTGGTAAATCCATAGAAACTCACATGTTGCTAAGGCCATAGCTCTATACTCAAACTCTACACTAAATCTTGCTACTACAATTTGCTTTTTGCTTTTCTAGGACACCAGGTTTCCTCCAACAAATACACAGTAGCCAGAAATAGACCTTCTATCAATATTGGATCCATCCCAATCAGCATCTGAGAAACCTTGCACATGTAGGCTTCTATGAGTCTAAAATAGAGGCCCCTTGCCAGGAGACTTCTCGAGATACCTCATAATGTGCATCACAACCTCCATATGATATGTGCACGACTTATCCATGAAACGACTAACAGTACTAGTAGCAAAGGTAATGTCAGGCTGAGTGACAGTCAGATAAATCAACTTCCCAACAAGTCATCTAAATCTCCAAGGATCATCAAGTAACTCCCCCTACTCCATGGAGAATTTGGCCTTAGGATCCATTGGAGTATTAGAAGGTCTGTAGCCAAGCATCCCTGTCTCAGTGAGAAGATCTATGACATACTTCCTCTATGAGATAACTATCCTAGACTTGGAATTGGCAACTTTGATTCCTAGAAAATATTTAAGATTGTAGAATTCCTTTGTCTGAAATTAGCCTTGTAAGAAGGACTTCAACTTTGCAATGCCATGCCTATCATCACCAGTATTCTCAATATCATCAACATATACCACCAAGAAAATGCTCCCAGAACTCTGTCATTTGTAGAAGACTGAATGATCCATGGTACATCTTGGGTGTCTAAACTTAGAAAGGGCACTACTGAATCTACCAAACTAGGCACGAGGTGAGTGCTTACGTCCATAGAGATACTTGTGAAGATGGCATATTATATCTGACTCCCCCTGAGCAACAAACCCAGCTGGTTGCTCCATATAAATATCCTCATCCAGATCACCATGTAGGAATGCATTTTTAATATAAAGTAGGTGTAGAGGCCAAGAGTAACTAGTAGCTAGAGATAAGAAAATGTGAATAGATGCCATCTTTTCCACTGGAGAGAAGGTATCTAAATAATCCTCACCATAACTTGAGTGCAGACCTTGTCTACCAAACACGCCTTAAGTTGATCAACACAACCATCTGCACCCACTTTGATAGTGTAAACCCAGCGACATCCAATAATAGACTTATCATGCAGATGTGAAACAAGAGACCATGTCTTGTTCTGGTAAAGAGCTAACATATCCTCATCCATAGCATGACACCACCCTAGGTGATAAAGTGCAACTAAAAAAATGAAGGTATAGAGACAGAGGATATAGAAGAAGAAAAAAAGGCATAATATGAAGGTGAAAGATGGTTATAATAGACAAAATTAGAAATAGGGTAAGAAACATTTTTAAGGGTGGAAGATTGAACACCCTTTCTCATGGCAATGGGAAGATCTTGCACTAGAGTTGGAGTTGTTTCTACCTGACCTTCAGAAGAGGATGCATCTGGAGAAGGAGTTGAACTGGTAGGAATGTCTATTCCACCTACATTAATACTTGAACCGGACTGACACTTGCACCTATACGATGAGTGTAGACTTGAGTGATCAGTGGTTTAGCTCTGGTCTAGCAAAGCTAGGTGTAATAATATCACAAGAATCATCATTGCTAGGGGACTCAATAATAGGAGACTCGACAATGATAGGAAGGGGGAAAAGCTCCTCCATAACTACCGATGTCACTGAAGAATTATCATCAAAATAGGATGTGTCTTCAAAGACATTGACATCTATAGATACAAAGAATCGATGTAAAGTAGGATTGTAGCACTTGTACCCCTTCTAAACTTGAGAGTAACCTAAAAAACACATTTGACAAACTTTGGACTTAATTTATCCATACCAAGACCAAGACAATGGACAAAAAAAGCACATCCAAACACTCTACGTGGAACATTGTACAATGGCTTCATAGGATGAAGGATTTGAATAGGTATGTGATTTTAGAGAATGTATGATGGCTTCCGATTAATGAGGTATGTGGAAGTAAGAACTGCATCTCCCCAGCATTCTCTAGGAACATGCATATGAAGGAGAAGAGTGTGAGCGGTCTCAACAATATGATAGACTTTTTGCTCAACCACTCCAAGTTTTGTTGTGGGGTATGTGAGAAAGATGATTGGTGAATGATGCCATGTGTGGAGGTGAAATGAATGAATTCATAACTGGAGTACTCTCTAGCATTGTGAGAATGAAGAGTGCAAAGTTTCTTTTTAAGTTAGGTTTCCACTTCTTCACATAAGTTTTAGAGATGGTCAAAAGTTCATACCATTCCTTCATAAAATAAAGCCATGCAAAATGAGAATAATCATTGATAAAAATAACAAAATATCTAAATCCAAGTTTAGATGTAGCATGACTTGAAACACATATATCAGAATGTATCAGCTCAAAGATAGACTTTGTAGTTTGACTCTCCCTATACCTAAAGACAGACCTTGTGTGTTTTCCTAATTGACATGATTCACACTACACACTTTCCAAGTTAGACGATCGTGGAACCAAAAACTTAAGCTTGTTCACAGACAAATGACCAAGACGACTGTGCACCATTAATGGAGATGTAGTGACACGTGCTACGAAAAGTTGTTGCAAGTAGTAGAGTTCAACCAGTTCATATTCTTCACCAATTGTCTTCCCCATCTTCAAGTCTTGTATAAGACAAGTATCTGGTAATAAAGTGATAGAGTCTTGAAGAGAATGATTTAATTTTCTAGTTGATAATAAATTAAAAAGAAAGTGGGGAATGAAGAATGTAGATGTAAGGGATATATGTGGGGTTGGTGACACCGTCCTAGATCCCTTTATAGAAGTAACAAAGTTGTCTACAAGGGTGACACCAGGTAGGTTGGGCTTATGGGTGATGGTGGTGAACAACTCTGATACCCTGGTGATGTGATCATTTGCACCAAAATCAAGTACCCAATTTGACTTTGACATTGATTTCTTAGATGCTTGTGAAATGCATCCTGACAAATTGGAACTATGTGATATAGAGATTGAAGTCATTGGTGTGGATTCCGCTAGAGGCGTACACACCGGCCAACTAGGGTGGCTAGGTGCACTCCACGAGGTCAGAACGCACGGGATGGGATTTTTACTTTCAAAATTATATTGTCCCTAACCAAGTCGATCACAAAGACTAAATAGGTCGCCCGCAAGCATACGGGGTATTGTCGTAGTATAGGTGATTGGCAAGATACGGGGTCGGTCCACAGGGATAGAAGGGGCACTAGAGTTAGGTAGTGTACGCTATGTTCCTAGTGCGGAGATTAGGGTTTGAGGGTTTTAAAAGGGTTGTTTGTTGATTACTCTAGATGAACAAGTAAGAAAGGCATAATGGAAACTAGGTTATCAAAAAGCTAGATTATCTTAAGCAAGACGAAACTAAGCAACTAGGCTAAACAATTAACCAAACACGAGCAAGATGAACTATACTACTCTAGCAAGGCAAGGAGCAATTAAGAAATTAAACTAACCACTAGCAAGAGAAAGAGCCTAAGTTAACACTAAAGAGCAAAACTAAGCAATTAACAAGATTAAGCAAAAGTAACTAAACTAAACTAGAATGAATAAGAAAACAGAGCAGTTTGGGTTTTAACAAGTTGATTAGGGTAGGTGGGCCGTTTGGGGGATGTAACTTTGATATTAGTTGGGGAAGATAGTTAGACAAGCATGGTTCTCATTCCACATCTAGATTACCAAACCAAACAATAAGGCCAATGCCATTAGAATATACCCTATACTACTAGTAGAAGACTAGGGTTAGGTGTAATTCTAATGGGATTATCCAAATCTAGGTTTCTAGAGTAAGTGATAGTGACCAATTGAGGGTTGAGGGTAGATATGGGAGTGGAGATGAGGGTATTTGACCTTATGCCACTAGCCACTCTAGCCTTTAGAAGGCCCTAGGAAATTACATCACTCTCACTTACACTAGCTACTTAAATCTCATACTCACTTGTAGAAGGAGGGATGTGTATGTAGGAACAAAGGGGGCTAGCTAGGGATCCACTAATTGGACCTAGGAGCCAATCCTAAGATTGCCACATACACTCCAATTCCTCCTAGAAGCTAAGTGTCATCAAACACCTCAAAGCAAGCAATCCATGTTATAAGCACAAACCACATGCAATAAAATAGGAAATGAGATAGAAGTAAGAGGCAATCGTCAAAGATAGAAATTGAGTTCATTACAAGCAACTTTCCCCCAACATGGTATCAAAGTCAAATTTTAACCCCAAACAGCCCACCACTAGGGGCTTAGCTACACATGATCAAAGAAACTACAAAAGAGAGGGGAAGAAGAGGTAGAAATGCCATGAAGCTTGATGAAGTGGCCTTCCTCTTCACCTCCAAGCTTCTATGGACGACCTCCCTCCTCCAAGGGTGTAGGGGAGCATGAAAATATGGGGGGTTATGGATGAAAACCTAGAAAACTAGGTTTTCAAGGTGGGATGAGGGTGGAAATGGTGGATGATGAGCTAAAATGCAAAGGGATTGCACTAGGAGCTCAAGGAAGGAAGGTGGAAGCTTGGAGCAATTGTGGGAGAGGCTATCCTTCATTCCGCAGTCGCCACCTATGTATATATAGGTGGTGGGGAGGCACTAGGGTAAGTAGGGTTAGTTTAGGAAATACATTGTAAAAGTAGGGTAGGGTTGGTGGATCACCACGGCCGTGTTGGTGTGCCACGACCGTGGTGAGGGTAGTAGGCCACGGCCGTGGCGGGGTGCCATGGTCGTGGTGGGTGAGAGGCACCACGGCCGTGTTGGATAACATGCCCGTTTTGGAGGAGGGCGATGTGGTCGTGGCACAGCAACACATGCATTTTATTCTTCAGCGGCCATGGTCATGGCAGAGGGCCACAGTCGTGGCGATTTGGGGTGACAACCTGTTGAATCTTCGCAATGAACGCACGACCATGGTGGGTGGCCACGGTCGTCTTTGACTCTTCTGGCCACGACCGTGTTTGATGGCCACGGCCGTGGCCGTTGGGTGCAAATTCCCTGTTGTCATTGTTGATTCTTGACAATAAACGCACGAGCGTGGGGGTATTCCCATGGTCGTGTTGTGGTCTTCTTCAGTTGATTGTCTTTCAAACTTCATCATTTGTGGATGTATTTGCTTGATGACGACCCTTAGCCATTGGAGGTAGGTTGAGGGAGATTTGGGACCTTCTTTGGGTCCCTCCATGATTGGGGGAACCCTAGAACTCCTTCTTTCTCTCTCATCCATCTAAACATGGTCCAAGTACCTGAAAACAGTGCAAAGAACATCCATAAGCATATTTGTAATGATAAGCACATTAGGGGCAAAAAGCTTGTAATCTACATGTTTAGATGTGATTTAAGTACAAAATGGTACAGGATGGAGCCCTAAAATAGGGCTACATCAGTCATCACCTGCTTAAAACATACTTGTCCTCAAGTATGCTCCAACTCAATCTCTCTACAAAACTTCCACAAAAAGAAATGACATATGCAATGTAAAAGATGATTATTGTTGAATGGGATCAAAGATGACTGAGTGCATGCATTTCATCTCTCTCCTCTCCTACTTTCACAATCCAATCATGAAAAGAGCACAAAGCACATGAACTTCAAATATAGCGCATAGAATATACAAGTTATCCATATTTCTTTCATTAATTTTTGGGTAAACCGTTTCATGGTGGCGTTAATCAAGAATGAATAGGAGTGTTGTTTCACATTCATGTGTTCACTCTTATATTTCAAATCATACCAAAAGACCCATGTGGTTGCGGAAAAGGGCAAAATGAGCTAAGTTTGATGTTTCCTAGCTCAATGGGTATGAAAATGGAAAAAAGGGTTGCAGTAAGATTTTTGGAGTGTTTTTACACACTCATCTTTTATTTATTTGAATGCTCTTAAACAGGAGCATCCTTTTATTTTGTTTTTACTTTTCTTTTTCTCTTCTTTTCTTTCTTTCTCTTGGTGTAGATAGGGCATATGGTGGGTAGAGTGAAGCGAGGAGGTAGAGATGTGGCCACCCCAAACTTTTGGAGGTGGCCAAGGCTGATTATGTGCACTAGGGCATCTTTTTATGAGGCGGAGGGGTATGAAGATGGTGGAAGAAGAGTCAGGTCAAAGAGGGGTCATTGGTATGATTTTCCACATAAGACATCCTACATGAAAGTTAATCCAATACTTCATCCTAGATATCACACCACATGAATGAAAAAGATGAAATTGATATATCAAACAAGTGATTCCACAAACACTAAGCGTTCAAGGCTTGCTCAAGTTCACAATTCAGCCAAATCAATCACAATCATAAAAGAGGTGATGCACATGTAAAAAGTCAAACATTGATATCACTTAGCAATAGAGCATGACATTTCACTTGCACTAGTCAAAGGTCGTCATTTTTACTCAAAACAGTAGATATTGGGTAAAAACATACTTTTTAGACAAGAAATCTCAAATTTGGGCAAAATTGGGCAAAATGGTGCCAATTTGCACTAAATCACATATAAACCTACTTTAGGGAATTTCAAGACATAAAGCAACAAATCCTAATTAACATCCATAAGAAACTACAAAAACTACATGAAGATGCGATGCATGGTATGGAAAAGTAAAAATTTTGAAAAATTATGCAAAAATGCATGAAATTAAACTACATGTATGCATGAATGCAAGCAGACACACCAGGTCAGGGTAAACAAGTATGAAATGTCAGTCAAATTGTTTGATCATCTTGCAAAAATTTAGCACAAGGCACATGGAGAAAAGTGCGGTGAGAGAAGGGTTTACCGCCCTACCATCCCAAACTTTTAAATCATGCTGCCCTTAGCATAAAATAGAAGTTTAGACTAGTAGGGTAAAAGGCGTGGGGTTGCGAAAGACAACCGCCCATGGCCGATCTGTCCTTCTTCCTGTAGCTCCTCTATTGATTTGCAATCTCTTCTTCCATTTTGACCTCCGCTTTGGCTAAACCCTTTTTGCATCATCTTTTCTTCCTTATACCTGTGCTAACATGATTCACAAACAGAAAAACAATCAAGTATAGTGTGTGTGTGTGTGTGTTTCTTGGAAACCAAAAGAAAGTATGATAAAACAAGGTTTGAGAATCTCAAACCACGTGGGTTGCCTCCCACTAGCGCTAAATTTATAGCCTTCAGTCAGGCTTGTTGCTCTTTTTTGCTATGTATCGACACCCACGGTGTCCTCCTTTTCCTCTACAGTGATCCTATCCAACGTTCTGACGACATGTGCTTCATCCCATGGAGTGTGCATCGAGCAGAAGTATGGACTTGATCTCCACACCTCTAGAGGATCATAATAGCATCGACTCTCACCAAAGTCTTCGTTACCCAACTTGTCCCTCTCCTCTTCAGTAAATATAAAGAAATCAAATTTTCTCCTCTTATAGGTGACCATCAGAGTGCCCGTACACACATTGATTTCTACACCCACAGTGGACAAGAAGGACCTCCCCAATATGAGGTATTCTTTCCCATCAATAGGTTCAGAATCCACTATCAGAAAGTCGGTCATATATGCAATGTTTATCCTTTCATCCATTGATACTATTGCGTTTTGCAGTATTCCCAAGGGTTTCCTTTTGGTTCCATCACCTAAGACAAGGACACAATCCACCATTTCCATTTTATTTAGGCCCAGACGTAGATACATGCTCCATGGCATGATGCTTGTCCCTGCGCCTAAGTCAAGGAGGGAGTGTTTGATGGGTTGTGTACCAATGTAGCAGGTGATGAGAGGCACTCCCAAATCGTCTCTATTTTTGGGGAAGCCAAAGTCATAGATGAAATTCATAGACTTTGTAGCAACAATCTCCTTGGTTGGTAGTAGCACTAACTTTTACTTCCCCATACACACATCCTTCAGTAATGAAAAGAATGATGTGATTCCCATCATTCCTTGCTTCAAGTTTCCCAAGAGATTCATGATACTGCTGCCCTTTTCTTGGAGAGTTGGACCTTCATGGAATTGCTTCCCGACTTCATCAAATATCTCCGCAGCACTGGTTGGAACTTGAGGAGGGATGATGGTGATACTCGTCTCATGAAAAGGTTTTGGCTCCCATAAAGTCATGGCTTCAAGTGTTGCCATGTCAATGGTATGTGAAGCAATGGACATGGCCTTGTCACAAATAGCCGGATGAGCCCTATCTATTGCTATTTCAGTTTTCCCAAGAGATGGTGGGGCAAGTGAGGGTGCTTCTACATTTGCGCCGGGAGCTGCAGAAATTTGGGAGCACTTAACATCCTTTGGTAGTGCTTGAGTGGCAAATTCTCCGTATCTCTTGTGATCTTTGCTAGACCCTTCTAGCGTTGAGCTTTTATCATCAACCTCAATCACTCTCCTTTCCCTTTTTTCAAGATTTTGAGCAGCTTTTTCTCCCCATATGATAGACATCATACTCACTTGTTCATGGGGAGAAGGGGGGGCTTGTGAAGACGAAGGTGGTGGCGGTCTTTGATGGGTGGAGTTAGGATTTTGGAGTATGTAAGTTGGTTGTTGGGGAGGTTGTTTTGTAGGTGGTGGTTGATAGGTATGTGAAGGTGGTGGGGGATGTTGGTAGTTAAGTGGGGGTTGGTGAGGTGGCGGAGCATATGGATGTGGTGATCCTTGAGATTGTAGGAGTGAGGGTGCATGGCCTCGTAGTGGGACGTATGCGGCTTGAGTAGCATTCACATAACCACCATTGTTGTTTGGATTTATCATGGGTTGCGATGGAAGTCTCCCCTCTTTGCGGCGAGCAAGTGAGATGGAAATTTGATCAAGTCTTTGTTCCAGGCGGCTAATATTCTTCCCTTGATAGGACACTTCTCTCTTTACCTCATCCAAGTTCCTCAACCTCCTGAGTACCTCATCTTCAAATTTAGAGTTGTATCGTGGCCTCGGCTGCCCTTGCCCTTGTCCATCCTCATTTTGTTACTTCCAAGAAAAGTTTGGATGGTTCTTCCACTCGGGAGTGTAGGAGTTGGACATAGGGCCTTGGTTGTTGCGGCCACCAAAGGAGTGTAGAGCATTCACTTCCGCATCCACTGAATCGACTGCCATAGCGGGTTGTCTAGAAGAGCCACCAGCTTGATTTTTCATCATTTTCATCATGTCGGCCATGATCTTCATCATGTCTGGGTCAGTAGTATTGCGAGTCAGAGCTGCGGAGGAAGATGGAGGAACATATCTTCGACTGCAATGCCCCCCTTTAGTAGAAGCGTGGTGGTGAGAATTTTCAGCAAGGTGTTCAAACAATGGCCATGATTCTTCAGGTGACTTTTCCATGAAAGTGCCCCCGCAGGAAGAGTCCACATTGTTCTGGCTTTGCTCTTCAAGCCTGGTGTAGAACGCTTGAATGAGCTGCCACAAAGGTACTTCATGATGAGGATAGTCTCGAAGAAGCTTTTGGAACCTCTCCCATGCCTCGTGGAAGGGCTCGTTTTCCTTCTGAGCAAATGATGTGATCCACCTCCTCATGTAAGATAGCTTGGCAGTGGGAAAGAACTTCTTGAGGAATTCATTTTTCACTTCATTCCATGTGACCAATTTCGGCTTATACACGTACCACTCTTTAGATTTCTCTTTGAGGGAGAAAGGAAAGAGTGTTCTTATAATGGAATCGTCAGTGGTGGTGGGAGTGTGGAAGGTTGAACACGTCTCAAGGAATGTGTCAATGTGGTGGTAGGGGTTTTCATTCTCCATCCCAAAGTAGGTACGGAGGAGTCCTAGAAGTGCAGGCGGAATGGAGAATTGTTGATCGGGCATTGGTCAACCAAGGTGGTGATGGGGGAGTTGTAGTTCCCCGGTGTGAAGTACTCGTAGAGCGGGCGATGTGGTGGTGGAGGTTGAGCATCCGGTTGCGAGTTGTTTTCAGCCATCTCGGCTTCTCGGTGCTGATTGCGGTGAGCTTGGTGCCTCCTTTTACCAATCTTAGGGTCGTACACCACCAAGTCAGTGCAAGTAGAACATGTGATGTGCATGCACAGCTGTCACCTGTGCAAGGCACAAACAAACAACAAGAAACCAACTTAGCAAACCAAGATGCAAAAGTAACACAAAGAATAAATAATAGCAATGGTGAGGGCAAAAGGAAAGGCTAAGCTACACTAAGTAACTAGGTCGAGAACCTCTATCCCTGGCAACGGCGCCAGAAAGCTTGGTGTGGATTCTGCTAGCGGTGTACACACCAGCCAACTAGGGTGGCTAGGTGCACTCCACGAGGTCGGAATGTACGGGATGGGATTTTTGCTTTCGAAATTTTTATTGTCCCTAAACAAGTCGATCACAAAGACTAAACAAGTTGCCCGCAAGCGTACGAGGTACTGTCGTAGTATAGGTGATTGGTAAGATACAGGGTCGGTCCACAGGGATAGAAGGGGCACTAGAGTCGGGTAGTGTATGCTATGTTCCTAGTACGGAGATTACGGTTTGAGGGTTTTAAAAGGGTTGTTTGTTGATTACTCTAGATGAACAAGTAAGAAAGGCATAATGGAAACTAGGTTATCAAAAAGCTAGATTATCTTAAGCATGACGAAACTAAGCAACTAGGCTAAACAATTAACCAAACACGAGAAAGATGAACTGTACTACTCTAGCAATGCAAGGAGCAATTGAGAAATTCAACTAACCAAAAGCAAGAGCAAGAGCCTAAGTTAACACTAAATAGAAAAACTAAGTAATTAACTAGATTAAGCAAAAGTAACTAAACTAAACTAGCATGAACAAGAAAACAGAGCAGTTTGGGTTTTAACAAGTTGATTAGGGTAGGTGGGCCATTTGGGGGATGTAACTTTGATATTAGTTGGGGAAGATAGTTTGACAAGCATGGCTCTCATTCCACATCTAGATTACCAAACCAAACAATAAGGCCAATGCCATTAGAATATACCCTATACTACTAGTATAAAACTAGGGTTAGGTGTATTTCTAATGGGATTAACCAAATCTAGGTTTCTAGAGTAAGTGATGGTGAGCAATTGAGGGTTGAGGGTAGAGATGGGAGTAGAGATGAGGGCATTTGACCTCATGCCACTAGACACTCTAGCCTTTAGAAGGCCCTAGGCAATTACATCACTCTCACTTACACTAGCTACTTAAATCTCACACTCACTTGTAGAAGGAGGGATGTGTATGTAGGAACAAAGGGGGCTAGCTAGGGATCCACTAATTGGACCTAGGAGCCAATCCTAAGATTGCCACATACACTCCAATTCCTCCTAGAAGCTAAGTGTCATCAAACATCTCAAAGCAAGCAATCCATGTTATAAGCACAAACCACATGCAATAAAATAGGAAATGAGATAGAAGCAAGATGCAATCATCATAGATAGAAATTGAGTTCATTACAAGCAACTTTCCCCCAACATGGTATCAAAGTCACATTTTAACCCCAAACAGCCCACCACTAGGGGCTTAGCTACACATGATCAAAGAAACTACAAAAGAGAGGGGAAGAAGAGGTAGAAACGCCATGAAGCTTGATGAAGTGGCCTTCTTCTTCACCTCCAAGCTGTTGTGGATGACCTCCCTCCTCCAAGGGTGCAGGGGAGCATGAAAATATGGGGGGTTATGGATGAAAACCTAGAAAACTAGGTTTCCAAGGTGGGATGAGGGTGGAAATGGTGGATGATGAGCTAAAATGCAAATGGATTGCACTAGGAGCTCAAGGAAGGAAGGTGGAAGCTTGGAGCAGCTGTGGGAGAGGCTAGCCTTCGTGCCCCAGCCACCACCTATGTATATATAGGTGGTGGGGAGGCACTGGGGTAAGTAGGGTTAGTTTAGGAAATACAATGTAAAAGTAGGGTAGGGTTGGTGGATCACCACGGCCATGTTGGTGTGCCACGGCCGTGGTGAGGGTAGTAGGGAATGGTTGTGGGGTGGTAGAATGGTCGTGGTATGGATGGGAGTGGTGAAAAGCTAAGTATGGTGGTGGCCACGATCGTGGTGGGTGAGAGGCACCACGACCGTGTTGGATAACACAACCGTTTTGGAGGAGGGCGATGTGGTCGTGGCATAGCAACATGGTCATTTTATTCTTCAGTGGCCATGGTCGTGGCAGAGGGCCACGGTCGTGGCAATTTGGGGTGACAATCTGTTAAATCTTCGCAATTAACACACGACCGTGGTGGGTGGCCACGACCGTCTTCGACTCTTCTGGCCACGATCGTGTTTGATGGCCACAGCCGTGGCCGTTGGGTGCAAATTCCCTGTTGTCATTGTTGATTCTTGACAATAAACACACCACCGTGGGGGTATTCCCACGGCCGTGTTGTGGTCTTCTTTAGTTGATTGTCTTTCAAACTTCATCATTTGTGGATGTCTTTGCTTGATGACGACCCTTGGCCATTGGAGGTAGGTTGAGGGAGATTTTGGGGCCTTCTTTGAGTCCCTCCATGATTGGGGGAACCCTAGAACTCCTTCTTTCTCTATCATCCATCTAAACATGGTCCAAGTACCTGAAAATAGTGCAAAAAACATCCATAAGCATATTTGCAATGATATGCATATTAGGGGCAAAAAGCTTGTAATCTACATGTTTAGATGTGATTTAAGTACAAAATGGCACAGGATGGATCCCTAAAATAGGGCTACATCAGTCATCGCCTGCTTTGAAGTTCAAAGATGCATCAACTGAGTGTATTCTTATTTATAAAAATACACATGATATGTATCCTTTTGAGACCCACCATATTGGTGAACTTCACAGGGAATCCACATAACTCATCTTGGACCTTTGTAGTAGATTGTTGAACCGTAAACTCCCTGTTAGTCATGTTGACCACAAATGCACCATACCAAATAATATTTAATAGATTGGCAAAAGAATGGATCAAGGGTCACCAAATCAGCCTTAATTTCTGACTTCTAGACTTTTCCTTCACCAAAAGAGACTTTTTCTTTTCTAATTTGTGAACTCCTTCTTCTATGACTTGACTCCAATGAACATGTGATTCACGTGTACTATTAGACCAATGAGGCTGCTTGATAAGATCCCGACTAATGACAACAAAAGATAACCAAAAAATCCCACACAAATATCAAATAGCACTATGTAATAAGCAAGTTGCAATAGTGTTGGAACATTACTCTGCCTGGTGTAGGGAGAGATAGAATGGATCACTATTCCCTCAATGTGACTTTGATGCCATTTACCTTCTGAAGAAATGTAGCAGGGGTATTGGAGTCCCCTATAGACCATATTTGAGGGAAGAAAACAACCCACAAATGCATATGGTGAAGAAAATCTTTTGAATGCAGAAAATTATATTTAAGGCTTCCTTAAGGAAGAAAGATTTGGAATCAACCAAGGGGCATAATGTCCAACCACCAACATCATAGGTGGCTAAGACCAAGGGGAAGATGGATCTAGAAGGGCTACTCCAAATTCCGACTAGAGAAGGAGCAGCAGCAACCACTGTTCCCATCATGCTATAGTGTGGGTACTGTAGCAGCAGCCACAAAGTGATTTTCTTTCATAATACTTAGTACGTACTCACGGCTTTGAAGGTGACTATGGAGATTTTGATGTCTTTCCTAGAATTTTCCATGTTGCTACGATACCATGAAGAAGATGGAACAAAATGAGAGAAAACCCTCAACCTTGATTCAAATTAATCACATGGTCAACATGTTTAGGTATCCATATACAAGGGACTTACACACTTTACACAGAGGTCCCTGGAATTTTCTCACATTTACATGGAGGCCCCTATATGTACACATTAACAGTTTCAAATCATGAGTCTTACCCTCGAGGTAGAATCATTGTTCTTTTGAAAGATATTGACTATGAAATTCAGAAAAAATAGTGAATCTGATAGAACTTTGCACGCTAATGTTATAATTGAAGATAAAGAGTTCAAGCTTACTGTTGTGTACGGTCATAAGTATGATATCAATAGAAATTCCTTGTGGCATTACCTAGTTTATTATGGGGACTTTAATGTAGTTAGACAAAATTCAAAATAAGAAGGCAAATTACCCCCCTACAAGGAAATCAATGGAAGAGTTTAACAATTGCAGTATGTACTGTGGAATTTTTAAATTGGATCTCAAAGTTCCTTTTTTCACCTGGGACAATCATGAGGAAGGTTATGACTTCATCACTTCAATGATTTACAAGGTCTTTTTTAATTCAATTTTCTTGATATTATTCCTGATTTGTTATAGTATGGCTATTTCAAATACAGACAAAGATCAAAGAATTATTTCTATTAACTCAAGAAAGTCCATGAAAGTTAAATCCCCTTTCTGCTTTGTTAATGCTTGGGTTGGACATGATGAATTTCTTGATCTTTTAAACACTTCATGGGATATTCAGGTTAAAGGATATGCTATGTTCAGAGTTTATATGTAACATACTCAATTATGGGCATATATGTGTAGCCTCTCTTCTATTCGGACCCTATTTGGTTATATTATCATTTAGTATCCCTTCCTCTAATACAAAGTACATTCAATATCCTTGGAGTCAATTAGTATCATAGGTATATAAATGCCCTCACTATTTGACATTTAAGGTTTATAACCACAATACATATATTAACAAGAGTTAATGACTATATATACCAAATACCATGCTTAACACTAGTTTGACATTCTACACATTACTAGGAGCATAATATGAAAAAAAAAATTGATATAACATGTATTATAATGTCACAATTGAATAATTACGATGTGTAAATACATAAAATGGTTGCTTAATATACCAATAATAAAATCTAATATGAAACATTACCAAAATATGAAATTAATAACAAATTTGGATTCTCCATACCCAATTTATCCTACATGTCAAATCTCATGTCATTTGAATAGTGTTTGCTCAATAAATTGGATTAGTAAAGTAACACATTACAACTTAGGTTTAGTGGATATAACCTTGAGTCGCAATATTATCATTAAAGTTTGATTTGTTTGTCAGACATGTGTCTAGGAGATGCCTTCAATGCTGGTAGTCTTAGATCCTATGGCTATCCACTCATTTTTTTAGATCAGCGATAGGGGGCTTATCCCCTACCTCCTGACCAGTTCAAGAGTTGGGAATGACAACCACATGACTTTGTCTCTCCTCTCTCATTTGCACATTACTTGGTCTCTCCACTCAATTTTCTTATTGTTGCATTGCTCGCCTCTAGCCGAGCACAACAAGCTATAGTCTCACGGTCCCCTAACCCATAGGCGGAACGTCCAATGTAATTGTTGACCTCCTTTCCACATTGAACCTATAGAGTTATTGACCCTAAATATCTAACTAAGGTAACCATTATAAAACCACCCTAGGACCCCCTAATATTGTCTGCCACATTCAATTTATTCTCCTGCACCTTGGGTCACCAATCACCAACTCAGGCCTTCTTCTTCGATGACGGGTAGGTCGTCCGTGCTAGTTATATCCCCAACACCAAACTGACTCATTGTTAAACAACATTAGACCTCCCTCTTTCTTTTTGGAATTCTATAGCCTAGTAAACCATAACTTAGCATTGTGACCCTAAACTATCTTCTACATCAATGATAGCCTTCACCACCAGTCTTCCCTAGTTGTCCCCAAGCTGTGGGAGAGATCCCAACACCTTCAATTGACCTCCTTGATGTTTTTTCACCTTCTTGTCCATTTTTCATGTTCTTTTTAACCATTTTATGTTATTCAACCCCTTGCCCAATTATGTGACACCAACAACGCTCCTTGGGGTGTTTTTGGTCCTATCAATTTACGAGTTGTCCCCTTATGCTGATTGTAACCCTGTGAAATTAATTGTTGTGTTTCCCTCAACTACATTGCTCCCTTTTCTGGTTTTGTCTCTTGGTTGGCCTCCAACCATCTCTAGAGTCAGAGAATGTGACTTTTTCTCCCTTCACCTCATTGAAAGGTCTGTGAGTTTGTCTAAACATGGAGAGACTTCATAGAATCTTCCACAATGCCCCCATGCATGGTTTATCATATTTGATCCCTGGATAGATAGGCTCCACGAGTTCAGCGACCATGGAGTGCGATCAACATGGATTCAATCCCCGGGTTAAATGTTCCCTTTTTCCCATTATGCTTGATTTTTGTCAGTATTACCTGTAAGGCTTATAACCATATTTTCCCCTCTTTAGCTTGACCAAGAATTATCAATATTATAATGCTACTTAGGTTCCAGCATAACATTGGTATCATCAGGCTTTGACGTAGGGGCATTTAGATCCTTGCGTGAATATTTTTCATTTAATCAGAAATGGTTTTTTATCTATGCAATTCATAGAAAAGTAATGGCTTATCTAAATAATACATATAGGTACATCTTTAGAATCATAAAAATACTACAGATCTAATGGGACATGTTTTGAGTATGGATTTCTAACTTACAGTAGGGTCTTTTTCTAAGTAAGGGGTTCAATGAAATTTATATTAATTTAATGCACAAATGTTATGATTAGGTTGTGAAAGCCCTGACCCTAAGCCTAGGAAGTGTCATTGAAATCTTAGGTCTGATCATAAGGTATGTACATCCCCTATTTTATTTTGGGCATTATTTGACTATAACTTACACTCATTTAATGAGGCATCTCTTGAACTGTTATTCCTATTGAAAAATCTAATTGCTTGGACATTTATATTTCATAATCTTAATTCATTATATTCATGTGGTTGTTGAAATACATGATTTATAATGGATTCTTGGACCCCCTACTTTATTGCCTTTATATGAAATTTTGACTAAAATGCTAGTCTTGCCACTCTATTTATGCATGATATGTCTTTGACTATAATATCTATAATAGTGGTATTCATGTAAAACCATACTTATAATAGACATGTGTATTCTACCTGGAGTGTGCGTTTCTACCCTTATTTCTTTTAAGACATGATCCTATGGTGTTGTGGCTCTGTATTAGGTATATTTACTCTACATTGTTATGCATGAAAAAGGTTATTGTTTGAATTGAAATTGTGGCTAATTGATATGTCAAGGCATTTTATACTTCATGCTTGTAATATGAACTTAACATGCCTCATTCCTCTTGTTATTATACTTTTGAACATACTTACTTATGAATGATCCCCTCCTTGTGGGAACATACTTTTTTTAGTTGCAATCTAATATAATGATGCCTAAGTATTATTATATGTACATACTCATCCTTTTCTAACCTATGTCTTGTTTCCTATGTTTTGGTTATTGTTCCTTTCCACTCAGGTATAGGTACATTAGAAGACAAGGATGAAGGAAGATTTTATGCATGAGGACTTGAGGATAGCTTGAGATAGCATGTTGCTATCTTCAACTGATATAGTGTATATTAGATGAAATAATGTTTATTTTGTAACAACACTTCTTATGACGAGAAACAATTGTATAATGATACACTTTGTAACTTCATAATACTCTTATTTCTGTTGCTTATTCATTATATTTCTCAGTGATGTATATCATTTCAGAAATAATGAAATTCCTCTTTCCTTCATTTTTGGATAGGATGGTTTTATATTTCTCCATCTAGTGAATAGTGGATCCCCTCTCATCTTAAGGCAGATTAATAATGTGGAATGAATTGGTGATATCTTTGGTAAAGTCAAGCTAATAAAGCATAAGGCTCTTCTTTCTCAAGAAAAGATGACCTTGATCCTTTAAAGATGCATCTTCATCAAGATTTTAATGTTCTAAGAAAGGATGTACATTAAGTTGATCTAAAAGAAGAGATCCTTTTAAAGCAAAAAATCTAGGTTCTTGTGGCTCCGTGAAGGGGGCTAAAACTAAAAAATATATATGCTTCTGCTAAAACAAGAAGACAAATGAACCATATTCAGATTCTTGTTAAAGGTTATGAAATTTTTAGTGATCCCATTGCTAAAAAAGATCATGTGTTTCTTACTTGTTTAACAATTATACTAAAGCTTCTAGGCTTTCTGATTCCAAATTTTAGGGTCCTACTCTTAATGATGAGTAGAGCCACAATCTTGTGTCCCATGTTACCAAAGAGGAGTTCGATGATGTTGTTAAATCTTTGTAGCCTAATAAGGCCTCAGGCCATGATGGTTTAATTCTTTTCTCATTCAAAAGCATTCCCTATTATAGGAGCTGATGTGAGTTCTATTGTGAAAGATCTTTAATCAATGGAAAGATGTTGAGTGAGGCAAATATGTTTATCACCCTTATCCCTAAAGGTGCAAATTCAAATGATCTTAGGAACTAGAGACTAATCTATCTGTCTAGCGACATCCACAATATTTTCTCTAAGATTTTGGTAACATGTTACAATCTTATCTAGCTTTTATCATTAGTCAAAACCAATGTGCTTTTGTCAAATGTACAAATATATATGAGATTGTTCATGACTTTAATAGGATCAATTAGGGGATAAAATGTGTATTGAAGAGTATATTTCCAAATCTTATGATTCAATAAAATGGAAGCTTCTCTATATAGTTTTATACATAATGGGATTCCATAATCTCTAGGGATTAGCTAGAGTTAAGATATTTTTATATCTACTTCTTATCAAGTTCTTGCTAATGGGGATCCCACTAAATCTTTTTACCTTCTAACAATATTAGGCAAGGGGGTCCAAGTTCCACCTACATCTTCATTATTATTATGCAGGGGTTCTCTAAGCTTATTCAAGAAGGCATCAATTCAATTTTATTCTCTTCTATTTAAGATTCTAAAGATTTCAGTCTTTCTCATCTCAATCTTTTGGATGATTTTATGATTTTTTTTTCTAAATCTAGTTGTCGAATGTGAGAAACATTATGTCAACTTTTGAATACTTTGAAAATGTATATGATCTAAGAATTAACTCTAATAAGAGTGAGGTTTTCTTTAGCAAAACTTCTTATAAGGAAATAATTAATGCAATTATGGGATTCAAAGAACACGCATTACCCTCTAAGTATTTGGGGCTCCCTTAAACTTTGTGTAGAAAGAAGACCATGCTTCGTTGGTGGATATGATCAAGAAGAAACCTAAATACTAGAAGTCAAAACTTTCATATTTGGTAGCTAGGGTTTATTTGATTAGGCCGACTAAATCTATTATGCACTTATATTGGATTCCACTGTTTCCTCTTTCTATGTCTGTACAGAATTGATAAACTTTGTAGAGATTTTTATGGGATCATGAGATGGTAAAGGTGCATCGCATTTAGTCCAGTGGGATAAAGTCACATGAACTATGTATGAGGGTGGCTTGGGTATAAAAAAGAGAAAAGATGTTCCCTTATCCTGCTTATTCCTTAATTCGTGGAACATTGCTGGTAAGAAATATTCTATATGGGACAAGTGGGTTAATGAAAAATATCTCAAAAAACACTCCTTTTGGACTGTTATTGAATCTTCTACTATGTGCAGGGGCTTCAAAAAGGTCTTAAAAATGAAAATTCTTCATTAATTTCATTGATTTTTGAAATTTTTGGAGGTAAACTTTCATGTGGCTTGATCCATGGTTGATCGTCTCTGAATTGAGTTGGACTTTTAAATTTATAACTCGAAACCTTCTAAGACGTCCGCAACTTTTATTACGGGATCGAAGTAGATATACGGGGTCGAACACAGGGACGTGGTGACGTTTAGGACGCCAGAGATTTCATTCTTGAGTCAGATAAGCCAAAAGTATAGTCGATGAAAATATGTTCTAGAACTAGTCTAGCGGGTTGTCACGATTTAAAACAAAACAAAGAAAACAAAACAAAACAAAACGGAGTTTGTAGGATTCTACTAAACAGGGAGAAGGAGTTCCTGGCTATGTAACCACAATCTGGGCAGTCCAAGCACCCATTCTCAGGCATAGACAACCCTCAAACACCTAAGCAAGCATCATAAAACCAAACATAGTACACATTGTGATATCTATTCATGTGGGGTCATTCCACTCACTCTCGCGTAGCGTGACTAAAACCATCAATGACATGTCATCTAACCTCTCTTAAGGATGACAAATTGTCACCCCAGAATACTCTAGATTCCCTCTCGGGTTTTAGAGTATTCTGGAATGTTAGGAATAGAGGACCTTGAACCATCCTCCTCTCGAGTTCCGATCCAAACTATCAACTCTCGTCTATTCCTACAATGGATCTCTCAATACAGGTAGAAATAGCAGTTCAAACTAGAAAGAGATCAACCAAACTAGCAATCATAACTAGATAGAGAAGATAGAACAAGCAACATACTATATGATATGAATCTACTTGATTAAGGTAAAAGTACATATACATGCCCAGATCGGGCTACATAGCCAAGAAGGAGCTAACTAGCCATGGACAAGCATAGTTGGCACCGAACAAAGATGGACTAACATCGTTGTATAGAAACAAGGGGGAACAGAAGAAGGAAAGAGGAAGAAGAAGAGATTAAGCCCATAGAGGAGAGGTGGCTCTTTCTCCTTAGCCTCCGTATAGGCTGGATCTTGTCTTTTCAGCCTTCCTCCTTGGTCTTCCGAACACCTTGGCCTCCTTTCTCTCTCTAGATCCTCCCTGAACAGTGGCGTGGATGTGTCGACAGGTGTGGATGATGGATGAACGAACTAGGTACGTGCATTTCTCCATAGATCTGGATGGCGGAGCAGATGGATGACCTGGCGGCGTGTGGTGTGGCTGCTGGGATCTGATGGCAGAGTGTTAGATTCCTCCTTGTGGCGTGGTGTGGTTGCTAGTAGCGGAAGGGATCCTTTGGTGGATGGCGGCGAAGCGGGATCGATCTCCACTTCAGCTGCCTGGTGGCACTTGGGCGAGATCCCCCTGGACTCTTTCCACTTTTGGCTACTGGGTCATGGCTATTTATAGGCTCGGGCCACCTGTTGGGTGTTATGCAAAGTGCCATGGTCGTGGCCTATTTGGAACTGAGGTCGCGGTTGCTTTTTGCACTTGTTTTAACACCTCGGTCGAGGTTCTGTATGCCTGCCCTGGTCGTGATTAAGAACATTTCGTGGAGCAAGAGGCAGCGGGTGATGCAGGTCGCTGTGGGAGATAGCGATCTTGCAGGTGGGTGTGAGCGTGGTGTAAAGCAGGTGGATGCATGGCATGGGAAGGTGATCGCGGAAGGAAGGAGAGGATGACTGCAGGCCATGGTTGCGGTCTGAAGGTGGTTGATGGAAGATCGCGAGAAGGTGCAGATTGCGGTGGATAAGAAGGGGCACCGCGGGTCACAGTTGGCGATGAGGTCATGGTGCAGGGGAGGAGTAGACTGTGAGTGGAGACTGTAGTTGTGTCTGGATCCGTCAGCTAGGGTGGAGATGAGAGAACCACGACCGGTTAGTAGGAAACTAGCAGGCGTTGAGGGCAGATGGAGAAGGTGGTGAGATGGCAGTTGGATGAAGTGTACCTGGTGGAAACCACCGCGAGTCGCCGTTATGGACAGGTGGGAGGCCGTGATCTGCTGGTGTTGAAGAGGTGGTCGTGGTGATGGAGGTGTGGCAGGCGTCAGGGTTGAGAGATGGAGCTGATCAGCGAACCGCGATTGGGGGTGTAGGGAACACCACAGGTCACAGTCTGGATGGGGGGGGGCGATCATGGTTGGGGTTTGAGAAGCGGAGGGAGACCGCGGTGGGGATGATGGTCATGGATGCAGGCATTGGGATGAAGAGCAGACTGCAGGCAGCAGATGGTGAGGTAGTGCAGCACCCCACGGCTACTGTGACTTGACTAAATAAGGGGCTACGATTAGTGGATGGGCCTTGGTTGAGAATGAACCAAAATTAACCTGCACATGCAAGATAAAATCCAATAAAAATATGAATTAAATCCACTAAGTTTAGCATGGGTATATAAAGAGGATAAGACAATAAAAGCAATTAATCATAACTAAACTGGCCCCAGGATAATGATCAGACTATGGTTATCATAAGACAAGGTGTCAAGAAGTACAATTCATTGGGCCTCAGTTTAGGAGAGAGAGCGTCAGGAGAGAGGTAGTTCATCTATGTTCGGTTCACACAAGTCCAACGTTGGCTAATTATCTACATTATTGGCTATTCTAACTACATTATCTAATGAGAGAAAGAAAGCATAAAACATGAGCAATATTGGGCATATTAAGACCAAAGTGACACAAAACTATAGATAAAATGCACAGATAATATGCGTAGATTTGGGTGTTATCAACTACCCCAAGCTTAAAACTTGCTTGCCCTCAGGCAAGACTGTGCTCAAAGAACAAAAAGATAACATCCAAATTAAGCTTTGCAACATATGCTAAGGTTAAGAAAAATAGTTTAAAGCATCTATTCTCCTGATCTATGTCGTTTCAGAACAAACCCCCACCAATCATGCACAATCCTGCCAAAACAAGATCAAAGAGTGTCCATGCAAGATTAAACAAATTCACTACAACCTGTTGATACTCATGAGGGTTTGAATCATAATTATTAAACATGAAAGAGTTGTCACATAGGTGATCACGTAGGTGATGAGCAATGAGACATTACCATGAATCTGTGCATTCCAATTAGGAACACCACGCCTCTCACTTATTCATATCCTTAAGAAACAAAGTAAGAAGACTCTAATGACTTATGAGGATCTTGATCTGCGTCAGATTGGTCCATGAAACGAGCAACACTCCCTATAGTCTGAGCTAGTTGGCCCAGAGCAGTGAGACGAACACCTTGTACTGCGCTCAAACCAACCCTGCTATAGAGATGATCTCATAGGTCTCCTAGGGGTTCCTAGTGACTCTCTAATGAGCATTTGGAGTGATACTACCAAGCACGACATACCCGCGTTCATGAGCATAGTCATACGCCGGCTGGGCACCATCCTCAACTCTCCTAAAAGAGGAAACAATAGTCATTTACTATTCACACTTAGGCTTTTATCGTCTGCATTCTATTTGTAGGCTTGGGTGAGAACTATATAGATATTTTGGGATTTTGTGGGTGGCCAAGCCTCTTTTGCACATTTTTTATATTTTTCAATATCTTTTTGACTCAATATAATGTGAGAAGGCATGTAGTCCATCAAGGAAAACATTCCATCATGATTATAGCTCAGAACTCATCATTATCTGCTTGATACTTGTGTGAAAAGATAGAATTATGATTCAAGAATCCTTAGAATAGAGGCAAGCTTGTGAATTCACAGCTAGGAGTCTTTAATCGTGTTTTAGCTCATTCCAATGGTCATTTACCATGGATTTTCCATTCACAACATAGATCAAGGGAATTTAGCTTTAAGCTATGAAAAAGGCACATAACCTTATATTTATTACCAAACTCAAGGAAAGAGTCAAAGAGAAAGTCAAGCAAAAGGTCAAGTAATTTTTAAGATGAAAAGTGTACATTTAGGCATAAAGTCAAGCATTTATCTATTATATTCGCACCACATGGCCATAATTGCAAAGCTAAAAAGCTAAAATTTCTTGAAAATTTTAAAACTAAATGCAGGAAGTAAACATGCATGCTAGAAGGATGAAGAGATAGAAAGGCGAATCCTACCACTCCAAGCTTAAAATTTGCTCATCCTCGAGCAAGACTTAAACTTGAAATAGTGAGGCAGGAATGCATGATTTTGATGGCAGTTACTGAAGTTCTAAAGATGATGCATGGATGCAAGGATATAAAAATAGTTAGAGGAAAGAAACTAACTAACAAGAACATGAAGAGAAAAACTATTGTAATAAAAGGGCGGGAGGGTGGGTAAGAGAAAAGGGGGCGGCTGCCCCATGATACTGACATTGGGGTCCCAAATCCTAAGTTTTGGGACCAGTGTCACCTGTGTCTTGCCAAAGGTTTCCACCTCATAATAGGAGTATAATAGGCAGAGATGCGGGCCCTACCGAGACTGAAGTAGAGGAATAAAATATGGTGACTCGGTGAAGTCATCTCGGTGCTGGAATTGACTTGAGCTGCACCAGGATGAATTCTTTGGCAAATCATCCTCAAGGTACCTTCCAAGATACGAATCTGAGCAGGAAGGCCCTAGGATGTCGACATAGGATGAGATGGATGAGAGAGGTTGGATGTCTTTTGGAGGACTCATATCTTCTCTCTCCATCGCTACACTTGAGGTTGGATGCTCTAGATAAATCTTCATGTACAACCTGAGTCATCGAATCATCTTTTGAACAAGAAGTACTCCCTGAAGAAGGTTCTACCATCCCAAGCTTATCACCTGGTGTGGAGTCAAGGGTATCTTCATGCTCAGCAGCCATGTTGTAGTGAACCATCCATCCTACCCCCTTGACGTCCACCCTACCTTGTAAAGGTAAGGGTGTAAATGTTGGCTCGTGCTGCTCCAACTCATCGTCGTCAGTATACTCACTGCTCCATGTCGAGCAGCTATCATTGTCGTCATCGAACAAATTGTTCCAAACCATGGTTGGCGCGCTGCTCAAAGAGAAATGACAAGTCTCAATATGAGAGATGTCACTTTGGTCTGGTTCAATATTTGACTCTAGTTCCTCAAACCAACCTTCTGGTTGTGAGGTTGATTGTCTTTTTGAGTCTCCATCATCGTCATCATAGACCCATTCATGTCTATGACTCATATCTTCCATTGGTTCATCATCTGGGTCATCTAGATAGAATGAAGGGCTTCCCCAAGTGGGTTGGTCTTCACAGAAAAATCTTGATGAATCTAGTTGATGATCTGAATCAGATGGTGAAGCATACTCCTCTTCAGACCCAATGGAATGGTCTTGATGACTGACTTCTTCATTGCCATGCGATAGAGCTTGTGACTGCATGGTAACCAAATTGATGACCTCTTAAAGTTTCTTGCCATGTTCAACATTTTTATCATGAATCTGTCGAACTTGGACTGTTAAGCTCTCAAGATCAGTCAATTTTGTCTTGCACTCCAGTAGCTGACTCGTTGTACCAAACTAATGTTCTTGGATGGATCCTCACTCAATAGTTTGAACTAGACTTCTACTGCAGTCTGCAGCCTCGGTGGCTACTTTGAGATGACGATCCTGCTCTTCTAGTAGTTGTTGCATTGGATTGACATCTTCTTGGATATGAGGGGATAAGGAGGTCAGTGTGTGAATACTTTCCCTAGCCAACTGCACTGCCTTAATCAATTCTTAATCCCATGATAGCACGGGAGTCGAGGGCTGAGTGGCAGTCTCCATTTTTGGAATTTTAATATGCGACGACGGTGGAGGCGAGTATAACTCGACTAGTTGTAGAGCACGACCTTCAATTATTTTCCAGTAGTCGGAACTGTGGAAAAACTTGGGAGGACAGGAGGACAAGATAACTTGTCTTGCCGAAGAGAGATCCATGGCTGAAAAAGAGTATAGGAAAAAAAGAAAAGGTATTCAGAATATATGAACAAGTATGTTTAAAACAAAAGAAAAACTATGCATATATATACGGGCTTAAAGTGACAGAACAAAAATCTTTTAGGCGTGTAAATGTGGAAAATCACGTTCCCTGGCAACGGCGCCAAAAAGTTGATCGTATCTGAATTGAGTCAGACTTTTAAATTTATAACCCAAAACCTTCTAAGACACCCGCAACTTTTATTACGAGGTCGAAGTAGATATACGGGGTCAAACACAGGGATGTGGTGACGTTTAGGACGCCAGAGATTTTGTTCTTGAGTAAGATAATACAAAACTATAGTCGATGAAAATATGTGATAGAACTAGTCTAGTGGGTTGTCACGATTTAAAATAAAACAAAGACAACAAAACAAAACAAAACAAAACAAAACAAAACAGAGTTCGCATGATTCTACTAAACATAGAGGAGTTCCTGGCTATGTAACCGCAATCTGGGCAGTCCAAGCACTCGTTCTCGGGCGTAGACAACCCTCGAACACCTAAGCAAGCATCATAAAACCAAAAATAGTACACATTGTGGTATATGTTCCTATGGGGTCATCCCACTCGCTCTCGCGTAGCGTGACTAAAACCATCAACGACATGCATCTAACCTCTCTCGAGGATGACAAATCGACACCCCAGGATACTAGATTCCCTCTCGGGTTTTAGAGTATTCTGGAATGTTAGGAACAGAGGACCTTGAACCGTCCTCCTCTCGGGTTTTGATCCAAACTATCAACTCTCGTCTATTCCTACAACGGATCTCTCGATATAGGCAGAAATAGCAGTTCAAATTAGAAAGAGATCAACCAATCTAGAAATCATAACTAGAGAGAGAAGATAGAATAAGCAACATACTATATTTGATATGAATCTACTTGCTTAAGGAAAAAGTACATATACATGTCCAGATCGGGCTACATAGACAAGAAGGAGCTAACTAGTCGTGGACAAGCATAGTTGGCATCAAAAAAAGATGGACTAACATCGTTGTACAGAAACAAGGGGGAACAGAAGAAGGAAAGAGGAAGAAGAAGAGATTAAGCCCATAGAGGAGAGGTACTGGCTCTCGCTCCTTAGCCTCCATATAGGTTGGATCTCGTCTTTTCAACCTTCCTCCTTAGTCTTTCGGACACCTTGGCCTCCTTTCTCTCTCTAGATCCTCCCCAAACAGTGGCGTAGATGCATCGACAGGTGTGGATGGCGGATGAACGGACTAGGTATGTGGATTTCTCCACAGATCTAGAGGGCAGAGTGGATGGACGACCTTCTGGCATGTGGTTTGGCTGTTGGGATCCGATGGTGGAGTGTTGGAGTCCTCTTTGTGGTGTGGTGTGGTTGCTAGCGGCGGAAGGGCTCCTGTGGTGGATGGTGGCAGAGTGGGATCGATCTCCACTTCAGCAGCCTGGCGGTGCTTGGGCGAGATCCCCCTGGAATCCCTCCCCTTTTGGCTGCTGGGTCGTGGCTATTTATAGGCTCGGCCACCTGTAGGGTGCTGTGCAAAGTGCTACGGTCGTGGCCTATTTGGAACTGAGGTCACGGTTGCTTTTTGCACTTGTTTTAACACCTCGGTCGAGGTTCTGTATGCCTGCCTTGGTCGCGATTAGGATCAAGTCGTAGAGCAGGAGGCAGCGGGTGATGCAGGTCACTGTGGGAGATAGTGATCTTGTAGGTGGGTGTGAGCGTGGTGTAAAGCATGTGGATGCATGGCATGGGAAGGTGATCGCGGGAGGAAGGAGAGGATAAATGCATACCATGGCTACGGTCTGAAGGTGGTTGATGGAAGATCGCGAGCAGGTGCAAATCGCGGTGGAGAAGAAGGGGCACCGCGGGTCGCAGTTGGCGGTGAGGTCACGGTGTAGGGGAGGAGTAGACCGTGAGTGGAGATTGTAGTCACGGCTGGAGCCGTCGGCTAGGGTGGAGATGATAGAACCGTGATTGGTTAGTAGGAAACCAGCAGGAATTGAGGGAAGATGGAAAAGGTGGCGAGACGACGGTTGGATGAAGTGTGCCTGGTGGAAACCACCGCGGGTCACAGTTATGGACAGGTGGGAGGTCACGATCTATTGGTGTTGAAGAGGTGACCGCAGTGATGGAGGTGTGGCAGGCGTCGGGTTTGAGAGATGGAGCTGAGCAGTGGACCGCGATTGGGGGTGTACGGAACACCGCGGGTCGCGGTGTGGATGAGGGGGGGCAATCACGGTTGGGGTTTGAGCAGTGGAGGGAGACCGCGGTGGGGATGATGGTCGCGGATGTAGGCGTTGGGATGAAGAGCGGACTATAGGCAGCAGATGGTGAGGTAGTGGAGCACCCCGCGGCTACTGTGACTTGACTAAATAAGAGTCCACGATTAGTGGATGGGCCTTGGTTGAGAATGGACCAAAATTAACCTGCACATGCAAGATAAAATCCAATAAAAATATGAATTAAATCCATAAGTTTAGCATGGGTATATAAAGAGGATAAGATAATAAAAGCAATTAATCATAACTAAACTGGGCCCAGGCTAGTGATCAGAATGTGGTTATCATAAGACAAGGTGTCAAGAAGTACAATTCATTGGGCCTCAGTTAAGGAGAGAGAGTGTCAGGAGAGAGGGCATTCATCTATGTTTGGTGCACACAAGTCCAACATTGGCTATTTAGCTACATTATTGGATATTCTAACTACATTATCTAATGAGAGAAAGAAAGCATAAAACATGAGCATTATTGGGCATATTAAGACCAAAGTGACACAAAACTATAGATAAAATGCACAGATAATATGCGTAGATTCGGGTGTTATCAATGGTTCAACAAAGATTTCTTGTGGAATTTGACTGGTAAAGATAGTGTGCAAAAGATGGGGTTCCCAGTGAATTGTAAGGCCAAAAACATTACAGACAATGGAGTTTGAAGTGTTCCACATAAAAGGAATAACACGAAACTCCTCTCCGTTATGGAAGGATTACCTAACTGTTCTAGAGGTAAAGATTAATATCTCTTTGATGGCAATGAATGCCCAAATCTTAAAAACATTCGGCAAGATGTCATACAGAGACATGATATCAAGACTAAACATATGTGGAACTGGAAGGGAGTTATTCCAAATAAGTTTCAAATTCATATGTGGAAGGAGATTCTTGATAAATTACCTACTACAGATTATGCCAAAAGGTTAGGCACTCAATCAATGTCAAAATGTTACGTCTGTAAAAAAGCCCATGAGAGTACTAGTCATATGACCTTTGAGTGTGATTATATTAGTAAAATTTGGATGTTTGTCTATTCTGATACATGTCTTTTCCAACCTACTTGCATGATGCATATGATTTCTAATACTTACATCAAATGGAAAATTATATGCATGTGCACTAGCTATTATGTGACAAGAGAGAAATCATTGAATCCATGAGAATAATGAGAGAGGCTCTGGAAATGTTTAGGAAGGCATTAAAATTATTCATCAATCTCTGGATAGTGTCTGAGAAGCTTGTTCTTTTGGGGGAATCTGCTTGTTTCGATCTTTTTTGTCCCTTGTGAATATGATATGTCTGGTTTCTCAGAAGTTAGGTGTTTGCATTTCCTGGATCACCCATGTGATACTTATTCTTTATTCTTTCTTTTCTTATCATTTGAATAGATAGATATATATTTTAGTCCATCTCTCATCCTTCTCTTTATCCCATATCATATATCGCCCATTTTGAAGAAAAAAATACAAAAAGGAGCACTATTTGACAGACCAAAAAAATAATCAAACCTACAAATGGATGAATCCTATTGCGATATAGTTTAGGATCAAACCCAAAGGACAATGTATTTAAAATATTTTGATGAATGTAACCGACCAAGAAATAGTCTTTAATACAAAAGTTGGATAGGTTTGATTAAGTTAAGAATGCAATAATAGAATCATCAAATTAAAATTCTAAGATATCAAATGATAGAAACACTAGGGTGGATGGGTTTCACCATTTCTACCTATTGTTCACTCTCTCATTGTATAATTATGAGTATGAACATACATATGTTGAGGTTGGGTGAATCCCCCTTTAGAGTTAGGGTAGACCCAGATAAATGTTACTATAACCATGTTGTTGTGTTACCTTGATATCATTTACTTATCACCTCGGAAACACATATCTGAAGTTCTCATCAAGGTTTTAACATTAAATAAATGTTATCCTAAATATTAATTTTGAATTTATCTACATCTAGGATTTGATAAATATGAAAAACAATTTCTCAAACAAGATTTGCAAGCATAAAATATTTTCTTCATAACAAGTAATATTTATACAAGAATAATAGTAATGGAAAAAGAGAAGAAACAGTTAGCAGGGCTACCCCCATACCCTATAAAGGAGACTACTTTCTCATGTCATAAATAACATGTGCAATAAGAAAAAAGAGGGAGATAGCCATCATCATTGTAGAAGAGGGAGATGTAGTCATTTTGTGTGGAAGCATTTCTTCGTACTTGGAGATGAGGGCATCAAACAAGAATAAAGAATACACTTTGACATTTATTGGAGGTGAACTATGAGTCCTTGATCTCCTTCTTTGCGGATTCTACTTATTGTAGTAATTATTGAATAGTGAGATTGATGATGTTGGATGGAAGTCATCAACTGATGGAAGTAGGGGCATCATTGATGGTGCCTCTTTTGAGGTCAGGACCTTCGATGCTTGGTGGATATGGAGACATTGGAGTTGATGTGGGCAATCAACTGATGAAACCACCAACAATAGTTGGAAATGGGTGTTCATAATGGAAATGGATAGTCTGGCAGTGTCGAGATGTGATCCTCTTCCTTAGAGGATGGTTTTTAGGGTTGGGAACTCTCCCAGTTGTATTTTTTTAAGTCATCAGTCACCACAAATATAAAGGGGAGGTTACTCAATGACGACAAGGGGTCTCGTGTGACTCCTAGAATCCCCATCAATTGGTAGACATGTATGACTTTCATCATGTCATGAATTTCCATGACCTTCATCATTTTATCATGTGAAGACACCCCATCAATTGGCCTCATGAGGTAGCATCTTCATCGTTTGTAGGATGCAAAAATCCTATTGGTTGATGCACAATGTTTCCATACGTTGACAACATTCGAGTTTTGATTGATAGGTGTATGTTAGTGTCCCATCAGTTGTTGACTTTGTAGGATTGTCAACAATAGAAGAGGTGCAAAACTTTCATCAAATTACAACCATCAGTTAATGAGTAGATTTTTCCATCAGTTGTGAACTGAATGGAAAGGAATAATTATGTGAATCAATGAGAATTTAGAAAGAGAGATGCAAACCCAACCCTGGGAGTCTAATGGAGTAGATAAATGGTCCTACCTTGACGATATCTTCGATCAATAAAATCAACAAGTGATGGAAGGATATGTGGGGACCACTGATCCTATGCTAGGGTGTAAGGAATGAAGCTTAATACTATCATAAAAATCAAGTAATTTGATCAAAACCCTAATAAGTTAACACATAACTAAGGAAGGTTAAAAGAAAGCTTATTTAAAGTAAAATGAGAATTGTAAATGCAAGATGAATATGTAGTCATGAAAACTATTGCCCGTCCTTGAGAAACATAAAATCAAAAATAATTGCCAAATAATTACTTTCTATCCATGTGATTTCCTCTCCTTCACATGATGCTCATTTCCCTACCACCTGATATGGCCAAGCACCTGATTTCTTTAGACCACAGAACAGTTTCTACCATTGCATGCTCTCTCCTGCTTTGTTAGATGCATGGGTGTCGACATTATGTATTGTATTTGTGTATACTAATGAGATATTGTTCCCAGGCAAGTGACATTGGAGCATCAAGTCTTGTCATGTTTTGGGAGTGAAGTCAGTTGTTGTCATCATTCCTGCAATAGGTTTCCTAGGAAAAATAATGCTATCTTGATTCCATCACATCTACCTACATCATGTGAACATTCACCCTATGGAAAATGTTGTAGGTGCCAATCAACTGATAAATTCAACAATACTATTGAGTGCACATATGGATAGCCAAGAGTTCACATTCATGGAGGTTTAATTCTTGCAAATGGGCAATAGAATACTAGATGAGCTTCATGTGCATGTTTCGAATTAATAAAAACAAATACATTTGCTAATTCGTGTAGAGAATAATTTCTTTATGGTTTATCTCAACCAAAAATAATATTATTTTATATCTATTCATCTATTAAAAAGTAGGTAATCATTGTCCCATAAAATGTAAGACAGTGTTTTTTGAGACTTGATCCAATAACCGATCAAGCATTTATTACCAAGACTGGACCCAAGGTTTGGGTCACACTAACCCTCTACCAGCAAACAAAATTAATAAATAAGGAACTACTTCATTCAAAGAGAAATTTTCTAACAACAGTTTGTTATATATATATCATTTCTAATTAATAGACAAAGTACAACTAACATGAATTCATTTAGCTCTTCACAACTATATTTACAACATTTACAGGATGATTAATTTTTCAAATTATGTAAAAGGTTTTGCATACCAAATGTCATGTTGAGATACAAAATACAAGGAAAATTGGAGGTTCATCTTATGACCCTAGTACAACAATAACCTAGACATCGTGAAACAAGTAAGGACTTCACCTATCTTAGTAAGCTTCTTAGTTGGAGAGAATGATTGGCTTGTTGGTGCCTTGTTTTCAAGACCTAAAAAATTCCATTGGTTGATTATCCAATGTCTAAGTAAGCATATACATAAACAAAAATCCATTGCATCAACTTTATTAATAGATAATGACCAACTACTTATGATTAACTAATCAATTAGACAACAAAATATTATAGCAACAAAACTTAGAATGCAACAAACATCGTGATTTATTTTTATTTATTAGTCTCACCTTGGATCTACCTCACTTGTACCTAGCCAGGTAGACGTCATCATGCTATGTTTTCATGCATGATCGCACCATCCATGCCTTAGGGTTTAGCTGGCCACCCTAAGATAAAAATATGTCCAGGTCCGCCACTAGATAGGTAGGCCTATAACCCATCTACCTCTTTCCTACCCCGGTACTAGGTTGGGGATCAATCACATATTACAAATAAACATTTTCTCATTTTACTTGGGATTCACCCCTAATATAGTATCTCAACTAAAAACAAGGTTGGATTCTTGCTTCCACCTCTGTGAAATTCCCCTAACCTTTAATCAAAAGAGGGTTGCAGTCTCACTTCCACCTCTATGAAAATTCTCCTAACCTCCCACAAATTAGCCCTAATGGTATAATCCCCTCTAGGTCCTCATCACTTGGCCTTTACCTAAGTGTGAGCAACATGTTTCACCATCCCAGTATGGACTCCAGGATGGATCACAGTTTCCATGGCACTTACTAAAATCAAACAAATTTTGTATTTCTTATTATGTATCTTAACACAACCTAAAGATTTTATGCAAACTAACACTTCACAAGTATAGAACCTCAATAATAAATAAATGACAACTCAAGAAGAATTTATTTCATTAGTAATAATTGCATTCAAGCCTTAATAGACATTAAAGATTTTCATATAAATATTTATCATTCTGCTAATACATCCAGTACTCAACCAACCATATTTCTCAAGGCTCTCACAATTTGCTACTACCAAAAATGCCATTTAAGTACAATCATAAATTTCAATAAGTTATAAATTCGTGTTAGGCATTTTAAGCTTACTTTCAGTCATAATTTCTCAAGAACAGGAAATTAATATCAAGAATATCAATGAATTATCATAACATTTTATGGGCTGGATACTCCTCTAAAAGTATGATTATAATAGTTGAAGAATTCCATACTTTTTTTAGGAAAAATCACCAGTAATCAAGAGTGCATACAAATATAGACTACGATCTTGTTTGGTTATGATAAGATCAGTAGTAAGACCAAGTAAAAACAAAGAGAGGTAGACTATAGCATGTTTGATTTCATATTTCATTCAAAATCTTATTCAAACATGTGCATACAACAAGTAGTTCTAAGCAAACAAGTAAGAAAAAGAAGGTGAAAGCACCTGCTAACTAAAAACATATCTACTTGCATTTCTTTAGCAAATAAAAAATTGGAATATAGTAAGAAATCATGATCGAACTTTCTTCTTGCAAGTTTTGTTCTCAAATTAGTCTTCTTTTGTTTAGAGAATAGTCATAGAGAAAAGAAGAAAGAAGGGGAGAAACAAACTAGTGTTTTGATTCAAAAATAATGTGAACAAAGGGAAATGAAAGTAAAATAATAGGAAATTGAATATCTGGATAGAACCAACCTTAAATCTAAAAAAAGGGGTAGGAGAGTAGAATACTATAATCAAAATTCCATAAAAACCAACTATGTTCAACCCTATTCACCAAAGTTTTCCCTTAGTTGTGATGGAAGGTGTCCTACAATCCATTACAGTTTTTGCTTATGGTTGACACACCTAAACTGTGTGTGCAAAATGCAAGTGTATGCATCGAGTAGTATAGGCCTATGAGGCCCGGATGTCCAACTCAGAAAAATGTACTCTAGAGACTACTACTAACTATAACATAATCAGTTGGGCCTAGGGAAAGAGTGATTATTTATAACAAAGGACATGAATTGAAATATAAATTAAATGGAATGTGATTAAGAATTGATGGACTCCTTAGGATTATAGTTTCACCACATCATACATTGCATTTAACTCCATTTCATTAATAATCATTTACCATTAACCCTAGACTAAGAACGCGTAGCAAGTGCTACCCACTCTAGCAACATAATACACTACCTATAATCAAACAAAATCCAATTTGTAGCGATTTAAGAATTAGTGAGGTGCATTAATGATATCTCTAGGTTATTCCCTTTACAACTGTACGGCCTTTCCTAAGGCATGGTATTGATTGTGCAAATCTATGACATATCCAACCCTTAGTCCCTCTCCTAAAGTAAAAAACATCTAAGAAACTGATTGTGGTGATCAAACACATGCAATTTATTAATCAATCATAGATTTATGTCCAAAATTAAGAAAAAATATATTTTAAATCATGGAAGTTAAATATAAAGCAAAATTGGGCTACTATTGGGTCTTAAGAGGATTAACCCCACATGATTTCAATCAATGAATATAAAGAAGAAGAGATATGAAATGAGCTAAACATTAGAAGACTAATGAAAACCATTAAAGAAACATGTTTGGACAATCCCCTATGGTGAGCGCTTCGATTCGCAATGCTCCAACTGTAAATCTGCTTCCATGAGGTCCTGAATTGTCTGTTATGTGGTCATCTCTTACGTCTCCTCCTCTCTCGGCTCCATGCTCTGTTTTAATGAGATAGAACATGTTTTTTTTCTTTTTGGCCAAACTCCCGTTAGGTCATAAGTGAGGCTATGGCCCTCATTAAGTCATAGTTGTCAGATCTATCTTTATCTTTAATCTGCACTAATTGTGCAAAGTTAGTACCACTGGCTAGAAAGTTTGTGGCACCGAGTTGTCGACTGACTTGAAACCCTGATAAATCTCGGTACTATTGACTTGTGTGTCGGTAGCACTGAGTTACTTTTGGCGAGTTTTGACTTTTTCTAATTTGGTCAAGTTACTAATCAATTGATGCAATAGTGTTTCACAGTCTAGTGATGATAAACATTACGTAAATAACATCAAAGTGAGTAATTATGCACTAAATTCATGGAAACTAGCCTATGAAAAGAAACTAAAACTCAACGCATCAAAATCCCCTAAGCTTGAATGTTGCTCTCCCTTAAGCAATAATACATTTGGATCTTTTTTTAATGAGTTAGCAAGATGACAAGCACTATAAATTACATTTCTCAAATACCCCTACCTTACGGTCCTAAAACGGCCCTTACCAACCATTGAACAAACAATTACTCTAAAGTTACAAAAAATGTCCATTAAACATGTACACTCTTAGATCAATGGAACCCTATTTATAGAGCAGTTAACATCATATTCAATAGGGCATACACTTGATGCACCATGTGATTCCCTATCTACATTGATCCTTTCTATCTACCAAACTATGTTGGAAGTAGTTCCCCGTATAACAAAGCATGAGGTGGTCAATCATATATGTTGCCTCCCATAAAGAGCAATGGGTGGAATGAAATAGGTAGTTATTAATAAGAAACACAAGTAACATCCAAATCATTTATGTGAAAACAAAACATGATCAACCTACATAGCAAAGGGAAATGAAAAATGCATGAATCCTAATGCCTACCGTTAAGGTACAATGATAAATGCACTTCGGGTCTCATATGATTAATGAATGTGGGTAAAAGAATGCATACATGTAACTATTTTCACTTCTTCTTGAATGAAACTTCGGATTGAGTTTAAGGCATTCTTTTCTCCCTCTTTATTTGATATTTCTCTTTTTTTTCTCCCCTCTTATTTTAGCATGATTTATGATTTATGCTTGGTATTTCTTCAACATATAACATTTTTTTCATTGGAAGGGATGTGGATGTGTATCTTTTCACTTTATAATTGATGAGAAAGTTGCATAGATACATGATGTAAAGAATGATGCAAAAACAAAATGCAATCTAATGGAACTTGTTATGCACATGTCTATGTTTTTTCTTTCTTTTTTTCATTTCTAGGTAACACGCTTTAAAGAATTAGCTATCATGCTACCTATTATGTTATGCAATGCAATCAAGAGCAAATAATTTGTGTTACTTGATCATCTTAACGTGGATAGATGGTTGAAATGCCATGAAAGATTGATGGAATCACATGATTAAGAGACAATGTCTTTCTCAACTATGATATGTCCCTCTCCTATCAACATGTGTACAAAGTAACCTTACTATTTCTTTCTAAAGATCCCCTTTAAGGTCTCGTTACTTGGTTGGTCAGTTTGGGCTCAAACTCCATCATCATACACAAGTCTTGGATAGATTCAGATTTTCATTCATACTGAGTGGTCTCAAGCTGACTAACTCATACACTTCCTATGGATGGTATTGCCTTAGACTCTCCAAATTATGCTTAAAAATATGTGATCATTTTAAATTTAAATTTCATTGCAAAGGCCCAAAACACATTTTTCTTTGATGATAGATGAAATCATGATAACTAAGCTCCATGATTACACTACATAGATTGTGGATCTAACAACTTGGAAATAAGAAAAACTGAAATAAAGTAGAGAATAAGACAAGATAAAGTTATTCTAACATCTCCCTTAATTTGAGCATGACTATGTCCACATAGTTAGAATTCAATCAAAGAAGTGGAACGGGGTAATATGTGCTTAGAAGGGTGGTGGTGGTGGTTGAAATGTTCCTGATGACATCTGTAGATCAAGTTTTGTGGATGTCTGTCCCTTTGGGTCAGTGCCACTGACTTGTGTGTCGGTGTTAACACGATATGACACCCTTTATCATTCTTTAAGTCATATCAGTCGGTGCCACCGACATGTGTGTCGATGGTATTGACAATCTTTTGTTGTAGCTCTGTGATTTTTCTAAAAAATCTTTGTGGTACTGACTTGGTTGTCAGTGGTATTGACTTTTTGCAGACTTTGACCTGTCATGGAATTGTTAATACCGACTTGTGTGTCAGTTTTATTGAAAATTTGTGAAATGAACACTTTTTGCGGGTTCGTGGTTCCAACTTGTGTGTCAATAGTACCAATATTGAACTTATCTACACACCAAACAAAAGAATCAAGGTACCTTGTATACATTAATTTAAAATCTAACATGACAATTCATAATGCAACTAATGAAAAGACCTAAACAAAAAGAATATAATAGAAATAAAATTGGGTTGCCTCCCATAAGAACCCTTGTTTAATGTCCTAGGCTAGTCAGGATTGTTACAGGATGGTTGTGAAGACTCATCTGGCAGTTTGAATTCTACTCTATCATCATCTATCTTGAGCGTCAAGTAGCCTCTACCTACCCATGCAATGATAACATCGATTGTAGCTTGGAACCAGCTTCCTAATAGCATCTCAGATCCCTGCATCTCATGCATATTCATAACCACAAAATCAACATCATAGATGAACTTGTCAAGCTTATCTAAAACATCCTCACATATCACATATGGACTCACAATCGATCCATCCGCCGACTAGATTGTAATGGATGTCTTTGTCAGTTTCTTTAATCTCGCCTTCCAAAAGGTAGAGAGAGGAATGAGATTTCTGCTCACCCCAGAGTCATATTGTGTTTGTTTGAAATGTTTGTTGTCTATAGCACAAGGAATTTAGAAGCACCATAGGTCCTTTCTCTTCATTGGCAATCTTCCCTGGATCATAGCACTCATCACTTCATCAACATTCAAGACATATGTATCTTTTATACATCTCTTCTTGTTGTTGATATCCTTCTATATGCATGGATCTCTTCTATCACCTCCATGAGTGGGATGTTAATGTGGAGCTTTTTGAAGATTTTTATGAATTTATTGAATTTCCTTCCCTCCTTTCTTAGCTTCACACTATCCAAGAATGGGACATGTGACAAGGAATTATGGGACATTAGACATCTCCCCTAAGCTTGCATCAACGTCACCTCCTATGATAGAATATGGCACATCTCTTGTGGATGGGATAACATGTGGCTGCTCTTTCTCAATTATGGGTACCTCCTTGTTGACTATGACTGCTCCACTATAGACTAGAGCCTTCAACTATTCTTGTTGCACAACCACCTTTTCTAAAACTGTGCAAATGGTCATGGCAATGGTGGAAATTTGAACTTTCTTGTATTGCAAAGTCAGTGAAGATGGGGTGTCCTTGTCACTTGTTGCTGACCTTTTATTTGATGAGGTGCATGTCTGAGTATAATGCATTGGTGTTTGCATCCCCCTTGTCTTCCGTACAAGCTGTGGGGAAATGGAACCTCTGGAACATACACCCAATCTGGCTCTAGAATGTGTTGGTATGGTGCCTCCTCAATAACATGCTCTGGTTCCTTGAGAATAAAGATAAAATCTACTTGATGATGTTTATGAGTTGTCTCTGTGTTCCTAGGAAATCCATGATGCATGGACTTCTTTATGGATGCCACCTCCACTGCTAATTGAGATGTCTGATTTTCAATGTTGCAGATATGTGCCCTTGGATTCTATTGCACCCTTTTTGTCTGTTCCAATAGAGCCTCATTCTGACTCACCCATCTACTCAACATATCTTCAATCATGTATATCTTTCTAGGGGCCCTATCATGTTGATATTGTTGACACAAGTACATGCACTCCTCCTCTTCACCTCCAGACAAGGTGCTAGATTTTTGCTCAATGTTCTTTATGAGTTTGTCCATCTGAGCTTTGAGTTCTGTGAACTCCCTTCTCCATAGCACTTTTGATTGTTGTTAATGCTTCTCGCCCCCCCCCTCAAGATTGATTCTTGGTCATGTTCTTCAGAATCCCATGACACCTTGTAGCCTTTTTATTAAGGAAGAAAGTTGCTCCTGTGATGTCAAGACTAGTCATCTCCCCTTTGTGTAGGCCATAGTAAAATGTCTTTACTTGGCAATAAAGATCAATCCCACGATGAAGGACCTTTATGAGCATGTTCTGAAATCTCTCCCATACTCCTAAATAAGATTCCTCAGCATGTTGTTTGAAGTTGTAGATTCGCCCAACCAAGTCGTGTGTCTTATGTGTTGGAAAGCACCTGTCAAAGAATGCATCTATCATCTCATCCTAGATTCCTATAGATTCTTAGGGAAGATAGAGGAAGCATGCTTTTGCCTTCTCTAATAGTGAGTATGAGAATAGCTTCTAAATCACTATATATAGTTGGGCCCTATCCATCTTCAAGATATCACAACTTTCCACAAAGTTGTTGATGTGTGCCATCGAGTCCTCCATAATGTGGCCATGGAATGATTGAGATTTAATAAGTCCCTCCAGTCTGAGATCTATTTTGTAACTTCCCTTGTTGACTTACTACCATTTAATTGGCCCAAGATGCATTGTGGCTAAATATTCCCTAATTTTTCCTAAACAATTTGTTTCTCAAGTTTGACCCTAACATGCTCTTTAATGTTTGGTTCCATGTTTGCTGCTAGTACCTGCTCTACCTCCGATGATGGGTTTTGGATAAGCTTCTCACATGAAGCCTCAAACTCTCTTGTTGTACGGTGAATATCCTCTAGGCATGTGCATGTTGGAGTGGATTCCCCGTAATTTGTGGTTTTGGTTTGAACCATGCACTAGTACCTAAAAATGAGATAACAATGAGTGAGAATGTCTACTAGATAGATTGTTGTAAATATAAAAATTATGCTGAATTTTCAAGAAATGATTTGGAAAATGATTAAAAAAGGGTCTAGAGTAGCTGGTCACAATACTCATAGTGTTGGAGTTGTCATTTTCCAACAACGATGCCAAAAACTCGATACGCCTAAATTATGTGTGTAAAATGCAAGTGTACGCGTCAAGCAGTATATGCCTATGAGGTCTGAATGTCGAACTCAGGAAAAGTGCTCCACATACTACTACTAACTATAACCTAATCATCTAGGCCCAGGAAAAAAGTGATTGTTGATTTGTCAATAACCAGGGACATTAATTGAAATATAAATTAAGTGGAGCATGATAAAGAATTGATGGATTCCTTAGGATTACAGTTTCACCACGGCATACATTGAATTTAACTCCATTTCATTAATAATTATTTACTCTTAACCCCAGACTAAGGACACGTACCAAGTACTACCCACTCCCATTGTGTAATACATTACCTATACTAAGACAAACCCTACTTCCACAACGGTTTAAGAATTAAATAGATGCACAATTTATATCTCTAGGCTATTCCCTTCATAGTCGTAAGCCCTCTCCAAGTCACGGTATTGGCTATGTAAATCTATGACATGTCCAACCCTTAATCCCTCCCTAGAAGCAATTAACATTCTAAGAAACTGATTGTGGTGATCAAGCATAGTCAATTCATTAAGAAATTATACATTTACATCCAAAATTAAGGAATATATATATATACATATATATATATATATATTCATGAAAGTCCAATGCAACACAAAACCGAGCTATTCTTGGGTCCTAAAGAATAAAGGGGATTGGCCCCACAAGATTTCTATCAACCAATACAAAGAGGAAGAGAGAGAAAATGAGCTAAATATTAGACGACCAATGAAAATCCTTAGAGAGGTCGATCTCGATGATCCCCTCTGGTGAGCACCTCGATTTGCAATGTTCTAGCGATTTCTATTAACCAATACAAAGAGGAAGAGAGAGAAAATGAGCTAAATATTAGACGACCAATGAAAATCCTTAGAGAGATCGATCTCGATGATCCCCTTTGGTGAGCGCCTCGATTTGCAATGTTTTCGCAGAAAATTTGCATTCCAGAGGTGCCTGGATCATCTAGTACATGATTTTCACCTCTTCTTTTGACTTTGTGCTCGTCCGAACTCCCCTTAGGTCATAAGTGAGGCTCTGGATGTCATTAACTCACAACTGTTGGGTCCGTCATCATCTTTAATCTGCAATGATCGCATAAAGTCAGTACAGTTGACTAAAAAGTTGGTGGCACCGAGTTGTCTTCTGACCGGAAATCCCGATAAATGTCAGCAACACTTAGTTGCTTTTGGTGAGTCTTGACTTGTTTTGGGTGCAAAATTCGGTACCACTGACTCACCTGTCGATGGCATCGAAACGTAAAACCAACTACTAATGTTTATGGGCAGAAAGTCAGTTGCGCTGACTCCACTTCTCAGTAGCATCAACCACCATATCGACAGTACCGAGCTCTGTCTTGGTGGCATCGAGTTCTCTGGGATTCTGATCGGCCTTTTTCTCACGTCCGAAAATGAACGTGGGACAAAGGAAGGAATCACGCTTTAAATTTATAACCCGAAACCTTCTAGGCCCCCGCAACTTTATTACGGGGTCGAAGTAGATATACGGGGTCGAACACAGGGACGTGGTGACGTTTAGGATGTCACAGATCTTGTTCTTTAGTCAGATAAGCCAAGATGATAGTCGATAAAAGTAATTGCTAGAACTAGTCTAGCGGGTTGCCACGATATAAAATAAAACAAAGAAAACAAAACAGAGCTCCTACATCTACTAAACAGAGAAAGAGAGTTCTTGGCTATGTAACCACAAACGGGACAGTCTATTCACTCATTCTCAGGCGTAGACAACCCTTGAACACCAAAGCAAGCATCTAGTATGCACGGTGGCATCTGTCCTGTGGGGTCATCCCACTCGCTCTCGCGATGCGTGACTAAAACCATCAACAATATGTCAATGACCCTCTCACGAGGAATGACATATCAACACCTCAGAATACACTAAGTTCCCTCTCGGGTCTTAGAATATTCCGGGGTGTTAGGAATAGAATACCTTAGATCGTCCTCCTCTCGGGTTCAGATCCAAACTATCATCTCTTAGCTATTCCTACAACGGATCTCTCGATACAGGCAGAAATAGCAGTTTAAGTGAGTAAGAGATCAACCAAACTAGCAATCATAACTTGAAAAGAGAAAATAGAACATGCAACATACTAGATCTGATATGAATCTACTTGCTTAAGGCAAAAGTATATAAACATGCCCAGATCAGGCTACATAGCCAAGAAGGAGCTAACTAGCCATAGACAAGCATAGCTGGCACCGAACAAAGATGGATAAACATCGTTTGTACAAGAAACAAAGGAATGCAGTAGAATGAAAGAGAAGAGGGAAGAGATATAGCCCGTAGAGGAGAGGTGACTCTCGCTCCTCGGCCTCTGTGCAGGTCGGATCTCGGCCCTTGGGTCTTCTCTTCGTCCCTTTGGACTCCTCGTCTCTCTCTCTAGACCGTATCGGGTAGCCGTATCGGGAAACCGTATCAGGCAACTGTATCGGGCAGACCGTATCGGGAAACCGTATCGGGCAGACCGTATCAGGCAGACCGTATCGGGCAACCATATCGGGCAACCGTATCGGGCAACCATATCGGGCAGTAGACTTTTGGGAAACTCGACACACTAGCTCCTTGGTCTAGGCACTAGCTCTTGTAGGGTCCTCCCTCCAGCTCCTCTTTTGCTCTGTAGGTTGGCAGCTGCTATTTATAGGCAGCGAGTTGATGGGAGTTGTAGCTTTTATTGGTCCACATGTCCTTCATCCGTGGCTTCTATCTTGAGGCATCAGATGGGACAATATGACTGTCGCCCGACGACCGTGTCGGGCAGGGGGAGTGTCAGGTAGTTGTATCGGGAAACCGTATCGGGCAGACCATATCAGGCAGCCGTATCGGCCAGACCCTGTCGCACATCCGTATCGGCCAGACCCTATCGGGCATCCGTATCGGCCAGACCATAACGGCCAGTTGTTGGAATTCTTGTCTTTTCAGGTTCGGTACTTGAGAGTCCCAAAATTGGCTAGCTTCGGTGCTTGTAAGTCAAAAATTGGCTAATTAGCTACATTATTGGCTATTTTTACTACTTTTATCTAATTCGAGACAGAAAGCATAAAACATGAACAAAAGAGTGCATATTAAGACTAAAGTGGCACAAAACTATAGATAAAATACATAGAAAATATGCGCTAATTTGGGTGTTATCAACTACCCCAAGCTTAAAACTTGCTTGTCCTCAAGCAAGACTGGGCTCAAAGAACAAAAAGATAACATCCAAATTAAGCTTGGAAATAGTTTCTAAGGTTAAGAAAAATAGTTTAAAATATCAATTCTCCTGATCCATGTCGTTTCAGAACAAACCCCCACCTGTCAGGCACAATCTTGCCAAAGTAAGATCAAAGAGTTTCCAGGCAAGATTAAGCAAATTCACTATAACCTATCGATACTCACGAGGGTTTGAACCATAATTATTTAAACATGAAAGAGATGTCACACAGATGATCACACAGGTGATGAGCAATGAGCCGTCACCATGAATCCATGCATACCAATCTGGAACAACGTGCCTCTCACTTATTCATGTCCTAAGAAACAAAGCAAAAAGACTCTAATGACTTCTGAGGATCTCGATCTGCGTCAGGTTGGTCCATGTAACGAGCAACAGTCCCTGCAGTCTGAGCCAGTTGGCCCAGAGCACTGAGACGAACTCATCGTACTGCGCTCGAACCAACCCTGCTAGTGGGATGATCGCATAGGTCACCTATGGGGTTCCTAGTGACTCTCTAATGAGCTTTTAGAGTGGTATTACCAGGCACGACATATCCACGTTCATGAGCGCAGTCATACACCGGTTGGGCACCATCATCAACTCTCCTAAAAGAGAAAACAACACTCATTTATTGTTCACACTCAGGCTTTTAACATTTGCATTCTATTTGTAGGCTTGGGTGAGAACTATATAGATATTTTTGGGATTTTGTGGGCGGCCAAGCCTTTTTTGCACATTTTTATGTTTTTCATCTTTTTGACTCAATCTAATGTGAGAAGGCACGTAGTCCATCAAGGAAAAGCACTTCACCTTGATCATGGCTCAAAACTCAACATGATCCACTTGATACCTGTGTGAAAAGATAGAAATTATGATTCAAGAATCCTTAGAATAGAGGCAAACTTGTGAATCCACATCTAGGTTCTTTGATCGTGTTTTAGCTCATTCCAACGGTCCTTTACCATGGATTTTCCATTCACGACACAGATCAAGGGAATTCAGTTTTAAGCTATGAAAAAGGGACATAACCTTAGATTTATTACCAAACTCAAGGAAAGAGTCAAAGAGCAAGTCAAGCAAGAGGTCAAGCAATTTTTAATATAAAAATTGTGCATCTAGGCATAAAGTCAAGCATTTATCTATTAGATTCACACCATATAGCCATAATTGCAAAGCTAAAAAGCTGATTTTTTTTTTGAAAATTTAAAACTAAATGCAGGAAATAAACATGCATGCTAGAAGGGTGAAGAGAAAAGAAGGGTGAAGTTTACCACCCCAAGCTTAAAATTTTGCTCGTCCTCGAGCAAGACTCAAACTTGAAATAGTGAGGCAGGAATGCATGATTTTAACGGAAGTTATTGAAGTTCTAAAGATGATGCATGGATGCAAGGAAATAAAACAGTTAGAGGAAAGAAATTAACCAACAAGAACATGAAGAGCAAAATTTATTGTAATAAAAGAGCGGGAGGGTGGGTGGTAGAAAAGGGGGTGGCAACCCCACGATACCGACACTGGGATCCCAAATCCTAAGTTTTGGGACCAGTGTCACTTGTGTCTTGCTGACGGGTTCCTCCACATAATATGAGTAGAATAGGCATATGTGTTGGCCCTGCCGATTCCGAAGAATAAAAGTGAAATCTGGCAACTCGGTGAAGTCATCTTTGTGTTGGAAGTGGCTTGAACTACATTGGGATGAATTCTTCCGCATATCATCCTCAGGGTACCTTTCATTATATGATTCTAAGAATGAAGGTCCTAGGATTTCGGCATAGGATGAGATAGATGAGAGAGGTTGGACGTCATCTTGAGGACTCATATCTTCTCTCTCCATCTCTGCACTTGAGGTTGGATGCTCAGATAAATCTTCATGTACTATCTGAGTCATCCAATCATCTTCTGAGCAAAAAGTACCCCTTGAAGGATCGGTTTGTGGTTCTACCACCCCAACCTTATCACCTGGTGTGGAGTCAGGGGTGTCTTCATGCTCAGCAGCCATGTTGTAGTGAACCGTCCATCCTACCCCCTTGACGTCCACCAAGCCTTGTAAAGGGGTGGTGGTGAATGATGGCTCGTGCTGCTCCAACTCGTCTTCAGTACTATACTCACTGCTCCACGTCGAGCAGCTGTCGTCGTCGAACAAATTGTTCCAAACCATGGTTGGTGTACTGCTCAAAGCGAAATGACAAGTCTCAATATGAGAAATGTCACTCTAGTCTGGTTTAATATCTGACTCTGGTTCCTCAAACCAACCTTTTGGTTGTGAGGTCGATTGGCTTTTTGAGTCTTCATCATCGTCATCATAGATCCATTCATGTCTATGACTCATTTCTTCCACTAGTTCATCAGCTGGGTCATCTGGATAGAATGAAGGGCTTCCCGGAGTGGGTTGGTCTTCACAGAAAAATCCCGATGAATCTAGTTGATGGTCTGAATAGGATGGTGATGCATACTCCACTTCAGACCCAATGGAATGGTCTTGATGATTAACATCTGCATTGTCTTGTGATGGCATTTGTAATCAGTTTCTAACCAAATCGATGAGCTCTTGGAGCCTCCTGCCTTGTTCAACATCTTTATCATGAAGTTGTTGTACTTGAGCAGCAATGCTTTTGAGACCCGTCGATTCTGCCATGCACATATAAGCGGAACTCGCTGTATCAAACTGATGCTTTAGGATGAATCCTTGTTCAATAATTTGATGTAGACTTCTACTGCGGTCTGCAGCCTCAGTGGCAACTTTGAGATGATGCTCATGCTTGTCTAAAAGTTGTTGCATTGGATCGACATCTTCTTGGAGATGAGGGTCTAAGGAGGTGAGTGCTTGAATACCTCCCCTAGACAACTCCACTTCCTTAATCAAATCTTGATCCAATGATAGCATGGGAGTTGAGGGCTGACTGGCAGTCTCCGTTGTTGGAATCTCGACATATGACGACGGTGGAGGTAAGTATAACTTGACTAGTTGTAGAGCACGACCTTCAATTATTTTCCAGCAGTCAGAACTGTGGAAAAACTCGGGAGTACAGGTGGACAAGATTACTTGTCTTACGGAAGCAAGGTCCATGGCTGAGAAAGGTATGAGAAAAAGAAAAGGGATTTAGTATATATGAACAAGTATGTGTAAAGTAAGAGGAAAACTATGCATGTATATACAGACTTATAGTGACAGAACAAAAATCTACTAGGCATGTAAACGTGGAAAACCACCTCCCCGGCAATGGCGCCAAAAGTTGATCGGCCTTTTTCTCGTGCCCGGAAATGAACACGGGACAAAGGAAGGAATCAAGCTTTAGATTTATAACCCAAAACCTTCTAGGCCCCCGCAACTTTATTACGGGGTCGAAGTAGATATACGGGGTCGAATACAGGGACGTGGTGACGTTTAGGATGCCACAGATCTCGTTCTTTAGTCAGATAAGCCAAGATGATAGTCGATAAAAGTAATTGCTAGTTGAAAATTTAAAACTAAATGTAGGAAATAAACATGCATGCTAGAAGGGTGAAGAGAAAAGAAGGGCGAAGCCTACCACCCCAAGCTTAAAATTTTGCTCGTCCTCGAGCAAGACTCAAACTTGAAATAGTGAGGTAGGAATGCATGATTTTAACGGTAGTTATTGAAGTTCTAAAGATGATGCATGGATGCAAGGAAATAAAATAGTTAGAGGAAAGAAATTAACCAACAAGAACATGAAGAGCAAAATTTATTGTAATAAAAGAGCGGGAGGGTGGGTGATAGAAAAGGGGGTGGCAGCCCCACGATACCGACACTGGGATCCCAAATCTTAAGTTTTGGGACCAGCGTCACTTGTGTCTTGCTGACGGGTTCCTCCACATAATATGAGTAGAATAGGCGTATGTGTTGGCCCTGCCGAGTCCGAAGAATAAAAGTGAAATCTGGCGACTCGGTGAAGTCATCTTTGTGCTGGAAGTGGCTTGAACTGCACAGGGATGAATTCTTCGGCATATCATCCTCAGCGTACCTTTCATTATATGATTCTAAGAATGAAGGTCCTAGGATGTCAGCATAGGATGAGATAGATGAGAGAGGTTGGACGTCATCTTGAGGACTCATATCTTCTCTCTCCATCTCTGCACTTGAGGTTGGATGCTCAGATAAATCTCCATGTACTGTCTGAGTCATCCAATCATCTTCTGAGCAAAAAGTACCCCTTGAAGGATCGGTTTGTGGTTCTACCACCCCAACCTTATCACCTGGTGTGGAGTCAGGGGTGTCTTCATGCTCAGCAGCCATGTTGTAGTGAACCGTCCATCCTACCCCCTTGACGTCCACCAAGCCTTGTAAAGGGGTGGTGGTGAATGATGGCTCGTGCTTCTCCAACTCGTCTTCGGTACTATACTCACTGCTCCACGTCGAGCAGCTGTCGTCGTCGTCATCGAACAAATTGTTCCAAACCATGGTTGGTGTATTGCTCAAAGCGAAATGGCAAGTCTCAATATGAGAAATGTCACTCTGGTCTGGTTTAATATCTGACTCTGGTTCCTCAAACCAACCTTTTGGTTGTGAGGTCGATTGGCTTTTCGAGTCTTCATCATCGTCATCATAGATCCATTCATGTCTATGACTCATTTCTTCCACAAGTTCATCAGCTGGGTCATCTGGATAGAATGAAGGGCTTCCCGGAGTGGGTTGGTCTTCACAAAAAAATCCCGATGAATCTAGTTGATGGTCTGAATAGGATGGTGATGCATACTCCACTTCAGACCCAATGGAATGGTCTTGATGATTAACATATGCATTGTCTTGTGATGACATTTGTAATCGGTTTCTAACCAAATCGATGAGCTCTTGGAGCCTCCTGCCTTGTTCAACATCTTTATCATGAAGTTGTTGTACTTGAGCAGCAATGCTTTTGAGACCCGTCGATTCTGCCATGCACATATAAGCAGAACTCGCTGTATCAAACTGATGCTTTAGGATGAATCCTTGTTCAATAATTTGATGTAGACTTCTACTGCGGTCTGCAGCCTCGGTGGCTACTTTGAGATGATGCTCCTGCTTGTCTAAAAGTTGTTGCATTGGATTGACATCTTCTTGGAGATGAGGTGCTAAGGAGGTGAGTGCTTGAATACCTCCCCTAAACAACTCCACTTCCTTAATCAAATCTTGATCCCATGATAGCATGGGAGTTGAGGGCTGACTGGCAGTCTCCGTTGTTGGAATCTCGACATATGATGACGGTGGAGGTAAGTATAACTTGACTACCTATAGAGCACGACCTTCAATTATTTTCCAGCAGTCGGAACTGCGGAAAAACTCGGGAGGACAGGTGGACAAGATGACTTGTCTTGCGGAAGCAAGGTCCATGGCTGAAAAAGGTATGAGAAAAAGAAAAGGGATTTAGTATATATGAACAAGTATGTGTAAAGTAAGAGGAAAACTATGCGTGTATATACAGACTTATAGTGACAGAACAAAAATCTACTAGGCGTGTAAACGTGGAAAACCACCTCCCCGGCAATGGCGCCAAAAGTCGATCGGCCTTTTTCTCGCGTCCAGAAATGAACGCGGGACAAAGGAAGGAATCAATCTTTAAATTTATAACCCGAAACCTTCTAGGCCCCCGCAACTTTATTACGGGGTCGAAGTAGATATACAAGGTCGAACACAGGGACGTGGTGACGTTTAGGATGCCACAGGTCTCGTTCTTTAGTCAGATAAGCCAAGACGATAGTCGATAAAAGTAATTTCTAGTTGAAAATTTAAAACTAAATGTAGGAAATAAACATGCATGCTAGAAGGGTGATGAGAAAAGAAGAGCGAAGCCTACCACCCCAAGCTTAAAATTTTGCTCATCCTCGAGCAAGACTCAAACTTGAAATAATGAGGCAGGAATGCATGATTTTAACGGCAGTTATTGGAGTTCTAAAGATGATGCATGGATGCAAGGAAATAAAACAGTTAGAGGAAAGAAATTAACTAATAAGAACATGAAGAGCAAAATTTATTGTAATAAAAGAGCGGGAGGGTGGGTGATAGAAAAGGGGGTGGCTGCCCCACGATACCGACACTGGGATCCCAAATCCTAAGTTTTGGGACCAGTGTCACTTGTGTCTTGCCGACGGGTTCCTCCACATAATATGAGTAGAATAGGCGGATGTGTTGGCCCTTCTGAGTCCAAAGAATAAAAGTGAAATCTGGTGACTCGGTGAAGTCATCTTTGTGCTAGAAGTGGCTTGAACTGCACTGGGATGAATTCTTCGGCATATCATCCTCAGGGTACCTTTCATTATATGATTCTAAGAATGAAGGTCCTAGGATGTCGGCATAGGATGAGATAGATGAGAGAGGTTGGACGTCATCTTGAGGACTCATATCTTCTCTCTCCATCTCTGCACTTGAGGTTGGATGCTCAGAGAAATCTTCATGTACTGTCTGAGTCATCCAATCATCTTCTGAGCAAAAAGTACCCCCTGAAGGATCGGTTTGTGGTTCTACCACCCCAACCTTATCACCTGGTGTGGAGTCAGGGGTGTCTTCATGCTCAGCAGCCATGTTGTAGTGAACCGTCCATCCTACCCCCTTGACGTCCACCAAGCCTTGTAAAGGGGTGGTGGTGAATGATGGCTCGTGCTGGTCCAACTCGTCTTCGTTACTATACTCACTGCTCTACATCGAGCAGCTGTCGTCGTCGTCATCGAACAAATTGTTCCAAACCATGGTTGGTGTACTGCTCAAAGCAAAATGACAAGTCTCAATATGAGAAATGTCACTCTGGTCTGGTTTAATATCTGACTCTGGTTCCTCAAACTAACCTTTTGGTTGTGAGGTCGATTGGATTTTTGAGTCTTCATCATCGTCATCATAGATCCATTCATGTCTATGACTCATTTCTTCTACTGGTTCATCAGCTGGGTCATCTGGATAGAATGAAGGGCTTCCCGGAGTGGGTTGGTCTTCACAGAAAAATCCCGATGAATCTAGTTGATGGTCTGAATAGGATGGTGATGCATACTCCACTTCAGACCCAATGGAATGGTCTTGATGATTAACATCTGCATTGTCTTGTGATGACATTTGTAATCGGTTTCTAACAAATCGATGAGCTCTTGGAGCCTCCTGCCTTGTTCAACATCTTTATCATGAAGTTGTTGTACTTGAGTAGCAATGCTTTCGAGACCCGTCGATTCTGCCATGCACATATAAGCAGAACTCGCTGTATCAAACTGATGCTTTAGGATGAATCCTTGTTCAATAATTTGATGTAGACTTCTACTGCGGTCTGCAGCCTCAGTGGCTACTTTGAGATGATGCTCCTGCTTGTCTAAAAGTGTTGCATTGGATCGACATCTTCTTGGAGATGAGGTGCTAAGGAGGTGAGTGCTTGAATACCTCCCCTAGACAACTCCACTTCCTTAATCAAATCTTGATCCCATGATAGCATGGGAGTCGAGGGCTGACTGGCAGTCTCCGTTGTTGGAATCTCGACATATGGCGACGGTGGAGGTAAGTATAACTCAACTAGTTATAGAGCACAACCTTCAATTATTTGCCAGCAGTCGGAACTGTAGAAAAACTCGGGAGGACAGGTGGACAAGATGACTTGTCTTGCGGAAGCAAGGTCCATGGCTGAAAAAGGTATGAGAAAAAGAAAAGGGATTTAGTATATATGAACAAGTATGTGTAAAGTAAGAGGAAAACTATGCATGTATATACAGACTTATAGTGACAGAACAAAAATCTACTAGGCGTGTAAATGTGGAAAACCACCTCCCCGGCAACGGCGCCAAAAGTTGATCGGCCTTTTTCTCGCGTCTGGAAACGAACGCGGGACAAAGGAAGGAATCAAGCTTTAAATTTATAACCTGAAACCTTCTAGGCCCCCACAACTTTATTATGGGGTCGAAGTAGATATATGGGGTCGAACACAGAGACGTGGTGACGTTTAGGATGCCACATATATCAGTTTTTAGTCAGATAAGCGAAGACAATAGTCGATAAAAGTAATTGCTAGAACTAGTCTAGTGGGTTGTCACGATATAAAACAAAACAAAGAAAACAAAGCCAAACAAAACAGAGTTCGTGAGTCTACTAAATAGAGAAAGAGAGTTCTTGGCTATGTAACCACAAACGGGGCAGTCTATGCACTCGTTCTCGGACGTAGACAACCCTTGAACACCAAAGCAAGCATCTAGTATGCATGGTGGCATCTGTCCTATGGGGTCATCCCACTCGCTCTCGCGATGCATGACTAAAACCATAAACAATATGTCAATGACCCTCTCTCAAGGAATGACATATCAACACCTCAGAATACACTAAGTTCCCTCTCGGGTCTTAGAATATTCTGGGGTGTTAGGAACAGAATACCTTGGATCATCCTCCTCTCGGGTTCAGATCCAAACTATCATCTCTTAGCTATTCCTACAACGGATCTCTCGATACAGGCAGAAATAGCAGTTCAAGCGAGTAAGAGATCAACCAAACTAGCAATCATAATTTGAAAAGAGAAAATAGAACATGCAACATACTAGATCTGATATGAATCTACTTGCTTAAGGCAAAAGTATATAAACATACCCAGATTGGGCTACATAGCCGAGAAGGAGATAACTAGCCATAGACAAGCATAGCTGGCACCGAACAAAGATGGATAAACATTGTTTGTATAAGAAATAAAGGAATGCAGTAGAATGAAAGAGAAGAGGGAAGAGATATAGCCCGTAGAGGAGAGGTGGCTCTCGCTCCTCGGCCTCTATGCAGGTCGAATATCGGCCCTTGGGTCTTCTCTTCGTCCCTCTGGACTCCTCGGCTCTCTCTCTAGACCGTATCGGGCAGCCGTATCGGGCAACCATATCAGGCAACTGTATCGGGCAGACCGTATCGGGTAGACCGTATCAGGAAGACCGTATCGGGCAACCGTATCGAGTAACCGTATCGGGCAACCGTATCGGGCAGTACACTTTTGGGGAACTCGACACACTAGCTCCTTGGTCTAGGCACTAGCACTTGCAGGGTCCTCCCTCTGGCTCCTCTTTTGCTCTGTAGGTTGGCAGCTGCTATTTATAGGCAGCGAGTTGATGGGAGTTGTAGCTTTTATTGGTCCACGTGTCCTTCATCCGTGGATTTGATCTAGAGGCATTAGGTGGGCCAATATGACTGTCGCCCGACGACCGTGTCGGGCAGGGGGAGTGTCAGGCAGCTGTATCGGGCAACCGTATCGGGCAGACCATATCAGGCATCCGTATCGGCCAGGCCCTATTGGGTAGCGGTATCGGCCAGACCCTATCGGTCATACCCTATCAGGCAGCCGTATCGGCCAGGCCCTATCGGGCAAGTGTATCGGCCAGACCCTATCAGGAAGCCGTATCGGCCAGACCCTATCGGGTAGCTGTATCGGCCAGACCATATCGTCCAGCTGCTGGAATTCTTGTCTTTTCAGGTTCGGTACTTGAGAGTCCCAAAATTGGCTAGTTTCGGTGCCTATAAGTCAAAAATTGACTAATTAGCTACATTATTGGCTATTTATACTAGTTTTATCTAATTTGAGACAAAAAGCATAAAACATGAACAAAAGAGTGCATATTAAGACTAAAGTGGCACAAAACTGTAGATAAAATGCATAGAAAATATGCACTAATTTGGGTGTTATCAGATTCCTTGTTGGATTTCTCCTAATGTTGGTACCATCGAATTTTATGTCGGTAGCATGGAGTTGTATTGAAAGTGCTCAAATAGCCTGAAATGAGCGAATAACCAACATAAGTCCAAATACAGTTAATGATTTAGCATAATTCAGTCAAATTACTTATTAGTTATGTAATAGTGTTTCACATTCTAGTCATGATAAATGATACATAAATAACATCAAAGTGAGCAATTATGCACTAAACTGATGGAAAGCATGTTAAAAACAACTAAAACTCAGTGCATCAATGGCATGGTTGGAAAGAGGACCGTAATCCAAATCCACAAAAATAAATTTCATTAAAATATATTGTGTATATGAAAGATATGCATGTTTTGTGATTGGTCCTGAACAATAGCGTTGCTCACCACATGTTGTTCACATTTTCATTACATGGTTCTCTATACATGCATACTAAAAGTTCAGTACCTTTATCATTTTAACTCCAATTTTATCCATTTTTTGTTATATTTATAATTTTCCAATTGCATGTTTTTTATTTTATTTTCATTTCAATCTAAGGATCCAGAGTGTACTATGGTATTTAGAGAGGCAATCTCTCCCCCTATCCCATGCTCGTGATGGAGGTCGAACGTCCAGGAAGGTGGTATACCAAGGTGGCAATTAGGATTCCAACATGGGTCCCTTTGTTAGGGAGCACGATGCTTGACCACTTGAGTCACTCCCTTTATAATTCAATATTCTAAAATAGTTCAGTACTAGTTCATCAAAATATAAATAATGGTTTTTATGGAAAACCTCTCCATTATGTGTATTGCTCTCTTTTTTCCTCCATTATAGTTTTATCTATAAATTATGATTAAGACACATCCATTTTGTTAATGTATAATGTTTACTCATTTACATCATCACAATATAATTCTTAAATTAATCAGGTGAAAGGATGTTTGGACTAATCATAGTGACTATTCTAAGATTAGAATAACCTCAGTCTAGGATGTTATAGTGAAAATAAGCCAAGGTAGAACTTAATACAACTAAATATAAGTTCATCTCATTTGTGACTTCTAGCTTGTGTGATGATCATGGTTTATGTACAATGAACCATGTAGAGCACGCCATTTTTAAGTGCACACATTTTCTAGCTATGAGTTGATCCAATTTCGTTGAACCTGGACACCGCCACAACGTGTATTCATCTTAGTTGTTTACCTATAGAGAATAAGATGAACAAAATCTCTCATAGCATGCAAATTTTAGTTAATGACTACTATTGGAATAACTATCTGCCTAGGTATGCATAGTCATAGTGGTATCTCACTCTAATCGGTATATGCACTACATCACACAATCTTTTTGTGGGTGTTGGGGTTGAGAGTGTGGGGGAACAAAATCCTTTGACATGAAAGACTTAGTCGTTCTGACATGATGTTTAGAATGAACTATGCAAAAAGACATTATCAACACTAGAAATCAATCTTTAGCACATAGGAGTCAAGGTCGATTTACTATTTATTAATTGCTTCTTTGTTTACTTATCTTCTTCTTAGTCTTCTTTAACATTATGTCTCTTGTGAAAATAATGGAAACAAGTTTCATTAAATCTGAGTAGTCAAGATGGTAGTCGTGTTGTGACGCAATACTAGTACACCCAGGTTCGATTTCCAGATTAGACATCTAAATATGTGTCCGACCAGAGTAGCCCTAGTGGTAAAAGCTTGATAAGTCCCAATGAAGGACCCAGGTTCAAACCTCACCGAATGCACTTTACAAATGGTAATCCATGCCGATTTGGCACGGGAGGGGGTGACTGGACCACACCCTCTCATGCCTTGAGAGCTTACCACACAAGGCTCACCTGGGGTGGGTTCTTTTATTCATCAAAAAAATGTAAACAAGTTTCATCCGATGTCTTTTCATTCATGTATACCTTAATCACAACTCGATTATATATTAAATCCAACTTGTCTACTTATGTTTTTCCTCTTATTTTTTCCCTTTTACTATACAAAGTGATGCAACACTATGTTTAGGTCTTTAAAGTGAATAATGGTCTCAAATATATGCAATGCACGTGTTTAAACCTAGTAGGATATATGAAAGGTATTTAGAAGGGATCAGTGCAATTTTTTTCTTTTGTTTTATACAATACAAATTGGACCATGTCTTAAATAAATGAAAGGTCATGATAAGGGTTACATGCAACTTTTGACTTTAGTTTTGGAATTATAAGTTGGACCTTTTGTATTGTAATCAATTTATATGTACATCCACAATGAAGTTGATTCCTACCAATCTCCAATGGCATGTTAATGTCTTTGTATGACTGTTAGGGTCTAGAGTGAAGGCAAACTAAGGTTGAAGGAGGTGGAGGATGTGGTTAGTCTGGATTACTAATACCATGAAGGATTTGCATTATAAATTGAATAATGATTCAAAGTATGTCTTTAACCAACCTACTTTGCTCACAACTCGATTGACCAATTCCAATCTTGTCTCTTGCTTTTTTTTTCTTTAGTTAGACAATGTGATGCAATACCACATTTACAATATTTGAAGTAGTTAATGTTGACAAGAAGATAAAACATGTTGATTTATACCTAGGTTGTTAATACTAAATGTAATATATATCTAGCCAATCACATTTCATAAGGAAACAACAAGCCTAACATCTATAAAATTGACTTTATTGGGATGTGGGCTACAAATGGAGTTGTCAGTCCTTTTTATATAGTTAAGGGTTGCATACATGTTGAGAATAGAAGCAATGGAGATGGTCATGATTGGCATGGTGATTCCAGAGGTGATTCCTATGGCGGATGGCAACACGGCCCTAGTGATGGAGGTGAGACAAAAAACATTGTAGTGATCTCTTCAACCATGGTCACTGAACTAGAGGACGGATATCCAAAGGGGGCACAGGGAAAAGGAAATTACCCCATGTATCGTTTTTGACTATTTTGGTTACCAAAGAAGTCAGACTCTGGTATGATATGTTCAAAACAAAGATGAAAACTAAAAGTGTAAATCTTTATAAGATGAACATAGATATTGTGGAAAGGAAACTCCTCTACCCTAAAGCATCATGGATATAAATCTATCTAGATGAGGTAGAGTGGTGGAGGGCTACGTTAATGGTATGAAACCTCATTGGATGACATTGGTGATCCATTTGGCACAGATCTGGAATGTCAAAGGATTATCATCCAATGTGAAGTGCTTTGTATAATCCTAATCAGATATTCTACACATCTGATTACGTATTTTATTAATACCATGAGGATTTGAGTCATACCACCCAAATCCCACTGACCACTACTAAGTCAAAATCAGTGTCATACAAGATCTATGGAAGAGTTGGACTCCATGATCTTCCTCGCACTACTCGGTCAGTTCGAGTCTGCCCCGCAGTGACATATTAGTCAAACTATAAAACAACAACTTATAGTCAAAGATATAGTCTTGTAAACAACTAGCCCACTGATGCGATGATTTTGAGTCGCATTTATAGACCTTTTTCATATGTGTTTTGTGCTCTAATTACTCATTTTTATGGATAATATTGCATAATTCACTCATTTCGGTCTTTGCCATCATTCTATGTCAAATCCCCTTTGTTTTACCAGTTTGAGCATTATTTATCATATTATCATAATTTGTGTGGATTTACTTGGTCTTATTGTGGAATTTCAGGAAAAACAAGTATCTGCTTCCGTCGATACCATCGACGGAAGTCGATACCATCGACCAAGCCACAGGTTGCCAGCCGAGAGGAGCAGCACAGAGTCGATACCATCGACGAAAGTCGATGCCATCGACACATGGAGAGCTACAACGTCGCTAAAAGACAAAACCGACGCTAAAGAGAGTCGATACCATCAACCCGCGTCGATGGTATCGACGCCGGCAGATATGCGTTGGATTCGTTTTGATCTCAATCGGACGGATGGAGTTATTTGACGACCTAATTAGGGACTTATACCTAATGACGGCCGCCCAGAGGAGGGGAGGATCTCATTTTGCATTGCACAAGTGCGGAGGAAGGAGAGAAAGGAGAACGGAGGCCAGAGGCTCATCCCGGGTGATTCGGACGCTGCCGAAGACGAATTCCACCACCGATAGGCGGGGAAGCTTGTATTCTACGCCAAGGATCTACCGATTCTTCTCCGTTCAGGGGTTTTCCCACTTGTTTCACGTTTTTCTTATGAATTCCCCTATTTCTACCATGTATTCGTGCAAGATGAACATGAGAGGCTAAAACCCTCCATCTTTAGGACCGGGAGTAGCCCGGGAATGCATTGTATGACAATTTTATATTGATAATTCATATTTTCTCTCTTAAATCCGTGGTATAGTTTCGTCTTCTCCATATATATTGTTATGCTTGATCACCATAATAATAATCTAATGCCCTTAATCACTTCGACAGAAGGATTGACGGCTGAAAAGAAACGAAACTTACATTAATTCAATAAAACCCTTGACAAAGGAGTTGTAAAATTAATGGTGGAAACTGAGAGATCGTTTTTAATGCGCTTAGTTTAGGGGAATGATTACTATGACGGTGGAATCAACCTAAACCTAAGTAGTGAATTACACCACGACAATGGGTAATTCTATTTTCAGGCCACTACCCGGATAGAGAGAGAAGAGTGAGGAATTATATAAAACCTAATACAATGTTGACCCGCGGTGAAACCGCAATCCTAAAGATACTCTTTTGAATTGATTAAATTAATCTTTAATCGATTGTTTTCTTTGTTTCATTTTGTTTTTTTTAATTTCGACAACAAATCCTATTTTTGTCATTCGGCCTAGCTGATTGTGATTAGTTAGTAGGAGTCTCCAATAATTCACATATCCCTGAGTTCGACTCGGGCCTCACAAAGGCCTATATTACTCGACGCGTATACTTGCGTTTAAACGCGTAGTAAAATACACGTCACCCACCTTGGTACATGTCACAAAACTAGAGAAAATCTCAAGCATGGCCGTTGTAGAACAACTTAGCATGGTCCTTCTATAAGGGGCATCCTATAGTTATATTGCTATCTTTTACACATCACAATTTAGAGAACAGCTCACTCATGGCTGTCTCAAACTGAGAGCTATGCATGACCGCAATCATCCTCCCTAAACACTTGGAATTAGGATGACAAGCACCCCACATACTCAACAATATTGGCTCTGGGTTTCCCTTAGGAATACCCGTTTCACCATCCAGCGAAGTAGTGACACTGGAATGGATCTATGGCCAGGGAAACTACATGATTAAGGTTTCACTTTGATTAGATAAGTCGATTGAGTGAATTAAGGCTGAATCAAACAAGTGGACATACAAATTCTAATTCATTTCTAGCAAGCATTCTATATGTAACAACTCCAATAAATATAAAATGTATAGGACATATTCCTTATTACAACACCACATGATACTATTTCATTTGCCATTCATGACTTTACTTGTCATCACACCAACACATGATATAAAATCATTAACACATTATTCAGGGTACCAACCCTTATCACATAATGAAGATAATCACACGTCCAATAGGGTTCAATCATGCCCAAAGGTCATTTAAGAGCATCACATTATTTCGTATAAGAATATCATTATCTTTCCATGCCTCATCAATGCTCAAATACCATCACATACATGTAACATATAATGCCCATCTTAACATTGCACACAACAATAAATTAGAGTTACAACAATGTAGAGAGAGAAAGTACCCCATCATTATATTAAATGAACAAGGAAACTAAGCAACATCTTTATGTTCTTGAATTGGATTAAGGTTCAACAACTTAACAAATTTAGGGTTTCCAAAACAACAATTGTATGTAACCCCTAGTTATTATTTCCAACAAATCTTAGAAGGGCATTCCTTTATTAAAACAATATGCAAGGGAACTAGGTATAATTTACCACCATCTTTTAGTTGTACTAGGATTAGAGTTAACAATGCAAGTTAGCTTAATATTGTGAATTAGCACTTTACAACAATCTTAGGTCAATATTCATTTGAGGGCAAAGGTAAGAATACCAACTCATGGGCTCAAAACCATTAATCCTGACTCATCCAATCCCCAACATCATGTGCAATAAACATAACCTATCGAATCATAGACCACACATCAAGCCACTAGATTAAATGCAATTAAAACCATTGCTTTGTGTGTATGAATCACCATCGTTGAATCACAGTTGCATAAAACATAACCATTAGATGCAAGAAACGTAAAACCTTGAGACATTTATATAGGAAAGCCATCAAGTTATGACTTATAAAAACTATGTATCACCATAGGGTGTGAGCCCTAAACTCACCATCAATTTCATGAGCAAGGAAACTCATCAAATTAGATATTAGTGAAACCATCATTTGTCTTAGTCAAGTAAACCATCAATTAAGAAACTAAGTGAACCATCGATCTAATACTTAAGACAAAATAGTCCATAACCTCTTAGGATGACCATGGGTTGTGCCACTAAAGAATACCATTGATTTAACACTTAAAGAAATCAACAAATCAACAATTAGGATAGCCATCGATTGTAAATCTAGTGAGACCATCAGATTAAAATCATGAGAGAGCATCAAAATCATCGATTGTGAGAGGAAACAAAACCATTATTTTTAAGCACAAAAGAAGATCCAAAACAACAACTAAGTAACCTCCATCGGTTGGCACAAGGAGCCCAACCATCGAGTTATGGAAACAAGAGAAAATCAGCTCAAAACATTAGAGAAAAACCATTATTTGAGAAAGAAATAAGACCATCGACTTGAACCACTTATGAGAGAATCATGACCACCGTTTATCCAACATAAGAAAATCCAAAAGAGAAGTAAATACAAACCATTAATTGGCACAAAGTGGTCAAACCAAATAGCATTAAAACCAACTTCCAGATTGAAACACAAGGAGGGAAAAATATACTCAGAACCCTAGGAAGAACCATCGTTCATGGGGCTTAAGATAATCATAGATCATACAATGATGAAGAAAATATAATCATCATTACTTGATATCACTAAAGTCATCAAAATAGTAACTAAATTACCAAAATTGTTCCTTCCTGTAGGCCAACCCACCGGGTCACCCAACAAGTAGAATTTTTTTTTCAAGGAACCCAATAAATCATAGCTAGTTTCAGCCATTTAAACACTATAGATTATCATGATTATGGAATCCATAAACCAACCGGAGCTAAGAATATTATTACTATGGGTTCTTGGTCATCTAATAAGGTCATAAAAATAGTATCAATACACCACCCTAGTTCTACACAAATGACTAGTCATCGGATCATAAGGTAAGGTAGAAATCAACTCAATTAGGTCAAGGATAACCATCAATTTCCACCGCAACAATTCCATCAATTCGTGGAAAAGCAAGGCATAAATCTCAGCTCCCAAAACAGAGAACGTGCACAAGATTAGGGCTGTAAACGGTGCGGGTATGACCATACCCAGAACCATACCCTTATTAATTTACAGGGTACGGGTACGGGTCTAGACCCGCATAAATAAAAATCAGACCCGCACCATACCCGGACCCGTACAAAATGCGGGTACACGGTGCGGATATGTGGGTACATGGTTCTATACATAGAAAGATATTATCATTGGTCATTATTCAACTACCATCATAAATAAATCTGCTCCATTTTCATTTTGTATGGATATTGAGTCGTTCGAACTTTTAATTACAAAGTCCACGATGATATTGATTATAAAAGAACAATGGGACAGCAAAAACGTAAACCAAATAAATGACCGTCTACAGGAAAACAAAAAAAGAGGCCTACAGTAAGAGGAGGTGATGAATCTAACCGCTACGGAAAACTAAATGGAAGTAGTACCTATAGTAGGACGTTTGAAATTGCAATATGTCCATCCGTAGAAAAAGGGCGCAAACGTCAACAGATAAAACTTGTGTCTTGCTTAGAGAGGATAACAGAGAACGCTGGTTGTTGTATGAGGAAAGGAAGCACCTTGATGCCGCAATCGCCGAGATCCAAGCGCCAGCGAGATTTGGGCACGATGCTGCCGTGAGTCAAATTCGAGTTCCTAGATCAGGAAGTCAGCAAGATCTGAGTGCTTGGATGCCGCCGGGATACGAAAGCTCATAGAAAGTCGGCTCCTTGACAGGGTTTGGATCGAGGCCTGCAATCAGTGATGCCCAAGTCAGCGACCCCTGGAGTTGCCGGCGCCTGGATTTGAGGCCGCAACAGGGGTGTGGTCGGTGACGATTGGTGCAAAGAGACAAACGGAAGCAGCTGGAGCTAGGCGCTCGGTAGTCGGTGACGATTGGCTACTGGAGCTAGATGATGGTTGTCGTTGGGCACCTGGGTGAAGCAGATGGACGTGGAGGAGGGTTTCCAGGTGGACCACGAGTTGGAGACGCCTGCCTACTTCCGCTTGGTTGCCAACCAGAGACTTGAGTGGAGTGATGAGTCGTGAGTTCGTTTGTCTGTGTGAAATGATTCCAGTTTGTTAGGGTTTAAGACAGTAGTCATCATCTTATATTAGATGCTAGCCATTAGATCATAGGATAAGAAGGATTTCTGACCCTTAGATCTAAAAAGATTTATCTATTTTATTTAGTAGTGCGGGTATACGGGTCTAACGGGTACGGGTATATATGTACCCATTAGTGGAACCATTTAAATACGGGTCTATGGGTATGCGGGTATGCGGGTCCGCGGGTATAAAAATTTAGACCCATAACGGGTTTGAGCGGGTATAGAATTGCGGGTATACGAGTATACCCGTACCCATTTACAGCCCTACACAAGATTAAGGAGAGAAACCACAAAGCTATCTACTAAAAAATCATCATATATATGCACAACTTAGCTAATGATTCGAATTTGATACTCAATACTAGGTTTTAGAGCAAGATTTAGCATGACAAGTTGAATGGTGAGTAATAAACATGGAACAAGTTATATAGCTTGTCTCTAGAATGAAGTTGCACCTTCAAATAGAAAGAAACTTAATGAATAAGGAATAAAATTTGAGATTTGAGCTTCTCCATTCATCCAAACTAGTGTTATCTCCAAAAACAAGAAACCCATAGATCAAAGGATCAAGAAGAAGAGTGTCTTTCATGTTTCTAGCTCAAACTCAACCATGGGAACCACGGATTCGGCCAAGAAGAAGAGAAAGGAGGGTAGTATCAGCAAGGAAGAAAATCTAAGAGAGAGGATCTTACTTGTTTGGGTCAAGAATAACTAAGGAAGCTTCAAAATCTTGAAAGAAGACTAAATTTGAATCCCATGATCATATGCAATTAGATTGCTCCAAGGTCTTCCTTTATTGAGCTCCTTTCCTTCATCAAGAGAGAGAGACGAGATCCAGCAGCAAGAGGGGATGAAGGGGTGAAGGAAGTGAGTAAAAGGATCCTTTGTATGTGAAGAGAGGGGTACAAAAAGCTGAAAGGGAGAGAGAAGAAAGAGGCAAGGTGGTCTAGCAAAACATGCCAAGTGTTCAAGGTCAAGGGAATCCATCCCATGAAACCTAGGATCTCCATGGTAATTGGGGTCAGGTAGCCCACCAAAACTTGGCTCCCAAAACAACTGTGGGCCCCACTCACAATAAATCCATCGTTCATACACTCAAGGTAGCCCATCTATGAGAGGAAAATCCTAAGTATGTCATCCACAAAACTAAGGTACAAACTAGGCTTCCCATGTCACAACAAACTCCAGAATGATATAAAAACATGTGATACACAACAATCACATGACAAATTGTAATAAAAACATCAAATGTGGGTAAATTGCATAAAAGTCCAAAATGTGCACAAAATTGCATAGCTTGCTCAAACAGTGTTCAAACTTGACCAAAATTGAAACATAACTTAGTTAAATGATATCAAAGCATATGAAAAAATTTTAATTATGCATTGAATCACTTATTTAAGATAATCAAGAATGATTAGGCATTAATCTAGGTCAGGGGTCTTACACATTAGATCATTTCTCAGGAAGTTGTTCTGCCCAAAAAGATAACAATGGAGTTCATAATATTACAATACGCCACATTACAAGTTTTCATTTTGACTAACTTCAATTTTATGAAGGAACTTAAGATCTAGAGCGATGACATGCAAGTTGATACAGTTTCCTTTGAGTATGAGTTGGAACTGAGCAGATGCCTTCATCGTGGGAAGTTTGAGCATGAATCAGACCTTTATTTTGATGCTAGTATAAAGGCAACTAAAATATAAGTGAGGAAGAAGAAGATATGGATTTCCAAGTCAAGTAATCTGGTGCCCATTATGGAATAAGTGGATTAATTTATTGATGTTGTTATTTATATAGTGAACTCTATTGAAGAAGTGGATCCCCCGAAGTCTGAAATTGAAAGCTCAAGACCATATACAACTTTAAACAAGGAAATGATGAATGGAAAATTTCACAAGCTTGTCTCTACCCCTTATACTACTACTCAATATCAATGGGAAACTCAATGAAGGAAGTCAAAGTAACTACCAAGAGTTCACATGAAGAGTGTGAGTACAGAAAGGCATATCCAACTATACCCAAACAAGTTATCACTACTAGAAAATTTCCAAGATGTGGGGTCTTTACAATCAAGAGGTGGTTTATCTCCAAGATGATTTCCAAATTAACACTCCCTTATCCATTTTTGTGTGGAATCTAAGAGGGGAACATGATAAACTCTCAGGGGTTCAAGAGGAGATCCAAATAACAAAGGCAGATATCTATATCGTACTAGACTCTATCATTAAAATCCGGAGGTTTCATCTATTTTTAATTCTCTTTGGAAGATTCTCATTATATTTCCAATAGTAAGTTTTATACTTCTACCCCCATTCTTATTCCATGGAATGATACCTCTCTTGGCATCAACAAGATTATGGCTACTTAACATCTGCTTCATTGCTATATGAATAGACATCAATTTTTGAAGTATAGTTGTCTATCGTGCTAATAATGATATTGAAAGGGGTTCTCTCTGGGATAGTTTGATTTCTCCATGGTTGGTCCTTGGGGTGTGCTAGTTGATTTTAATTTTGTCAAGATTAACAATGAGAATATTGTCTAGCATCCTCCACTATCTAGGAGTATGGATCTTTTACATATGGGATAGGAGTAAAAAGGGAAATAGTACCTTTCTCTAGGATTGATCAAACCTTTTCTAACATTGACTTACTCAACTATTTTTCCAATGCTTGGGGAGAGGTTATTAGTACTATTACGAGTGATTATTGTATCAATCATTCATCTTGCTAATGCAAAAAGTAGGTAAACTCCTTTTTCAGGTTCATCAACTCTTGGGTAATCAACCATGATTTTTGCATGTGGTGAAAGAAATGGCTTAGTCATGATTATAGTGGTGCATTGATGTATATAATCTACTTCAAGTTGAATAATCTCATGTCTACTTTGATAGTCTGGGACTGGAAACCAATGGGAAATTTTCTATATAAGGCCTGGAAAATGGAATCCCCAACTAATAGCTTGTAAAGAAAAGTGGATGCTTGGTCTACGATACAAAATTACAACAGAGTTGATTGTGGAATTGGAGGATGTAGAGAACTTTCTCAAACAAAAGTACAGGGTTCAACTACTGAAGATAGGGGATAGGAATTCTTTATTCTTCTATACTTCTCTTAAGACCAGAAGGATTAGAAATAATACACATACTCTTAGTATAGATGGGAATACTATTTATGATTTGAAAATTATTAGTGAAAGCATTATTTTTCATTACATATATGTTTTCAACTCTGCTACTAATGATTTTATTGCCTGGAACAATGATTGGGAGGTAACGACTCTGACTCAGGACAACTTTAATTTGTTGAGAACATGGATAAGGAGGAGGTCAAATCTATGTTCAAGAACCTCAATAAGGAAAGGAAAAGGCTCCATGACCAGGTGGTTAAATGTTGTATTCTTTAAGAAATGTTAGCTCATCACTGTTACTGACATCATTAAAGGTATTTTTTACAATGGTAAGTTTCATAAAGAATGTTGTAGGACTTTCATTACTTTGATCCTTAAAGTGTCTGGCCCTTCTTGCATTAGGAATTCAGTCCCATTTCTCTTTGCAACATCATCTACAAAGCAATTACAAAGATTTTGGAAAATATGTTTTAAGCTTTTTATGGGTGACCTAATTGACTTAAACCAATTGGATTTCATTAAAGAGTTATTTATAGGGGATTCTATTCTCTTGGATAATGAAGTGTTTATCTTTATGTATTGCCCATGATCCTATCTTCTTTCTAGTAACTTTGAAATGAATAATAGATGGACCATCCTATATGATTAGAATTATTTCACAAAATATCACAATGGCTAATTCTTATATTAGTCACATTCTTTAGGATGTGAGATTGAAATATTAGAAAAAAATGTTTTTCCAGTTTTAAAGATGCCTATCCGGCCTCATACAATGCCCATAGAATGAACTGGATTTTAATTGAATAAGACAATGTTAGGATCGTTGTTTCTTAAGCCCTTACATGAGAAAAATATATTAAAGAATGCATTAACCTTTTTTTTAGATGTTGGGAAAATACCAAAGCATTATGGGATCGTATCTTCAATAAGTTGGTAGTAAAATATTGGATAAGGTAACACATAGATTGGGTTGTACCTATTCACTCAAATGACGATTGGGATTAGTACCATCCCAACTAACTGTAGTATGCAACATGAACATAGTCAGTTATCGAAGCTAAACCCATTCCAAGTAATATTTTTATGTGTCATTTAAGTAACCACTTATACTCACACTTTTATATATATTGTCTTTTTTTCTTCTGATAATATCTTTTCTTGTATTACTATGTTGTATTACAAGTGCAACAAGAATAATACAATATGCTACAAATTTAATCTTAAACCCACCTAACTTAAAACTTACATTTATATATTTTTTCTAATTTACATTTATCTTCAATTATTATTCTAACACATTTGATCATTTTCAGAGCACATGTTATTCTCTTGATGAAGAATATATTTCCCGTTTACATATATTTTTATTATTATGAGGAAATTGTAACAGCTCCCTCTCCCTGTTATCCCCAATTATGGCAGACCAAGAGGACAAGGGCCATTATCATATTTATATGATCAAGGTTTTGCAACTAACCAAAAATAATTAAAAAATTTATTGAATGGAAAAGAGTTTGATAACATTATGAATATAGAGACTCCTCTAGGGAGTTACATGGAATGGAAAACTAATGTTGCAACATAAAGTAATTCGAGCTATGTATAACCATCCAGGATAATGTTAAGCATCTTTTCTTTTGATGCCTTCTTCTAGATGTCCATCTTTCATATTAATCGCAGTTTAAGCTAAAATGGCATGAAACAAAATGCAGCCAACACATCCAGATATATTGAGTATGTGGGGGAAATAAAATATTCCCATCTGGGTGTAACAACATAAACAATCATAGCAACAAATATTATTGTATAATCAAACTTGCAAATTGTTGTTATAACTTCTCAACCTGCATTTCTCCTGTGCATCCATGGCTAAATGACATGCCCAACTCAACATTGGCTCATGGGTCCTATGCATGGAAGTTCAATCTAGTCCCTTTATCTCCTCATATGACCCACCCAGTTCAATCTCTATGTATACCCACTCAATGGGGTATTCATGCTATCATACTCACTCATTGGGAGTATTATAATGATTACTGATTCGTTGGGGGTAATATCTAGTCATACCCACTCACTGAGGGTATTCATAATATCATACTCACTCACTGGGAGTATTTCAATGACCAACCCAATCTCTAGGAGTAATTTCTATAACTTCCATGCATGCATTTGTTTAGAGGTAATATTTTGGACTTGAGAGAGTTATGTTTATATACAATGATATTCATATCGACATTATAGATTGCAGGAAGTAAATAAACAACCAAACAGTTTAATTGCAATCAATGCGGGAAACTTCAAAAAAACCACATAGGTCGATAAGGTAACTATTCATAGGCTTAACTAATTACCTTTCCTATGGGATGACTTAATTCCAAAGCAAAAAGAGTAAAATTCAATCAATCAAGCAATCACCCTGTAACTAATCCATAATGCCCAAGTATTATTATTGTGTTCACAAAATATTCATTATATGAACTTGGGCTCTAAGTTAGGGGTTTTGGGGTCGAATTAGGGTTTCATTAGGGTTCAGCTTTCCAAACTCTAATTATCATATTTTAATACTTTTCATCTTAGGAAACCCTAATTTTGGCAGCATGTGAACTTTTGACCTCATTGGATCCAAGATACACTTTTTTATCAAATTAACTTAAACTTTATACATTAAGACTAATTAATCGGGTGATGATCATCAAATCCATGAAATTAGGGTTTTATATATTAAACATTACTAAAAATTGCATCTTTAAGTACTTTTGGAATTTAAGTGGGAATTAGAGTATGAAACTAATTTTATTGGATCCCTTATATTTTTTTGATCATAATCATATATATATATATGTGTGTGTGTGTGTGTATATACTAGGTTTGGACTTACCAACTAGAATTTTCACAAAACAAAACCCTTTGGACCAATCAGAGCATGCCACATAGGCGGTTGACTAGTCCAGGGCGTGCACTGTGGGCCAAGGTTGAGCCATTTGGCTCGCGCCATGTCAACGACCCGTGCTGGTGTGGCTCAATGAGAAAAAAGGTGCAAAAACCTAGAAAAGCCCTTACCTATCAACAGAAGGGTCGAGGAACCAAATAACTTTTGCCCTGGGTCATCTTCAACTTCTGCTGCCTTCTCCTTTGTGAGCATGTGAGCCAACCCCAATGTAGATTATGGGTTGTTGGGTCTGTGAGCGGCGAGGGGGAGTGCCAATTCCCTTCGGCCTGCCCTGCTGAACTAGTTGATGGCCTCAATTGGCCGGGAGGAGACCCAAGTAGAGAGGAAGGAGAGGGGTTTCCTTAGTAGGGTACAGAGAAGAAACTGAGAGAGAGAGAGATCAGGGGTTGGATAGGAATTGGATGCATGAGGTGGTCTTCAAGTTACATAGAGTCTCGCTAGGAAATTGTGGTCTCACAGAGGGACTTCTACCCTCTTATATAGACCTAGGTTCAGAGGTTTGGCCACCGATTGGGTTGGCGATTTGGGGATAACTCTAACAACTTTACAAAGCAGGAAAATCCTAGGAGGATTGTGTTTGGAATTCTTTTCTAAATGTGACGATTAAGTTTCTATGCCCTCGTATGAACTTGAGAGAGAGAGAGAGGTGTGAAAGGGGAAATCAGAAACACTATAGATAGTTTCCCAAACTAGTTGAAGGCTAGGGATGATTCCCTAACCATTGATTCAGGATCCAAGGGTCATATGATGCTTGGAATAAATAATGGGTCAGGCCCTAGCTTTGCAAATCGTATTAGAAATGTGACATTTAATATATTGATCCATAATCCCTTTCACTTTAGGAAAACTTAGTTAATTCATAGCTCTCTCTTCCCTTAATTAATCAATCCTAAATTTTTAAAGGAAGATTTTTAATAATAATAACTCAATTTGGGAAATATTTGGTGCCAAAATACAAAAGTTAAATACCCTTTTCTTGCTCCATATGAAATTGCTTTATTTGATTTATTTAAGGCATCAAATAACTCCTTTTCTTACCCAAACTTGGTATGCAATTCTATTTTGGAATATACTTTCTTTGGGTGCAAGTTAGGACCAAATTTGTGTATATTAGTTGTCTTTAACATATCTTTTCTAGAGATTCCCAAACAATTCCTTATTTAGTTACCAATTGTACATTACTTTTGTGAATTCCTTTATTATTGAATTTTCCACTCTTTCTTTTGCCAATAATTATCAATGGATTATCAAAATTAGTAAAACATACGAAACCACTTTCATATGGAGAGTTTTCATTCCAAATCCATACTTTATAAAAAAAACAGAAAATACCAAACTATCCTAAAATGTCCTTAAAAATCCATTATTTGCATTTAAAATATATTTACAAATACATGCAAAAATATAAGTTATAATAGAAACTATCCATAGGCAATTCCACTTGGTGATCACTTCATCACCATAAAACTCTCGATCCCCAAGAGCCAAGCCCACACTTGAACCATTTAAAATGTATAGTTGGCAGGCCTCTAAGATGTGTACAATTCTGAGTAATAGCTCCCATTAGGGAGAGGCAGACCCTGGCCCTTCATTAAGGTTTATCGAGGCACGCCACTTAGGGTACTTCTCCCCAACAAGCACTTATGTTGTCTGTATCTAATATACTTTAACTATATTTCAAGTTTTTTCTTAAAAAATGGTTACTTTATTAGACAACATACATCAACACATACGATGTGTGGTAAATGATAAAAAAAACTTTTTTGAAGTTGTATTCTGCTTTCGGAAGAGCTTAACAAAGAAGTAGAGGCAGACTTAAACTAACTTAGGAAGAGCTTATAAAGAGAGATTTTGAATCTTTACATATTGACCAGAGTATGATCCATAACAGAGCTGATTGGAAAAGAAGGATCTATGCAGTCGACCCCAACATGGTTGAGATTGATGCTTAGATGATGATGATGATGTTTTACGGTTTTGGAGCTGATTTTGAGTATTTGTCAATTAGTAAGTACCACATGCACTGCTTAAAGTACCCAACATAATTTTATAAGTACCTCACATCATATAAAAAGTACATCATACAAAGATAACCATACCTCATAAAATTGAATAGACGTGTCACTCCATCTGAGTGGTGTTGTCGTAGTTTGAGGTATTGTCTCCATAATCTCAAGTAATGTTGTCATCATTCACGATACTTCTTTTCACTATTGTGGATACTTTTAACATGTCCTTGGGTAGCATCATTATTGGTGTAGAGTTGTTGATACAATGTTAATGGTATCATTATTCGATAAATATTTGTGGTAGTTGTTAAATATTTATATAATTGGGTAATGTATTATCATTCAAGTACTACTATTGTAGACCGCTACACTAATTCCTTCTAGTGTAGTACCCCATCATCTGGATTACTTTTTATGTTATTTAAGTACTTTCATCGTTGTATCATTATCATCATTTTAGGATTAGGTATTGATGTTGAAACTATTATGTACTGTCACCGAATGGTAGTTTCTTTCAAAGTATCGTGATATCCATTGATTTTGGTACTATGTCAAGAGCATCTACATAGTGATCTATGTACTACATCATAATTTAGGTACTATAGATGTAGTTTGATGTACTATTGCTCTCATTTGAACTATTGTTGTCATCATTTAGGGTACTTGTGTAATTGTCACTGACACTTTTCTTGTTGTTTTTTGTATTATTTTATAGTTACATATACTATCACAGTGTTAATGATACCATCGACCATGTAGATGCCCATAACATATGGTTATTGCCGCCAGTTGATAAATACATCTAACAACAATTAAAGTACCTTAAAACACAAAGTACATAAAAATTATATTAAAAATACTCATTATGTAGAAAATCCTAAATGTTTGTTGAAGTATGAAAAAAATATGTTAGTGTATATTTACTATCACATACAAAAAATTCAACCACACATTCACTTGTCAACTAATATAATCATTTTACAAAGTATAACAAAATTGAGACAAGAGCACCATCATCATGTAACAAGAATACCTATAAGAAAAGTATCAACTTTAGACATAAAAGAAACTAAAAAAGTACTACTTAAACTATTAATTATCCTTAAATATATCATAATACTACAAACCACATATAAGTACTAGATTATTTAAAAATCATATCTCGTCGATGACAATTCATCCACCAAATGGGTTCATAACGCATAACATTTCTTTTAATTTTATTTATTAACATGCACAATCTCACAAATTAACTTGTGACATGTGTGATTGGTAGGTCCTAAATATGGATCATGTGAACATAATTTAGGACGTGATGTTATATTTATAATCTCACAAATTAACGAGTCAGTGGTGTTATATCTATAATCATACTTTTAACATGCACTCAAAGATTGAGGTATAACATGCTCACACACAAAAAACCGATTATCTTAAGATTATAAGATAATAAGATTAGACTAATGGGATTGCATATATTAGAATATTAATAATTGGATTTTGTTCATTTTATCTAGAGGACAATCTCATGACAGTTTGAAGTAGCCTATCACTGTTGCATACACAATGGATGCTAAGTTATTGATTGTTCGAGGCCACAATTCATGAATTAGGGTTGCAAAATTTTATTTTAAGGATATGGTTCGTCGACGACAATGTTAACTTAGCGAATATCACTATGACAGTGTCACAAATACTAAACACATTAACTGATGATACTTTGATGTTAATTAAATAAGTTCAGAAACAAAGAGTGAGAATTCAACATATAAAAATTACTTTTTTAGTTGTAGTTGTTGTAATCAAAGATAGGTCCTTTATAACAATGTGATTTTGATGTATAATGCTCCATGTGAATAGAACAAGATTACATCTATGTCATGCTTCATTGTTTTACTGTTAGGGGCAGATACTAGGGGGCGAGCGACAGTTGGGATCCCCCCAATAAATATATTTGAAACTACTATTTAAAATATATGTATCTAATTAATTAATATTCAATATATATATATATATTAATAATGTGGTATATACAAATGCATAGTTATTATGATATTGTAGTGAAGAAAAGTGAGAATTTTTTGACATAATCTGTAAGGTCCTTGGTTCAGAATTGAGCATAGATAAATTTTTCTTGTTTTATATTTTTCTCTTTAGGTGAGTTTATGTGGTATTTTATATTTTTATGTAATCACTCAATATCATCTAATATTTAATTATTTGAGTTGAAATAATTAGAAAAAGTACATTCAAAGTTTCTATCTTGAATAATTTTTGTTAGAACACTTTCTATTTATAGCTTAAATATATAATAGATGTTTTTAATTTTTTATTATTGTAGTTCTATTCCTATTCTTTATTGAAAAGAAAAAATATTAATTTAGTATAATTTAGAACCTTTTTACACAAAATTAATTTTTGTTAGTATAGTATTATAGAAAAGTGAATCTTATCATGTTAATTTACCCATATAAATTTTTATTTTCCCCAAATGTTCTAATCTATTACAATATGTGAATTCTAAATTCTTCTATTATCATTATAACCTTTGGTCCATTTGTTCTCTACCTTTTCCTACCATGTAGTCTTATTTTATCCGTTTTTATTAAATACTTCTAAACAAAATTTCATTTGACAAACGACATTTCATATTAAGCCACACTTTCTCTTTCCCCCCTAATTTTTCACTTTGTACCTAATCTTTTCAATTACTCCTTTCCTACTTCCCATGTTTTCATCAATAAACTTCATTGCGTATTGTTTCTTACTTTGCATAACCAACGTTACTTATAAAAAAGAACAATCACATAGTAATATAGATATTTATGTCACATTACATCAAGCACCCACTAAGTGTAATTGCTATTAGAATTAGACTCTCCACTGCACAATATTTTTACTACGTTGAAATTATTTTACTATTACTATGGGTGGAGTTGTGAAGTAATATAACACAACATCTACCATTTTTTGACAATCCATTCATAAATACATATTTCTTTAATAAAATAGAACAACATTGTTGATGTTGTTCTTATATATGTAGAAAATTAATTTGAAAAAAGTAATGTTATTCAAATATATAACTATGATTTTTTTTCATACTTATAACGTTCTATACACTCATCAAATGATCATTTTATAGTATAAAAATATCTTTCTTTATTCAATTACAAGTATCTAGCATGTATAGATGGAATTGGAGTAGTACATAATAACATATTTTCCAACAAATTAATTTAAATAATATTTAGCTACTTATATGAATGTAATATCACCATTCAACCAAAGTAGTGTCACCCAAGTGGTTAAGTGTTTGAATTTGTAATATCAAGGTCTCTAGTCCGAAGCCTAATGAGGTCAGGATGAACCTTCAAGCTTTGTGATCACTTCGTCACCGTAGAACTCTCGATCCCCAAGAGCCAAGCCCACACTTGAACCATTTAAAATGTAGAATTGGCAAGCCTCTAAGATGTGTAAAATTCTAAGCAATAGCTCCCATTTGGGAGGGGGCAGACCTTGGCCCTTCATTAAGGTTTACTAAGGCACACCACTTAGGATACTTCTAACCATTAAGCACTTGTGCTATCTCTATCTAACATACTTTAACTGTATTTCATGTAAAGAGAAAAAAATTATATTAAAATGTGTTATGGAAACCTAGTCAACTAGTAGATGCACATACAAAGATTATTAATCTTGTTTGAAACGAAACACCTTAATTATTTCCTTTTAAAGCCAAAATATAGGACTTAACTGTAATAATAATGTCCATCCATAATTTCTCTAGTCATTCGTTTCCAGCCCTTTTAAGCAACGAGAGTTGCTCCCTATGCATTGATGATTACGTTGCTTTTTCCTTAGGGCCCACTTCTCCATTTGTTCTCGTTATCTTCAACTCACTCTCCCTCATTCACGCTCTCTCTCTTTCCTCCACTTTATGTCTCTCTCCTCCTGATTGGTTTCCTCTCCGTGACAACAAGCCAACCCCCGACTCATCCCTCCCCCACTCTTTCTCTTAACCCCACGCATGGCCACCACGATTGCTAGCGGCAACCATATTTCTCCAATGGGATCGTACCACATCAAACACTCGACCCCACTCCTCTTTTTCTCTCTCCACCCGATTGGTTTCTTTCTCCCAACACCTCCCAATCACCCAACGAATCCTCGTCTCACCCTTTCTCTCTCCCTCCCGGCTTTCAGTTCCCCTGGCCTTCTCTTCTTCCAGTACGTATCATCTCCGACTGAACATAGCAACGACCTGCAGCCAATCTACAGCGCCCACATGGTTTCCTGACCACCGACGGAAGCAACATAGGCTCCAGGGAGAGCTACAGTCGCCAGCCACCATACCGCCATGAGCCATCCACCGCCATCAACCACCAATGTTGTGAAGCCACTGCTGCAACAACCAACTGCCGCCTCCTTCCACCACGGTTTGCCATGAAGATTGGTGAATAAGTTTGCAGCTATCTCAGATACAGAATAGGTGCGTAGACAGGCAAGATAAGGCTTGAAAAGACTTCCTCCATCCCTGTTTATATCCATGGCAATGGCACAGGGTGTGAACAAGAAGGTGTTTTTGGCCGCCCACCCTACCCATGACAGTACATCTCAGGCAACAAACTTTGATGGGCTGGTTTGACAACTCAAGAGACATGTGAACCACCCTTCATTTAAGCCAATAAACATCCAGGAAACATCTCCTCTTTGTCAGAAAAACTACTGTTTCTTTACTTGAGAAATAATGAGAAATCAGAACCCCATCCCTCCTTATCCTTATCTCGGCTCATCCCACACCTGAAGCCTTCCCCGAATCACCTCCCCTCACCTCTATAAATACCAACCAAGACAATCAAACGAGTCATCTTCACCTGTAGCCCTCTACAGCTCCACTGCTTTCTTCTTCACATCTCAGCCTACACATGTGACGGCCAAGGTCTCCTCCAACATCCTATTAACATATACTACATAACTCCCAATCAATCCTTTCCCACATGTCCTTGTTATCTCACTTCAACCGAGATCGAAGGAACTCATTCACCATCTTCTTTTCCTTTCTCAAGCAACCTAAAATATTGGAGACAACCATTGATAAAGAAGATCTACAAGAGAATCATGCTTAACTAGAACTAAGGATGAGGAAGAACATGGACTTGCCACACAACGGATCATGCTAAGAGGTCGAGGGTGTTACCAAGCAGTACTCATGTCTTTTGAGAAATATATCTTAAAGAGCATAGAATTAGAAGGTATGGAGTACCATTTGTTGAGTCATCATCTTTCTTCATAAATTTTGTAGGGAGTAAAACCTCTTCTTCTGAGTCCACACTCAAATCACCTTCTTACACTACAATTTTTAAATAATGTATTTGATTCACATACAATGTTGAGTTTTTTCATTCAAAGTACTTATGGATTTTATCGATATAATGTCCCTAACAAAGAGGTCTTTTATCACATTTCATTTACAAAACTCGTTCCCCTCATCAACTACACCTTTTGTGCAATAGATGTCAATATGTGTCGCTCTCTTCTTTTCATGAAAATTAGTATCACAGTGAAGTTTTGGCATAACTTACGCTTACACCATATAGATCGCAATATTGTGAATACCGATGGTTCTTCCTCATGTTTTTGTCAAAAATTTGAATATATATAGTTCAGAGAATGATAAAAAGTTTAATAGCTGAGATTCTTATCATGACATGTGATACTCTTGGTTAAGATATGATTAAAAAGTTATTGTTGCGATTGCACCACTAAAGAGTTGGTTTTGCAGTCCTAGGGTCGGTGAGGACTGGAAGATCGAGATTGATATATGTGTTATGTTATGTTTAGATCCGGAGCATATCCTTGGGATGGTGAAGGGAGGAGGGATAGTCTTTCCCTTGCAACTACCCCACCTTGAGGGCATCCGAAGTGTTGCTGGTCTGTGAGATAAATCATCAAAGGTTGTGTATAACGACCGCTGAGGTGACGACACCTGCACTAGGCCGCCAGACCAAGGAGAGATATGGTTGCAGACCGACCCCACCTCGAGGGCAGACGGAGGGCCGTAGGACTACCCTTCGAGTAGACATCAAATTATGGGCCTATAAACCACACCAGCTATGTGTGGTGGGACAGAGGAAGTTGTGAGGGTAGAATTGGCACACGTGAGACCAATGTCTTTGTGATAGGGCAGTGTGCAAAGTGATATTGTTGATTTGTTACTTATGGTCTATGTGACCTTAGCTGTGGTTGCAGGCCACAAGATGGATCTAGGATTGGTTAACAATCCCTCTGGACTGAGTGGGGAATGATATAATAAAATAATTGATATGTTATTTGCTCTCTTATTATGTATTTTACTTCAATATTACATGCTCCAACTTTATACTATATTCTCAACTTTTATGTCTTTTCAATGTATAATCTTTTGTGTCATGTTCTCAGTTGTTTCAGTATTCATATGATCTGCTTAAATTTTATGCCTTTCCATACTTAGACGTTGGTCTAACTCCTCTTGCTACGATTCTTGTTCCCCTCCCACCATAGGTTAAAGAAGATCTCAAGTTTCATTGTGTGGATTTTCTGACTAGATCCTGGCGGGAGCAGCATCAGGCTAAATGATCAAATGCTTAGTTGATGTTCAAATATTTAAATGCTAATCAAGTGAATGTAATATTTGAAACATTATTGTAACTCATGTAACGTAATACAAATATTTGAATTTGTAATAAAGTTTTATGGTTGCTATCCATTGCTTGATGCTTCTTCCATAATGCCCTCGAGTTTTAATCTCCACGATTAGGAGTTAATTGTGGAGGCAAAAATCATGGACGTTACACTATTCATACCCAATTACCATCATTTAGTTATATTAAAGCTAGGTATAACAAGTTATACCTCATTAGGGTTACATATCAACACAATATGGTTATCATCCCTTCTATTCGTATGAATGAATAGGTAAGACTACCTTATTAAGGGTAACCCTCCATTTGTTCCATCATCATTCAACCCATATCACCATACCACAATGTCACCCAGAACCATTGGATGTTTAAAAGGTAAGACCATTGGTTGTTTACATAAGTAAAAACCTTGGATAAACCACCTATGAAGTCCTTGATTTGTGCTCTAGAAAGAGTCACCATCTAACCCTAGACATCCTTGATTAACAACACAAAAAGTTCCATTGAGTGTAGGGTAAAACCCACAATCGGTTGTTCATTTAAAACAAGTCATCCTTTATCAACAATTAAGCTCCTTAAGTTGATCATATAAAGGAAACCATCTAAATCCCATTATTAGGACCAACATATTACATTATCCATCATTTTACTTTATTAGAGGAATAAACATTAGATCTTGACCATTGGTTCAAGTTCATATATTAAAACCATCAATTGCAGTATAGGTTCGACCATTGCATCAAGTGACCCAAGAAACCATTGGTCTAAGGATTAATGGATGCTAAAACTATATGATTAACTCACCATAGATAGTAGAGACCTGATCCACCATCATTAGTGATCATTAAATCACTATAGGTTGTTAGATCAACACTATATTCATTAATTAGTATCAAATATTAAGTGATGTCATCATTGATTGATAATATCAGTAGGGTACTTAATGGTTGATCATTATACTTCTAATTGATCCAAAACCTGACCTAAGGGGGTGACCATAGGTTTTCACCATCATTTGATGCCTTGATCATGACCATGAGTTGTTATGAAGACAACACCATAGGGTTGTTGCAATGGTACCATCATCGGTCATGGTTTATAGAAGAAATCAGCTTTAAACCCTGAAATTGACCATTGTTTGATAGGTGCTTAGCACCATAGGTTGTCAAAAAAACTTGATCTAAGTCATATAATACCTTAGGAATAATTTACACATGATCACAGGTTCATATATAACTGAAATCAGAATAGGAAACATTATAAAAATTGAAATCCTAGTCAAGCATAGCTTTTTAGTGCTTGGATCATCATTTTCAAGCAAGAACATGATCTAGAAAGCTTATGGTAAGAAATAAACGTGGAGTAAGTTATAAAACTTGCCTCTAATGAGAAGATAAAACCCCACACAGAAGAAATCTCGAGCAGGTAGGGTAGAAAATCCAAGAGTAATCTATGAATTCGTCCATCTAGCACCTTTCTTCATCAAATGAGCAAACTCTAAGCATAAGGAGCAAGAAATGTAGGGTTTTAGAGCTTTAGAGCAATTTCTACCATGGAACAACAAGGTTCTGACCTGGAGAAAGCTAGGAGGAAGGATAACAAAGAAATATACGGAGGAAAGAAGGGAATTCTTACACTTTTAGGTCTAGATCACTAGAAGGAAGTTTTTTCAACCCTAAAATGAAGTCAATTTCAACCTTAGAGCCTTTCTCCAAGAAGATCCCCACTTCCTTCTTCCTTGGGCAGAAAAATTCACATCTGAATAGAGGGAGAACGAGGTTGGGAGAAGTAGGGAGGTGGTGGAGAGAAAATGGCTCGTTTTGGTGCTTAGGGATAAGTATATGACACTTTAAGATAAAGAAAAGGAAAAAGTTGAAGTTCTAGTATCTATCCACGTGTCCATGGCCTTAATTTATTAAGAATATACAAGCACACACACAAGCAGCTCTCCCATCATGTGTATAGACATTCTTACCTTTCCTTTATCAAATTTTCCAGCCAATCAAATAATTCATTAGTTGATAGCTACTAAAGGTAGCTCATCTGTGAAGGGGAAAATCGTAAATTACCCTTGGAGAAAACACCTTCAGACCAAGGTTTAAATAGGCAACCCATGGCTCAAAAAGCTCAAGAATGATGATAGAATATCCAAGGAACATAATGCAAGTGATAAATTGTAAATAAAACCTCTCAATTGGGTAAATTACATAAAAGTCCAAAATATGCATAAAATTACGTAACTTGCTCAAACAGTGTCCAAATTGGACCAAATTTGAAACTTAAGCTTGTTTTATGATTTAAAAGTATATCACAAGGTTATATTAGGGTTATAAGTATTTAATTATGATAATTAAGCTTGTTCATCTCATTAAGCAAGTTTAGGGGCCTTACACTACTAATGTAGATCGCTACACTAATTCCTTCTAGAGTAGTACCCCATCATCTGGGATACTTTTTACATTATTTAAGTACTTCCACCGCTATATCATTATCATAATTTTAGGATTATGTATTGTTGTTGAATCTATTACGTACTGTCACCTAATGGTAGTTTCTTTCATAGTATCCTGATTTCCATTGATTTTGGTACTATGCCAAGAGTATCTACACGGTTATTTGGGTACTACATCATAATTTAGGTACTATAGATGTAGTTTTACATACTATTGCCCTCATTTGAACTATTGTTGTCATCATTTAGGGTACTTGTGCAATTGTTGCTGACACTTTTCTTGTTATTTTGAGTATTATTTCATAGTTACATATACTATTACAATGTTAATAGTACTATCAACCATGTAGATGCTCACGACATATGGTTACTATTATTAGTTGATAATTACATCTAACAACAATTGAAGTAATATAAAATACAAAGTACGTCAAATTTATATAAAAATACTCATTATGTAGAAAACCTCAAATGTCTGTTGAAGTACGAAAAAAATATGTTAGTGTATATGTATTATCACATAAAAAATTCAACCACACATTCACTTGTAAACTAATATAATCATTTTATAAATTACGACAAAATTGAGACAAGAAGACCAACATCACATAACAAGAATACCTATAAAAAGTATCAACTTTAGACATAAAAGAAACTAAAAAAGTACTACTTAAACCATCAATTATCCTAATATATATCACAATACCACAAACTACATATAAGTACTAGATTATTTAAAAATCATATCTCACTTATGACAATTCATCCGCCAAATGGGTCCATAATGTGTAACATTTCTTTTAATTTTAGTTATTAACATGCACAATCTCACAAGTTAACTTGTGACATGTGAGATTAGTAGGTCCTAAAAATGAACTGTGTAAACATCATTTAGGCTGAGTGTTTCCAAGATCCATGTATATTAATGAGTCTATTGTGTTATATCTATAACTAAGCTTTTAACATGCACTCAAAGATCACTGAGGTATAACACGCTCACACACAAAAATCCAACTATCTTAAGATTATAAGATAATAAGATAATACTAATGAGAATGCATATATTAGAATACTCACAATTGAATTTTGTTAATTTTATCTAGAGGACAATCTCATGACAGTTTGGAGTAGCCTAGCACTATTACATACACCATGGATGCTAAGGTTATTGATTGTTCAAGGCCACAATTCATGAATTAGGGTTGCAAAATTTTGTTTTAAGGATATGGTTTGTCAAAGACAATGTTAACTTAGCAAATATCACTATGACGATGTCACAAAAGTATTCTTCCTAAGGAATGAAAAGCAACTAGAGGTGCTAAACACATTATCCGATGATACTTTGATGTTAATTAAATAAGTTCAAAAACAAAGAGTGAGAATTCAACATATAAAAATTACTTTTTAGTTGTAGTTGTTGTAATCAAAGATAGGAATCTTGATAGGTCCTTTATAACATTATGATTTTGATGTATAAGGCTCCATGTGAATATAAAAAGATTACATCTATGTCATGCTTCATTGTTTTACTATTAGGGGCGGATTCAAGTGGGGCGAGCGACGGTCGGGCCCCCCCCAATAAATATATTTGAAACTACTATTTAAAGTATATGTATCTAATTAATTGATATTCAACATATATATATATATATATTAATAATGTGGTATATACAAATGCATAGTTATTATTTTATTGTAGTGAAGAAAAGTGAGAAATTTTTGACATCAACTGTAAGGTCCCTGGTTCAGAATTGAGCATAGAGAATTCTTTATTGTTTTATATTTTTATCTTTAGGTGTTTTATGTGGTATTTTATATTTTTATGTAATATATTTTTATGTAATTACTCAATATCATCTAATATGTAATTAGTTAAGTTGAAATAAATAGAAAAAAGTACATTCAAAGTTTCTATCTTGAATAATTTTTGTTATAACACTTTCTCTTTATAGTTTAAATATATAATAGATGTCTTTAATTTTTATTACTACATTTCTATTGCTATTCTTTATTTGAAAAGAAGAAATATTAATTTAGTATAATTTAGAACCTTTTACATAAAATTTATTTCTCTAAGTTGAAAATTAGTATTATAGAAAAGTGAATCTTGTCATGTTAATTTACCCACATAAATTTTTATTTCTCCCAAATGTTCTAATATATTACAATATGTGAATTCTAAATTCTTCTGTTATCATTATAACCTTTGTCCATTTGTTCTCTACCTTTTTCTACCATGTAGTCTTGTTTTATCTGTTCTTATTGAATATTTCTAAACAAAATTTCATTTGACAAACGACATTCCATATTAAGCCACACTTTCTCTTTCCTCCCTAATTTTTCACTCCCTACCTAATATTTTTTATTCCTGCTTTCCTACTTCCCATGTTTTCATCAATAAACTTCATTGTGAATTTGTTTCTTATTTTGCATACCCAATGATACTTAACAAAAGGACAATCACAAAGTAATATATATATTTATGTCACATTACATCAAGCACCCACTAAGTGTAATTGCTATTAGAATTAGACTCTCCATTAGCACGATAATTTTACAATGTTGAAATTATTTTACTATCACTATGGGTGGAGTTGTGAAGTAATATAACACAACATCTACCATTTTTTGACAATCCATTCATAAATACATATTTCTTCAATAAAATAGAACAACATTGTTGATGTTGTTCTTATATATGTATAAAATTAATTTGAAAAAAGTAATGTGATTCAAATATATAACTATGATTGTTTTTCATACTTATAACATTCTATACACACATCAAATGATCATTTTATAGTATAAAAATATTTTCTTTATTCAATTACAAGTATCTAGCATGGATAGATGGAATTGGAGTAGTACATAATAACATATTTTCCAACAAATTAATTAAAGTAATATTTAGCTACTTATATGAATGTAATATCACCATTCAACCAAAGTAGTGTCACCCAAGTGGTTAAGTGTTTGAATTTGTAATAACAAGGTCTCTAGTCTGAAGCCTAATGAGGTTAGGATGAACCTTCAAGCTTTGTGATCACTTCGTCACCATAAAACTCTCGATCCCCAAGAGCCAAGCCCACACTTGAACCATTTAAAATGTAGAGTTGGAAAGCCTCTAAGATGTGTAAAATTCTAAGCAGTAGCTCCCATTAAGGATGGGGCAGACCCTGGACCTTCATTAAGGTTTACTGAGGCACATCACTTAGGATACTTCTAACCATTAAGCACTTGTGCTGTTTGTATCTAACATACTTTAACTATATTTCAAGTTTTTTTTAAATGATTACTTTATTAGATAGCATACATTGACACATATGATTCATGGTGAATGATAAAAAACTTTTTTGAAGTTGTATTCTACTTTCGAAAGAGCTTGACAAAGAAGTAGAGGCAGACCTAAACTAACTAAGGACGAGCTTATAAAGAGAGATTTTAAATCACATTGGTCAGAGTATGATCCATAATAGAGCTAATTAAAAAAGAAGGATCCATGTAGTCGAGCCCAACATAGTTGAGATTGAGGCTTAGATGATGATGATGATGATGATGTTTTATGATTTGGGAGTCGATTTGAGTATTTCTCTGTTAGTAAGTACCTCATGCACTGCTTAAAGTACCCAACATAATTAAATAAGTACCTCACATCATATATAAAGTACATCATATGAAGATAATCATACCTCATAAAATTGGACGTGTCACTCCCTTCTAGTGGTGTTATCGTAGTTTGAGGTATTTTCTCCATAATCTCAAGTAATGTTGTCATCATTCATGATATTTCTTTTCACTATTGTGGATACTCTTAACATTTCCTTGAGTAGCATCATTATTGGTGTAGAGTTGTTGCTACAATGTTAATGGTATCATTATACGATAAATGTTTCTGGTAGTTGTTAAATATCTATATATTTGGGTAATGTATTTTCATTTAAGTACTACTAATGTAGATCGCTACACTAATTCCTTCTAGAGTAGTACCCCATCATCAAGGATACTTTTTACATTATTTAGGTACTTCCTCCGCTATATCATTGTCATCATTTTAGGATTATGTATTATTGTTGAATCTATTACGTATTATCACTGAATGGTAGTTTCTTTCATAGTATCCCAATTTGCATTGATTTTGGTACTATGTCAAGAGTATCTACATGATGATTTGGGTACTACGTCATAATTTAGGTACTATAGATGTAGTTTGACATACTATTGCCCTCATTTGAACTATTGTTGTCATCATTTAGGGTACTTGTGCAATTGTTGCTGACACTTTTCTTGTTATTTTGAGTATTATTTTATAGTTACATATACTATTACAATGTTAATAGTACCATCGACCATGTAGATGCTCACAACATATGGTTACTATCGTTAGTTGATAATTACATCTAACAACAATTGAAGTAATATAAAATACAAAGTACGTCAAATTTATATAAAAATATTCATTATGTAGAAAACCTCAAATGTCTGTTGAAGTATGAAAAAAACATATTAGTGTATATGTACTATCACATAAAAAATCCAACCACACATTCACTTGTCAACTAATATAATCATTTTACAAAGTACGGCAAAATTGAGACAAGAGCACCAACATCATATAACAAGAATACCTACAAGAAAAGTATCAACTTTAGACATAAAAGAAACTGAAAAAGTACTATTTAAACCATCAATTATCCTAATATATATCACAATATCACAAACTACATATAAGTACTAGATTATTTAAAAATCATATCTCGTTGATGACAATTCGTCCACCAAATGGGTCCATAATGTGTAACATTTCTTTTAATTTTAATTATTAACATGTATAATCTCACAAGTTAACTTGTGACATGTGAGATTGGTAGGTCCTAAAAACGAACTGTGTGAACATCATTTAGGGCGTGTGTTTCCAAGATCCATGTATATTAACGAGTCTGTTGTGTTATATCTATAACCATGCTTTTAACATGCACTCAAAGATTGAGGTATAACACGCTCACACACAAAAATCCAACTATCTTAAGATTATAAGATAATAAGATCATACTAATGTGAATGCATATATTAGAATATTCATATTTGAATTTTGTTAATTTTATCTAGAGGACAATCTCATGACAGTTTGAAGTAGCCTATCACTACTGCATACACCATGGATGCTAAGGTTATTGATTGTTAATTGAATTATGTTCAAGGCCACAATTCATGAATTAGGGTTGCAAAATTTTATTTTAAGGATATGGTTTATCAAAGACAATGTTAACTTACCTAATATCACTATTACAATGTCACAAAAGTATACTTCTTGAGGAATGAAAAGCAACTAAAGGTGCTAAACACATTAACTGATGATACTTTGATGTTAGTTAAATAAGTTCAAAAATAAAGATTGAGAATTCAACATATACAAATTACTTTTTTAGTTGTAGTTGTTGTTATCAAAGATAGGAATCTTGATAGGTCCTTTATAACACTATGGTTTTGATGTATAATGCTCCATGTGAATGTAAACAGATTACATCTACGTCATGCTTCATTATTTTACTGTTAGGGGCAGATTCTAGTGGGGCGAGTGGCGGTCGGGCTTCCCCCAATAAATATATTTGAAACTACTATTTAAAGTATATGTATCTAATTAATTGATATTCAATATATATTAATAATGTGGTATATACAAATGCATATTTATTATGTTATTGCAGTGAAGAAAAGTGAGAATTTTTTGACATCAACTGTAAGGTCCCTAGTTTAGAATTGAGCATAGAGAACTCTTTATTGTTTTATATTTTTCTCTTTAGGTGAGTTTATGTGGTATTTTATATTTTTATGTAATCACTCAATATCATCTAATATGTAATTATTTGAGTTGAAATAAATTGAAAAAAGTATATTCAAAGTTTCTATCGTGAATAATTTTTGTTAGAACACTTTCTCTTTATAGCTTAAATATCTAATATATGTTTTTCATTTTTTTATTACTGCATTTCTATTGCTATTCTTTATTGAAAAACAGAAATATTAATTTAGTATAATTTAGAACCTTTTACATAAAATTAATTTCTCTAAGTGGAAAAAATAGTATCATAGAAAAGTGAATCTTGTCATGTTAATTTACCCACATAAATTTTTATTTCTCCCAAATGTTCTAATCTATTACAATATGTGAATTCTAAATTTTTTTATTATCATTATAACTTTTGGTCCATTTGTTCTCTACCTTTCCCACCATGTAGTCTTGTTTTATCCGTTCTTATTGAATATTTCTAAACAAAATTTCATTTGACAAACGACATTCCATATTGAGCCACACTTTCTCTTTCCGCCCTAATTTTTCACTCCCTACCTAATATTTTTGATTCATGCTTTCCTACTTCCCATGTTTTCATCAATAAACTTCATTGCGAATTTGTCTTATTTTGCATTCCCAACGATACTTAACAAAAAGAACAATCACAAAGTAATATAGATATTTATGTCACATTACATCAAGCACCAACTAAGTGTAATTGCAATAAGAATTAGACTCTGCACTCGCACAATAATTTTACAACGTTGAAATTATTTTACTATCACTATGGGTGGAGTTGTGAAGTAATATAACACAATCTACCATTTTTTGACTCTCCATTCATAAATGCATATTTCTTCAATAAAATAGAACAACATTGTTGATGTTGTTCTTATATATGTAGAAAACTAATTTGAAAAAAGTAATGTAATTCAAATATATAACTATGATCTTTTTTCATACTTATAATGCTTTATTCACTCATCAAATGATCATTTTATAGTATAAAAATATCTTTCTTTATTCAATTACAAGTATCTAGCATAGATAGATGGAATTAGAGTAGTACATAATAATATATTTTCCAACAAATTAATTAAAATAATATTTTTAGCTACTTATATGAATGTAATATCACCATTCAACCAAAGTAGTGCCACCCAAGTGGTTAAGTGTTTGAATTTGTAATAACAAGGTCTCTAGTCCGAAACTTAATGGGGCCAAGATGAATAGATTCCATATTTTTAAAAATATCATCACCCAAAATTAAAGATAATTTATATTTTGAAGAATTATAGTTTTATAAATATAAATGTTGAATTCAACTGAGAATCATAAATATGAAGTTAAAGTGAATTTTTCTAGGTAAAGTTTTTATCTAGAGGTTTTGTAGTAAGCACGAACTTAAAGCAAATCGATCTATACATTCAAATTTTCCCATACAAATATCCTTCTCTTATATTATCCATACATATATGTAATAAGAATATATAAAGGTATTATTGACTATCAATTTATTCTAAGATTTGAGTTTATAGAAATTGTGATATTTTAAACTAAACATTTGACTCCAACATGCATACACAAATTTCTATATCTGTAGTTTTTATATAGATGTATCTTACATAATATGTTGCTTACTTAATAATAAACGACCGTGTGCTATTTGCCTCCTCCTACAATGTTGGATTTCTAGCTCCATCCCTTGTTGCTGTGTACAAACATAAACATAAAGATGATTATGTCGATAACAAGTCACTAGCAAGGTATGATAAAGATTGTGTTATGTATAGATCAAAATTGTGAGATACACAAGAGGGTCCACCAACTCATGCACAACAATTTCTTGCTTATGAAGTTTCATGGGGGATGATTAAAAACCTGATGTGAAATTTGTGCGTTACCATCTGTTATGAAACATTAACACCGTGTTATCTAGATACATGTAATAGTTATGGTCTATGATAATACTATAATAGTTAATGTTGGGTAATTATTTTCCGTAGCATGCATTGATGGCAAGTTGGTCGGACTCCACCTAGACATCAATCCGTTGTACTTGGTCCTCAAGTAATAACTATACAATTTGATTGGTTTTCTTGGTCTCCAAGATTTTGGCAAGCAAGTGCAAATGCTTATTTGGCAAACTTAAATGTTTCTCAATAAGCATACACATTAAACAAGTTTTATATAAATGGATCACAAGTAAGCCTATCTCCCATCTCACCAAGCAAGTTCTCGAATTCATATTTTTCAATATCAAGAAAACTGGGAAAGATTGAAAGTTCAAGATGGAGAACAAGTTAAAACTATGCAAGGTTACCTTCAAGCAATCGAA